>PVIW01000523.1:92739-467434 GCA_004026585.1 Noctilio leporinus
TCTCTCCTTCTCCGTCTCTGTTTCTTAACTCTCCATCTCTGTCTCCATGTCTCTGCCTCTTTTCGCTCCGTCATTTTGTCTATTTCTCTCTCAGTTGTCTCTCTTCATCTCTGCATCTCTGTTTCTCACCATCTTTCTCCCTGTGTCTCCCTACCCCATCTGTCTCTCCCTGTGTCTGTCTCCATCTCCTGCCTTGACTTGACTAATTTTACAATCTGAGTCCAGCCTGAAATAGCTCCGTTTTAGTCGATCCGAGTGATCTGACCTGGACCCTCTTAGGAGCAGACTGGTTTGGGGGGTGCAGCTCTGGTGGGCGCTGCTCTGGGCCCCTGGCCCTGCACACCTAGCCCTGGAGTATTCTGGGAGCCCTGTCCTTGTTTCAATGGTGGTGACTCAAGCACTTTTTCACTTTTACTCTTAAGAGGAACTGTGTGGAGCAGCCGTTACTTCCATAAATCCTGCCGGCGGGAAGGCTGGCCTCCTGCGCTTGCCCCACTCTGGGCCTCCCTCCCTGCCTCCCTTCTGCCTGCTGCCACCGCCACGTTAGTTATTCCGGGTTTGGGGCCAAATCTCTCTTGGCTGCAGTGCCCAGGATTCCCCGGGGCCACAGCCAGTGCAGCTGCCAGGGCCCCTTTCCTCATTCATTCATTCTTTTCTTCATTCCTTCACCTCAGTCCTTCTCAGGGAGGCATTCTCTTTACTTCCATTTCTCTAGCAGGGAGACTGAGGCCAGAAGAGGGCCACGACTAATGTTTGTTTTAATACATCTTTATTAAGCACTTCCTATGGGGGTGAGGGAGGCAAAATGCAGTAAGGTCTAGGCCTGGGATGAGGGTCAGGCTTCCCCAGCACCTCTGGGCTGGGAAGGGGGCCAAGACCAGAGAGGGCTGGGGCCTGCCCAGAGTAGCACAGCATGGCTGGTGGGGCTGGGGGTTGGGACCACTTTACACCTGGCTGGGTGGCCAGACCTGGGCAGGTGGGGACTCTCTGTGTGCCCCTCCCCAGGGTCTGATGGCCTCGGATTAGATCCAGTAAAAGGCACAACCTGGCTTCCTGTCTTTGTCTCTGTTTTTCTCAGTGTCTGTATCTCTCCCCCTCCCTTCTCTGCAGTGGAGGTGCCTCAGCACCAGGGCGCAGGGCCTTGTAAATCTTGAAGCTGGGATTCTGGCCTAGTCAGCGTTCTCTCTCTCTCTCTCTCTCTCTCTCTCTCTCTCTCTCTCCCTCCCTCCCTCCCCCTTTCCTCCCTCCCTTTCTCTCTCCCTCCCTCCCTTTCTCCTCCTCCCTTCCTCTCCCTTCCCCTCATCCCCCCTTCCTTCCTTCCCTTCCTCCCTCCATCTGTCTTATCTGTCTCTCTCTTTCCCTCGGTCTCTGTCTTCTCTCTCTCTCTCTCCCTCTCCCTCCCTCCCTCCCTCCCTCTCTCTCTCTCTCTCTCTCCCTCCCTCTCTCCCTCTCTCTCTCTCCCCCTCCCCCTGAGCCTCCCTTCTTCCCTGTCTCAGGACAAATTGATGAGAAATGCTGAGTCCTGGGCCTCCTGCCCCATACAGTCCCTGCTCAGGTTTACACCCCTGGGTGCGTGTTGACCTGCATCAGTAGTGGAGGGGTACCCCAACACTCCGTGCACACTCACTCCCTGCCTATGAGGGCAGAAGTCTGCACTACCTCGGGCTGCCTTAAGGTAGTTGGAGGGGAGCAGCAACCTAGTGGGGCCTCAAATCTGCGTGCAAATCTTGCTCAGGAGCCTCGGAATGAAGTTCTCTTTCCAGTTATGTGACTGAGTGGTGACCTAGCTCTCCCATGCCTCCACATCCTCCCGGTGCAATTGAGTGGCCGATAATCCTCAACTCCTCAGGCTGCCTGAGGATCCAGGGAAGCAGGACACCTGCAGATTCTGGGCGCAGGGTCTGGCGCACAGTCGGCGTTCGTAAATATTTGTCTCATGGATGGGTGCTTCTGCTGGTTGAGAGGAGCATCTTGAGCCTCTCTGAGCCTCCCCTCTCTCCCTGTGTCGTCCCCCAGTGGGAAACGTAATTATTGCCTTCCTCCAGTTCTTCACCTTCACTCAGTGATGGGTGTACAGTAGACAACAAATACCTGTGGATAGCAGTGACCCCACAAAAACTGGAGCTTTGTCCCGTAAGGGTTTTTCTGTTGACCTTTCCTCCTAGGCCAGCCCTATCCAGGTCTTCCCAAGTTTGGCCAGACCAAGTGGGCACCAGCAGCCTTTGTCAGCTGGGGTGTGCGAATGGGGCCAACAGGCAAAGGCTAAGGTTGTTCCTTCACGGATCTGGATCCTGGGGGCACAGCAGTGCACAAAACAGGTCAAACCCACCTCCTAGAGGGGCTGCAGTCTAGGGGGAGGGGATGGGCAGGAAACAGTTGGCAGCGCAGGGCCAGCTTGCCACTCTGGCTGGAGTGGGCCTCCTGGAGGAAGAGGTGGTGGCAGCATTTGGCCCAGGATGGAGCAGCGGAAAGGAGCCACACCCCATTCAGAGAGAGCCTCAAGGATGGGGTCAGGTCATGTACTCAAGGGGCCCAGCAGAGGGGCGAGGAGCCTGGAGGTCTCCAGTTATCGAGACTCAGGTTGATGTCTCAGCTCTGCTCCTTCCTGGCTGTGTGACTTTTGGCCAGTGGCTTTAATACTCAGTGCCTCAGTCTCTTCCTCCAGACAGTGAGCTCAGCCTACGAAAGGCACGACCTCACTCCCTGATTTTGAACACCATGCCTCTGGCTCAGCCCCCATCCTCTTCCTGGGATACCAGACAAGGAGGTCAGGAATCTGGGGATCACACTCTCTTGCCAGCTTGGTAGGGGGTTTTCACTCTCTGGTCTGTTTACCAAGATTCCTCCCCTGCAGCCTGGCCAGTAAGGTCCTGCACAACCAGCCTTGGCCGCCTCCCTGCCCTCACCCCTCCTCTCTGCCTCTTGTTCTCCTGCTGTAGCTTCACCTGTCTTGCCTCCTCGATGTTCCAGTAAAACATTAGGCATGGTCCTGCCTCCAGACCTTTACATGTGCGGGTGCTGTTTTCCCCACCTGGAAAGCTGCTCTCTGGATTGTTCTTTTCCAGGTCTTTGTTCAAGTATTGCGTCCTATGAGAGACCCTCCCTCCACCCTAGCTAAAAATCCCCAAGGGATTCCCTGGCCCCCTCAAACTTGTTTAAATTTCTCCAAACCGAATTGTTCAACCTGATATTTTATGTGTACTTGTTGGCTTGTTTGATGTCCATCCCTGTCCCAGATCAGATCTGGGTGAGGGCCGAACCCAAGTCACTGCCGGGTCTCCTGCGCCATGCATGGGATTGGCACACAGTAGCCACTCAGTGAATGTTTGTTAAACAACTGAATGACTGTCCCTCATTAAATAAGAGCTGTTCATAAGCTCTGATGCTCTGAGCTTTTGGGGAGGAGGTATGCTGGGTTTGGAACCCTAACTCTGGTGCCAGATAGGTCTGTGCTCACGTATGAACTCTGCTGGGCTTAATCTGGAGAAGGGGACATGGAGATCAGGGCTTTGAAGGATGCATAGGAGTTTGGAATAAGTGCTTAGGAGGTGGATAAGATAGTGATCTCTGAGTGAATGAAGGAGAGAGACAATCCTTCCTGGAACACTTTTTGCTGGGAATTGGAGTTCCATGTGCTAGTTTGCTGCCCTGGACTGTGGGGGTGGTAGGTATCCTAGAGGAACCCAGCCCAGTGCACAGTTGTTCAGTCCATAGGGCCCAGCAAGGGCTTGGGCCCAGGTGCCTACCTCCCAGCTGTTGCTGCTTGTTCTCTCTGGCCAGGAAGTCCCAGTGGGACAATTTGGGTTTCTGGGGAAGGCCTAACCTTGCTTCCTCTAGGCCCTCTGCTTCTGGTTACCAGGGCAATAGGGAAGCCCCCCAACCCCCAACAGGCTGCAATGTCCCTTTCACCCATTGCACTGAATGAGCAACTGAGGCCCAAAGTGGATCAGTGGTTTGTTCCTGGGTCATGTAAAAGGTGAAAATGGAGGCTGCTATCACCCAGCCTCATTATCTTATAGGGTCTGCCTAGCAATGAGTGCCTCAGTCCTGGAACTTAGGGTTGGAGGAGGAGCAAACAGCTGGACTCAGACCCCACATCTTGTATAGTCCAATCTAGGTCTGAGGAAACCTTGAGGAGAACAGGAAAGGCTGCCTGAAGGAAGGAACACGGAGATAGGGCTTTGAGAGATGTGGAGGAGTTGGGGAGGATTCTCGGCATCTAGTTTGCCTTGGCTGCCTCCTTTGCCCTGTCAGCCAGTGAGAGCATTGGGAGGCGCCTGTGGAAGAGGTCTTGCTTGTTGCAGGTCTTACGGGACAAAGAGAGTGACAGGTTTGCCTGTCATCTGGCCTGACCTCCCAGGGAGGACGAGGGAGGATGGGGCAGCAGGTCCATGACCCAGTTACAGACTGTTTGTCTTCCTTCCTCCAGGACCAGCTAGGGTCACTGGTGACGTGGGCTCCCACCCCAGCTTGCCTCCCTGGCACCTTTCCCCAGAGAGGGGGCAGAGATCAGGGAGAGGAGGAGGGGAAAAGAGGGAAGAAGCTGGAAGAGAGTTGGGGGCTTAGGGAGGAGGAGCCCAGACCAAGAAAAGAAATTGGGGGAAAGGGGCTCAGAAGTGGGGAGGTGCTCAGAGAGAAAGGCAGGCAAGGAGAGTGTGGGGACTGTAGCCTGCCCCTGCTGGCTGACACCCCAGCTGCCTCTTCCCAGCGCCCTCTTATCAAGGCCCCAGTAATCACCAGGACTTGGGTGGCAGCCACAGCCCAACGTCCACATCGTTGCCCTGGCATTCCCTCCACAGGGACAGCAACCTGTGCCTCTATCGATCCCTCCCTTCTTCCCTGTTCCTCCAGCCAAATGGCCTGGGCTCTGGTCCCGGCCCTACTGAGGCTCTGCTGACTGGCGGTGTGACCCTGGGCAAGTGGCTCCCCATCTCTGGGTCTGGCTGTCAAGTGGCCTTCAAGCACAGGACAGGCAACTCTGGTTGGACAGGGACTGGCAGGAGATGGGCTCCTTCATCCTCTCTCTGCCTCAGCTGGTCAGTGGGGTGGGGGCAGTGGAAAACGGCCCAGGGTTCAGTCCCTGCCACAGTTGTTCCAGTGACTCATGCTTCAGGGCACATTGGAGTGGGGAGCTGGGTGCACAAGCCGAGCCCCGTTCCACCCCACCCTGGTGAGGGTGGGAGGCTATTTTCAGAGACTCAGTAATAAGTGAAATCTGAGGTCATTTCCCCTCCCCCCTCAGCACCCCATGGCCAGAGATAGCTTAAAGGGAGATGAAGCACAGAGCAGGGAGGATGTACCAGGCATGGGTGCCATGAGCATCCAGATCTGGAGGTGGGACTGAGGCCAGCCACATCTATCTAGAAATCAAACCAAGAGCCTGCAGTAGCTGTTTCTCTCTCTCTGAGAAAGAAAGAGAGCCTTGTGGAAAGTGGGCTGTTCTGAGGAAGGGGCCAGATGGCTTTGTCGGGGTGGGAGTCCTATGTGCTTATCCTCACACAGGCCCTGAGAGTGGGACCTACAGCCAGGTCTCCACCCCTCTCTGAGCCTCAGTTTCCACATCACACAATGTATAGCAAAGACTTGGGCCTTTTTCTGCGTTCTTGAAAGATTGCAAGCAACCAAAATAATCGTTAACAACAATATCGATAATAATAGTACAGTGAAACCTTGATTCTTTAACCTAATTCGCTCCAGAAGACTGTTGGAGAAGTGATTTGTTTGAAAACTGAATCATTTTGTCCCATTAGAAATATAGTATCAGCATGAAAGGGTTGTCAGATCAAGAACAGACGTTTTGTTCAACAATAGACTTTTTCCGCAAACAACTTGGTCAAGAACCAAGTCGTTCAAGATGGGAGACATTCAAGAACTGAAGTTTGACTGTAATAGCTAATGCAGCCTTTTGAGAACTGGGCTGATAATGGGGTTCATAAGCTAGGAAGAGGTATTACCCCATTCGAGAAGCCTAACACAGTCCAGGCAAGGGTCGGGAGGTGGGGCCAATGCTTTTCTGTCTTCTTTTCTCCTTGAATGTCTCACTCCTTGAGGCTGAGAAATCAGGTCCTGATGTTCTGCAGACTGTTCCCCTTGCTAGAAAGTGGAGAGAATGACGTAGTCCTCCCACCCCCTAAGAAGTGGGTAGGGCTTCCCATGTGGCTCTCCAAGGGGCCCTACTGGGGCTGCGACTTTTGTGCGGGAAGTCAGATGGGTATGGGGTCCACTCAAAGTCCCTCATGACTGGTTTCCCCCTTAGAACCTCTATTTCCTTATTGCGGGCCCAGAAATGCCAATTTGGCACAATGGGAGGGAGATGTTGAGGTTGTGATTCTGGCTAGGTCTCAGCTTTCCCTGGCCTCAGTTTTCCCATCTGTGGAATGGGTCTGTGAGGGACAGAGAGAGGTGAGCTGGACCTCAGGTGTCCCTCTCTTTAGCTCTGAACCTTCACAGCTGAGCTCCCCCTGTCTGTAGTGTATTCTGACGTGTTATCTCGGGCCTTAGCCTTCCTGGACCCTGCAATGGGCCTATACTGGAGGCCTCACCCTTTGATCAGCTCCTGACATCCAAGGGGCCTAGTTTTGGGTTTGTGGGCCTCAGCCAATTCTGACTGTTCATGTGATCATTAAAAACAGCCTCTTGTCCTCATTTTTTCCATCAGTGCAAGGACCAGTAGGGGCAGCCCTGGGCCCCCATCTGTGTCAGCTTCCTCTGCTGAGCATTTGGGTCTGAGAAAGGAGCCCCAGGGAATATTCTGTGCCTGGTTTCTCCTGTGGTTACTGAGCACCCAATGTGTGCTCAGTCCTGCTCTCAACATTAGAGCTCACACACAGACAGCCTGGGGGGGCTTAGTGCCAGACATCTGTTTTTGTCAATAAAGTTTTATTGGAATACTGCTATGCCAGTCATTGACATCTCACTTATGTTGCACTTAACAGTGCAGAATGGAGTGGTGGCAACTAAAATGTTTTCTTTTTTAAGATTTTATTTAGAGAGAGGGGGAAAGAGGGAGAATAGAGAGAAAGAAACATTGATATATGAGATACATCAATATGTTGCCTCTTGCACACCCCCAGCTGGGGGCCTGGCCCACAGCACAGGCATGATCCCTGACTAGGAATCGAACTAGCGACCTTTTGGTTCTAAGGCCATCACTCAATCCACTGAGCCACACAAGCCAGGGCCACTGTCTGGTTCTAGAAGAAAAGAGAATGGATCCATGGCATCCTCATTCTCCCAATTTCAGTTTTTCCATCTGTAAAGTGGGCCCCCATCAGCCTCCATATGGAATCCTCAGCATGTCCTGTCTTGAGATTCAAAACAGTTCTTCATGAATGCTTCCTTGGCCTGGGCTTCCCACCTAGCCCAAGCCTTAAATTCCCGGTATGGGCAATGGGTTTTCATGTCCCCCATGAACTTCTGCTGGGTCCCTTAAGCTTCCCTCAGGAGGTAGAGGGGTCTGCAGTGGTTCCCTGCCCACATCTAACTGGCCCTCCACACTTACTGATTGCCTGGGGGGCTGGACTTAAGTCTTCTGGTCCAGGCAATGGGTCATCATTCCCCAGCCCTTTCTGACTTCCCACCTTTCCTGTCCTTCTGCAGGATGAGTTCCACCCATTCATCGAGGCGCTGCTGCCTCATGTGCGCGCCTTCGCCTATACCTGGTTCAACCTGCAGGCGCGGAAGCGCAAATACTTCAAGAAGCACGAGAAGCGGATGTCCAAGGACGAGGAGCGTGCAGTGAAGGACGAGCTGCTGGGGGAGAAGGCCGAGGTGAAGCAGAAGTGGGCATCGCGGCTGCTGGCCAAGCTGCGCAAGGACATCCGGCCCGAGTGCCGCGAGGACTTCGTGTTGGCCATCACCGGCAAGAAGGCACCGGGCTGCGTGCTCTCCAACCCTGACCAGAAGGGCAAGATGCGTCGCATCGACTGCCTGCGCCAGGCTGACAAGGTGTGGCGCCTGGACCTGGTCATGGTCATCCTCTTCAAGGGCATCCCCCTGGAGAGCACTGATGGCGAGCGCCTGGTCAAGGCGGCACAGTGTGGCCACCCAGTGCTCTGCGTGCAACCGCACCACATCGGAGTGGCAGTCAAGGAGCTTGACCTCTACCTGGCCTACTTCGTGCGTGAGAGAGGTAAGCTGGGAGGAAATGGGGTGCGCCGCTGTTCAAGGAGAAAGGTGGCCTCATGCATGGTTGCAAGGTCTGAGGAAGGGGCCAGCATATATGAAGTTTGATGTGGAAGGTGGGTCCAGGTATTGTTCAAGGGGGGCGGCAGGCCAAGGGGAAGGGGAAGTCGGACCCATAGGAGGTCCCAAGGGGTTGGTGGGGAACAGGGATGAGGACAGGAGAGAGACTGGTGGGAGATGAACAATCTGATTTCCCTGGGAAAGCTGGTAGAGTACTAGGGTTGTATACTGTGAACACTGGTTGATTGACGCAGATCTCCAGCAGAGGCCTAATAGGGTACACATTTGTATTTTGGGGAAGGTAGGGTGCTGTGTGACTCTGGCTAGGTCACCACCCTCTCTGGTCCCCAGTGTCCCCAGCTTCAGTGCTTCCACCTGGGTGTTTGCTGGTTCTTTGGTCAAATGCCTGAGGTTGAGACCAACAGGGTTTTTGTGTGGGGCAAATCAGTGCCAGCTTCCTGGAAGAGGAGGTGTGGCTGGATGGAGCTCTGCTGAGCATTGACTGGTGTGGAGGTATCCCAGATGGTCAGCAGCCTAGGTGGAAATGTGGAGGCTAGGTGTGTTGTCCAGTCTCTTGAGATTACAGGTGTGGTGGCTAAAGCCAGGGCCACTGTTTACTATCTGTGTGTCTGTTCCAAATGCAGCCCCCGTGTGACTTTGGACCTATCACTGTACTATACCTCAGTTTCCTCCCTGTACAATGGGGATAATGGCCATGCTGGTACCCTTAGATGAGGTCATGGAGCTCCAGGTCTCCAGGGTGCAGAGGAAGATGAACCAGGCAGAATTTCCCAGTCTTGACCTTGATTTCATGACCTTGACTCCACCTGCCCCCTGCTCCACCCCTACCAATTAGCAAGAAGCCCACTGGGGCTGGGAATGAAACAGCGTTGGGAGGGTGTGGAGACACAGAAGTGGAGGAAGTGACTATCTCGGGCAGGGGGCTGCCTTGGATCATTACCATGCAGGTCCAGGTCTCCCCCTCCACATTCATCCTCTGCACCCAGCCCCACCCCCAGTCCTCGGAGCTGAGCTGATAAAATTTTGAAGCAGAGTTTTCTGCCAGCGTCAGCACAATCTCCAGGCGCCTCCCCTCCCCCATGTGCCCCCCCTCCAGCTCAGCAGGCAAGCTAACCCTTTAAGCCTCCCTAGACACCTTCAAGCCCCACTGCTGGCCTTTGCAGGCTAGTCTGGTCAACCTCCTTGAATGAGGGCCAGGAAAGGTCAGGGCTGCACCCTCCCCTGCTTGCAGCCGGCTCCATCATCCCAGGGGAATCCCAGCTGGCCTGGAGTGAGCGGTGTGTGAGAGCTGGGCCTGGATTCCAGCTCTAACTCAGCTGCCTGTTGCCGGATGGCCAGAACAAGTCACTTAACTTCTCTGTGCCTCATTTTCTTGTCTGTAAATTGGGAAGCTCAAAAATAGCTGGCTGTAGGAACATCGGTGCTCGTGGTTAGTGAAGACAAGTACCAGGAACAAGGTTAGGGCTGCATGGATGGTTATTGTACATCTGCATCATGTTTACAATTTATCTCCTCCGGGCCTTTGCCCGTGCCGTTTTCCCTGTGCCTCAAATGCCTTTTCCATATGGAAAACTCCTACCTGTGCTTCGAAACTCCAACCCCTAGCTCCACTTTCTCTCTTGTCAGGCATTGTTATCTGAGGGCTTAACAATTTTTCTCCATTCTCCAACTTTTCTTCATTCCAGACTCCAGCCCTATGAGTCTGGAATCATCACTGTACCTAGTTCCCAGAAAAGGAAACAGAAGCCCAAGGAAGGGACTTTCTTCTGTGTCCCAAGGTTACACAGCCAAGAGAAGGCAGAAGTGGGATTTAAATACAGGCAGCTCCTGAGCTGACCCCTCATCCCCGCACCCCCTCCAGCCTTCCATACCCAGTAGCTGAAAGGGATGAAGGGAAATGGTGGTTTGCAATATGGGCAACCAGACAACATGGCTTGGCCACCTCCAGGCTGTGTCTGTGCTCTAGGCTTCCAGCAGCCCAGGCCTCATCCAGAGTCCCAAGACCAAGGCTGTCCTTCGGGACCCCTTGCTGAGCCTCAGCTCCCAGGACCCTTGTCTCCACTCTGGGCCAGAGTTAAGCCTGTTCTTGGCCAGGTTGATGTCAGTCCAATGGCAGAGAACTGGCCACCACCTCCCTGTTCCCATCCTGTGGGTTGCAGGGCTGGAGCAGATCAGGTTCCAGCCTAGACCAAAGCACAGTGTCTACTTTACTCAGTCTTACTGGGAGGCATGGAATTGATGAGGGCATAAGGACGGGGGCCTCTTCTGGCCTCTGGAGGGGTGCAGGGTGGATGTTGAAGGGAGCACCTGCTGTACAGCTGAAAGGAGGTACCACCTCCAGCATCAGGAGTAGGGCTCCATAACTAATAGAAGGCCAAATCATTCACACAGAGATACAGACAGAAACATAGACAAAGGGACTGTCCCAGAGACATGGAGAGACACAGAGAGACTCGGAGACATTGCACATTTCCTACCTTCTCACATCTGGCCCTTCCCTGTCCTTGGACAAGGCCTGGCTCCACCCCAACCCCGACTCCTGCCTAGCCTCTTCACCTCTACCAAGGGGTGTCAGGTGGATTGGTGGGGCCATGCCCCAAAGGGAATCCAAGGCCTCACCTTGGGTTTATTTTGGGGGATGTAAGGGTGGGGATTAGCCAGGAGAAGGTCCCTTCAGTACTGGGGCTGTCAGAGTCCAGGGCACCTCTTGGAGCTGAATTTGGCAGCTTCAGGCATCCATCCAGGGCCACTGTGGCTATAGGAGCCTGGTTCCAGGGTTGGACACTGTGTGTCCCACAACCAGCCTAGGGGACAGCTGGTGGCACTGTGATAAGGGGTGATGTGAGCGTCCCCTTGGGGCATTGGGGCCTGCCTGCTTAAAGTGCACTTTGGGTGGGGGTTCTATGAGCAGGAGATGAAGAAGCTGACAGTTCACAGTTAAATTAAAAAGAACGTGATATCAGGGAAACGAAGCAGGAGAGGGGTGTGGAGAGAGGCTATAGGGTGCACTCTAGATGGGCAACAACACTTGGAGGAGGTGACTTTTGAGATGAAGCCTGAAGGAGATGAAGAAAGCCTAGAGGGATTAAATAAGAATGCACCAGGCAGGGGCACAGCCAGTGCAAAGGCCCTGGGGCTGGACTGGCCCTAAGGCTGCAGGGTGTGTTGGAGAGGGAAGTGATGATGGTAATGGGGAGGCCAAGAGTGGCTGAGGCTGGAGCTCTTCAACCTGCCTAGCATTTGGGAAGGTGCCTGGAGGAAACAGGGCCCAGAGAGGGAAGCCGTCTGCCCAGCGCTGAAGCCCAGCCAGGCTTCCCTGCCCCCTCTGATGGCCTGAGAAATCTGAGGCTGGCAGGCACAGTGCCAGGGGTGGGCAGGGGAGGGGCTGCCAGGCCCTCCCGCTCCAGGCAGCTGCCAGCCCGCCCTAGCCAGCAGCCCAGCTGGTGCCCATTTGCTGACTCTGCCGTGGGCCGGCCTCCTGCTCCCGCCTTGCTCGGTGCCAACCTCCCTGAATCGTTCTGTGGGCAGGGCCAACTTGGAAGGCTCAAAGTGGAGAGGGGCTACCCAGGGTGCCCCAAGGGGGCTAGAAAAGTTGGGGGCCCCCAACTCCTCTTGGATGGAACCAAGAAGCAGTATTAACAGAGTGAACAATAACTGAACACATGTTGAATGCCCACTGTGTGCCCTGTTCTGAGCCCATTCCACATCTCAGTTGGCTTAATTCTCTCCACCGCACTGGGAGGAAGGAACCATATCCCATGTTCTCCATAAAGAAACAGAGGTTCAGAGGTGGTCAGACACTTGCCCAAAGTAACACAGATCATAAAAGGCAGAACAGAATTAGAACCCAGGGATTTTGAGTCCTCAAAACCCCTAAAAGAAAAAAACTAAAAAACACGTTGGAAGTTATTACGTGGAATCCACACCCTCCCTGCTGTATGGATGATATAAAGGGTGGGTACTGAGCACCTGGTGGACAAATGAATGAAGAGGGGTGAACCATATTAAAGTGCCTGCTGTACCCAAACCTGAGACCGAGATCTCCATAAAGGGCACCCTGAGCTGGGATGGCAGGAGAAGGGGCCTCAGCCTGGAGCGAGGGGCTCTGGGTCAGCCACAGCTCTGCCTCTGTCTTTCTGTGTGACTTAAGGCAAAGACCTGCCCTCTCTGGTCTAGGGTTGAGGGTGAGGGGAAGCTGAGAGCTGGAGGGTAGGGCCTGTGGGCCACAGAGAGAAGTATGCTGGGCCCTGACTGAGGGTCCTCCTGTCTTCTGGTCCCTGTTAATCTTCATCCCAGCCCTGGGTGCTAGAGAGACAAAGAGGGGACAGGAAGGTGCATAAGCATGCCTATTTCTTTGTATAATAAACAATTCGTGCCCATACTTGCTTCAGGCTCTGTGAATACAGCCCTCTTTCTGAGCCTCAGTTTTTCCATCTGTAAAATGGGGTGAATATAGACTGTGTTCACTGAATTGAGAGGTCAGTCAGTGATTCCAGAAGAACACACAGGAGGCACTGTGTAAATGCTCAGTCCCTTCCTGGGTCCTCTCCCCAGCCGCAGGACGCAAGAGGAGAAACTTCCCTTCTGCTCTAAGACCCTGAGCCCCATTCTGCCCACAGTGAACCCACAGGCAGACCTGTGGCCCAGGATGGGTACCTTGTTGCCTCTCCAGGTCTCTGGGTGATGGAAGGGTGAGGGGCTCCTGGCAGCCTGGATTTTCCCAGGGCCAGGCAGCCAGGTGTGCCAGCTGTCTGCCTATGCAGGAAAGGTGGCTGTTAGAGTATGAGGCCCAGACACCAGCTGATGGTGTATTTATAGCGATGGCGGGAGGCCTCTGGACTCGTGGTTAGTGGCCAAGAGGGACCAACAGGTGAGGATACTGCTAATGCAGCAGGCCACCCGGAGCCCACAATCGGAGCTGCACAGTGGTGGGAAGTTAGAGGCCTATGAGTGGACTTAACACCACTAGACCGTGCACTTAAAAATGGTTAGTGGTAAATTTTGTGTTATCATGATTATACCACAATTTTAAGAATTACTTATTTTTAATGAAAAATAATATATAATGGTGCCTCTATATGTATATAATGGTAATGCGTAAATGTAATGTCAGTGATGGTAATATAATACTATTATCACAACCATCATCATACTGAAGGTCTAGGCCCAGCTCTGCCCTCTTGCCCACTGGGAACTCTTGGGCAAGTTAGTGCTCATCTCTGGGCTTCTGCTTTTGTGAAATCAGCACAGGGAGTATCCAGAGAAGGAATCCAGATAGCATCTAAGAAAAAAAAGCCTCTTAGCACGTGGTGAGTGCTCAGACATCGGAGCTCTCAATGAGTAAGTCGTGCCGCTGCGGATGCCTCTGCGTGTGTGCCTGGCTTACACGTGCGCACACCAGTGCAAGGACACCGGGGCAGCCCACAAGGCTGCCTTGTCCACGCGGCTGCTTTGTCCACGTAGGCAGGGCCCCACCCTCGGCCGAACTAGCAGAGGCGGAAGGCATCACATTGCACCTGTGGCGGCCATCCTGGCGTGGCAGGTCTGCAGTTGGCACCCTGGCCTGTGCCCAGGGAGTTAAAAGGGCAGCTAAGGGCAGCTAGGGACATCACCCCCCACCCCCACCCCCAGACAGCTGCCAGGCCAGCCCCTCTCCCTCCAGCTGGGTGTGGGCAGGGAGTCACAGATGGTTAGAGTTGGTGAGGGATGAGGGAGGGGGCACTTGGGAACACAGATGTCTTGTCCACATGGGGAAACTGAGGCCCAGAAAGGGGCAGGGCACTGCCAAAGATTACCCAGTAAAGGCACTTCCCTTTGGTCCATTTTGACCTGACTTCTGTTCCAGGTCAACTCGTGGGGTGCCAGGGCAGAGAAAGGAGGGACCCTCATAAATGGCTTGCAAGTTGGAAATGGGTTTCAAGGCTGGGACAGGGGGAGACGATAGGATTCTGGAGCTGAGGTGGCTTCTAGATCCTCTAGGGGGCAAGTTCTGGAATTGCCAAGGCCCAAGTTCTAGAATTTCTGGAGCTGGAGTCTTCATCCTCTAGGTGATTCTAGAATTCTCCTAGGTGAGTTTCAGAACAGCACTGTCCAGTAGAAATACAATGTGAGCCACATAATTTAACATTTTTTTCTGGTATCTGTGAGTCTACAGGGGAACTTAATTAATTAATTAATTTTTATTTTTTTAAAAATATGGAACGCTTCACGAATTTGCATGTCATCCTTGCGCAGGGGCCATGCTAATCTTCTCTGTATCGTTCCAATTTTAATATATGTGCTGCCGAAGCGAGCACGGGGAACTTAATTTTACCTATTCTGTTTAACCCAGGATATCCAAAATTGTGTCATTTTGACATGTAGTCAATATAAAAGTGAGATGGAGATGCTTTCCATTCTTTTTTTGTTCTCAGTCTCTGAAATTCAGTGTGTGTTTCACATTCATATCTCCATTCCAACTGACCAAATTTCAAGCACCTCAGCTTCACTTGTGGCCAGTGGCTGCCATGTTGGGCAGCTTGGCTGTAGACTGTCTGAGTTCTGGAGTGTTCCTAGGCATATCTCAAATCTCCCAAGTTGAGTTATGAGAATGTAAGAAGTAGATTCTAGAAGCTCTCACCTTGGGGCTTTGAATACAGAAAAATAGGGTCTCCCCCTCAGCACTGCAGGGTCTTCCATGGTGGGGAAGGGTTGGCCTGGGCACTGTGGGGAGTTAAGCAGCATTCCTAACTCAATGTCAAGAGCATTCCCCAACTATAACAACCAAAAACATCTCCAGACATCACCCAGCATCCTTGGAGAGCAGAATCACCCCAGTGAGAACAACATACTAAGGGAAGCCTTAGGATTCTTTCAAGTTAGGTTATTTTACCACCCAAGAAATGGTTTTGGAATCTCGAAAGCTGGTTCCTTGATCTAGAATTCTTCAAGTGTATTCTTGGCCACCCAGGAAAGCCAGGATTCAGAATGTCCTAAGTTGGGTTTCTGAGTGTCCGGGAGCAAAATCTTGAACTTTTTTTTTTTTTTACATTGGGTTTTTGCTTACAGCAGACAAGCCCCAGAATTTTGGGAGTTGGGTTCCAGAACATCTTGGGGTGGGTTCTGTCATTCTTCAAGGCAAGTTTTTTACAGTGTCTGGGAACAGCTTTCACGCCTCCTAAGCAGATTTTGAGAATGTGAGGATAGATTCTAACATGCCCAGATCTGTCATTGATGATCTAATTCAGTACGGTTTTTACCGATATCCAAAAAAACCTTGTATTCTGGACCATTCATGGCTGATTGCAGAATTCATCACACTGGATTTTTGCACACCCAAGGACAGGCTCTGGGATTTTCTTGAGCTAGTTTCTAGAACACCTTTGGGGCAGGTTCTAGAATTCTTAGAATCAGGGATCCAGAAAGGTCAGGTCAGAGTCGAATAAGCCTGTCCTCACACATTGGTGACTGAGCAGAATATTCCAGAAAAGATTCCTTTAGAGGGGGAAGGAAGTAGATTTTAGTTTCTCTTAGGCTCTGTCCAAACTGGCTGAGGCAGTAGCTGCCATCTTGGGGAACAGCCAGCTAAATGGGGATCCCTATGCAGGGAGAGGTGTTGGGAGCAGATGGTGGGAATGTGTGGTTGTGAGAATCTGGATAAAAGTCTACACTTTATTTAATCCCTAGTAAATGTCTGTTGTTTATGTGAGGCATGGAACCCTGGCTGTTTCCAGAGGCTGTTGTGGGGACAGGGGTGCTTAGTAGGTCCTCAGTTGAAGGCAATAGCTTTAGTAGGTGATGCTGACATCTGGCGAAAGGCTGGAGTTGTCTGCCTGTACGTTTTGGGTGCTGGGGATGCTTACGGGGGAACTGCAGGTATACTAAGGGCTTGCCTGGTTAAACCCTCAGTAAATGTCAGGAATTATTAGCATTATTTCACTTTACCTTAATTCCACCAAGGTAGGGATTCTCATTAACTGCATTTAACAGATGGGGAAATTGAGTCTCAGAGAGGCAAAGACACTGGCCCAAGGTTGCACTGCTAAGAGGCAGAGTCAAGATTCGAACCCAGGTCTCATTATCTCTGAGGGCCCACATTCCCCTGGAAAGTAGTTGTTTGGGGTACATGAAGGACCTCCCCAGAATGTCTCAGGAGTTCCCTTGTGGCCTGGAATTCAGTTGGATCAAGGAGTGCTTCTGGGGGTCACAGCTTGCCTAGAGGATGGGGTGAGCCTCAAACCCTCATCCTGGGGGAGCCAGGGAGGCTGAAGTGCACCCTAGGCCAGCTGTCTCCCTTTCTGTCTCTTTCTCTCCTAGTCCCTGACTCTGCTCTGCCTACCCCTAGTCTCTCCCAGCCTTTGTCACTCTCCTCCCAGCCTCCCACCCCAGCCTGTGGGCTGCCCGGAGGCAGCAGCAGCTGAATGGGCCCCTTGTTCCTGACCACACCCGCCCCTTGGGGTCACCCCGGGACAAGCCCTGGCAGCCCGCTGCCTTAAAGGGCCAGCATCCGGAGAGAAGGGGGAGGAGAGGGACCGCCTCTACATCCAAGCCCCACCCCCCCCAAGATGGAAGAACTGATGTGCATGGTCGGGTCGGAGGGCACCATACCTAGACACCCCAAAACCCTGTAACCCCAAAACCCTGTGGTTACAGGGTTGGACCCTGGCTGGGGAGGCCTGCCTGGGGGAGAAGACAGTGCACGCATGGTAGGGGTTGGGTGTTGTCCTTGGACACATCACTTCTCCCCTCTGTGCCTTGGTTTCCCCATCTGTGTCTGAGGATCCTTGTGCCCTCCCCCAGGGTTTTGGGGGCAGATGGAATAGTATGTGGTACATAGTTGGCATTTTTCCGTGCCCATTGCACAATTAATTATACAGCACCTGCTGCCGGGTTGCCTTTGAGCGGGCATTCGCTTGCTCTGTAGACAAGGCAATTACTTTGCTTTTCTCTGCGCCTGTTTCTTCAAATGTAGAATGAGTTCAACCAGCAAGGATTAAGCCCAGTGAATAGAATTAAAAGGTTTTAGAGCAGAGCCCAGCACCAAGTTAAGGCTTCGTTTACTGAGCGCTTATTGTGGCTTGTGTGGCTCCTGGAGTTCCCCCTCCAGGCCTTGCTGAGAAAAGTCCTGTTTGCAGCCTCGTTTTAGAGGGAGGAACTGAGAGGTTAAGGCTTAGGCTGAGGCTACACACAGCCCAGGTTTCACCCCAACTCTGCTGCCTCCACCCTCCACCCCCCACCCCAACCTGTGCAGCTCCAGGCTGCTCACTTGCCCTCTCTGGACCTCAGTTTCACCTTCAGAGCAATGGGAATAGCCCCTGTCCACCTGCACACTGGAAGCCTTTCACTTTCTCCCACCCAGAGGATACTGTGTCTGGAAGTCAAGGCGTCTCCCAGGCCAGAGCTGTACTTAGTGACCACTCTGGGTGGCCTCAGCTCTCCTGCGCCTAAGGCCAGCCCCACAGACAGCCTGGGACAGGTTGCTGCTGGGTGGACAAGCCTGTTCCCTGCTTTCTTATGTAATCAGGTTATGCAAGGGCAGCTGGCCTGCTTACATAAAAGGAGGCGGGCCAGAGCCCAGCAGGGGAAGGGGAGGCTCTTAAAGGGACCTGAGTCCCCTGAGTCTCCCCTTCAGGGCCCTACCTGAACCCACAGAGGGAACTCTTATAAACCCTAGTCATCTCTGCACTCCTCGATGCCATCCTTGTCATTATTATTATTGTTGTTGATGATGTTGTTTATTTTCAAACTATTTTTTCCAAATGGTAGCGGGTCAGTCACATGGCTTCCCCAGCTGTGCTTCTAATGCCCAGTTAATCTCTTCTCTCTCTGAGCCTCAGTTTCCCCATCTGAGCGGTGGAGGTTGTCAGTGAAGAAAGGTAGTGGGGCAGATGTCTTGCCTCTGACATCTGCTCACCATGTGACCTCAGGCAAGTGGTATCCCTCTCTGATCCTCAGTTTCCCTATCTATAAAGTACGCCTACCTCAGGGGCTGCTGAAGGAGGCATGACTGAAACCACATACAGGCATTAGGACAGCATTGCACACATCTGCTCAGTGTTCAGCCAGGACTGCTTTCTCGTTGATAAATATTTATTAAGCACTTACTGTGTGCCAAGCACTTTTCTAGGGCCTGGGGACAACGCAGTAAACACAACAGACAAAAACCCAGCCCTCATAGGGCTCAGTTTGTTGGGGTAAACGAACAAAGAGCAAGAAATAAATAAAGAATAAAAAACTAATATCAATTCATGATTAAGACTATGGAGAAATATAAAAGAAGGTAAGAGAGTACAGAGTGATGGGCTATTTCAGGGAGGTCTGTCTGTGGCCTTGACATTTGAGCTGAGACTTGAGGGTTGAAGAGGAACCAGTTGTGGGAAGAATTAGAGTATTCCAGGCAGAGGGCATAGCTTGTGTAAATGTCCTGGGGCAGGACTGGGCTTGGCATGTTGGAGGAACAGAGAGGAAGCCCTTGTGGCTGGAGCAGAGTGAGTAAGGGAGGGAGAAGGAGTTAGGTGAGGGCAGAGAGGTGATGGAGTCAGGGAGGACTTAGGCTCTTACCCAAAGGAAGTAGGTGCCCTGGAGGGCTGTGGGCAGAGGAGGGACTGGACCTGACCCAGGTGCTCACAGGCGCCCTCTGGCCATGGCAGAAAGGACAGACTCTGGGGCTGAATGAGGATGGCAGTTGAGAGACCCAGGCTGAGGTCTTGCTCTGATTCAGGCCAAAGATAATGGGGGCCTGCCAGGAAGAGGCAGATTCCAGAGGTGCGAGAATTTGGTGGTGATTTCTCAGTCTTGGCCTAGTGGGAGAGTGCAAGTTAGTCACCCAAGTCACACAACTCCTTCTGAGGCTGTCACAGGTCCTCCTGCCTCTTTGCCCCTTTGTCTCCTGCCTGTGGAATATGCAAGGAAGGAAGGGGCAAGGCAAGGGCACTGCATCTCAGACACACCCAGGGACACTCCTGGAATCAGAACGTTGTTAGCGGGCAAGTTGGGATGTGGCCCAGGCCCATGGGGCTCTGGGCGGGCCTGGTGGGTAACTGCCAGCTGCCCAGCCCTAAGCTGAGTGTTCAACCTGCACAGGCCCTGTCATTCACATTTTTATTCCCAGTCTTACCAGATGAGCTTGGGCTAGCACCTGCCCCACACCCTGTGCCTATTTCCCCATAGGTGAAGTGGGAGTGATAGTCTGTAACTGTTCAGAAGGTACAATGAGCATCTAGCAAACAGTGGGTGTCAATTCAGTAATTAGCAGCAATAAGACAGGAGGCTGGGGGCAGGGAGGCCCCTGGCATGGGACGCATGCAAATGGGAACCCAAAGTACTTACTGAGATGGGTCACTTGGTGAGTGACTTCCCCTCTCTTAAGCCCCTGTTTTGATTCTGTAAAATGAGGACCACAACCATGGAACCCCCATGGTGCCAGGCCAAATTCCTGCTCAGGAAGGTGTCTAGGCTGACATTTTGTATTCTTAGCCCCATGTGGCAGCTAGGGAAACTGAGACTCAGAGAGAGCTGGAGACTACCCTGGAGTCTCACATCTATCAGGGGCAAAGGGAAGCCATAAGCAGTCTTACCACATGGTTCTTACACCCCAGGAGCAAGAAGTCCCTGGAACAAATGGCCTGACTCCAAGTTGTTCATTGTGCCTCAGTTTCCAAATCCATGAAAGGGGCACATGACTGGGGTCCATGGGAATCACTGGACACACAAGAAGAAGCTGCAAGGGTTTACCTGTCCAGCCTGAAGTTCCTGCCTAGATGCCATCCTTCTGGGGTACTGGGGAGACATTTATGGGAGGACATCCCTCAGTTTTCCTTTGGCATTGATGGAGGAGGGGAAAGTGGATTCTGAGAGCCTCCAGGTTAGCTGGGATCCTTCTATATATAGCCAAGCCCCTCGGCTTGGGAACTGTGGTTCCTATCTGGCTTTGAGGAAGCAGACCTGGTCTCACCTGCCCAGTAGAAGGGCTAGAGTTGGATGAGGCAGCAGGCAGTGCAGCTGTCTCTGCATGTACTCTGATCAATTGCCTAACTTCTCCAGGACTTTATCTGCCTCTCTGTAAGTCTGTATGTACCCCCTGAGATTATATGTAGCTCCTGCAATATAAACATTCAATAAATGAAAGTTGTGATTATTACTATTATTTTCACACACACTATTCTCTCTCCCCACAAACTCATTCTGTGCCTGGCAAACTCCTACTTATATATCAATACCCCAATGCAAAATGTCCCCTCCTCCAGGAACTCCTCCTTTTCTCGAAGGCCATATTCCTGTTACTTCCTTGGGCTCTTCCTGCCACAAATCCATCCCTCATATATTCAGCATCTGGAGCAGTTGGTTTGGGTCCTCAAAAGATGATTTCTGCTGATTACCAAAGGACCCTAGGGGACAGGGGATGGTCAGTGCTTAGGTTACATTTCACACTGCCTGGAGCTTGTCAGAAACCCCTTGTGTCACCATTGGTTGGAGCCTTCATCCCCCTAAACCTGGTCTTTCCCTCTGAATATTCCCCAATTTTTACAGAGTTCCTCAGATTCCTTTGTCAGACAAGCATTTATTTTGCACGTGTATGCCAGCCCATATCGGGATAAATCCAGTGATTTGTTCAGTGAGCATGTATTGGGTACCTGTCGTCTTCCATGCGCTGCTGAAATACTCACACTCACTTGTCTCCAAGCATCTATGGAGTGCCAGCTATGCCCAAGCATTTATTGAGCATTAACTCTATGCCAGGCTCCAGAAAGGCCACGCAGGGAGGGTCTTCCAATACCCCTTCTCTCTTCAGGATTGGGCCCTCTAGTGTCCAACCTCTTCCTGCATTTGAGGCAGCAGGTTAAAAATGTGGACACTGAAATCACAGCAGCTGGGCGTCAATCAATGGGTCCAAATACTGCCCCCTCTTCAGTCCCTCTGTAAAATGAAGCATCCAACAGTCTGACATGTGTGCCGTTCAACATCTACTTTCTGCGGAAAGGGAAACTGAGGCATGGAGAGGGGCCACCACGTATCTGTTCCCCCTGCCTCCTCAAGCAAAACTGGGATGGGGTCCCGTCTACTGACCCCACTCCAAGGCCAGGCCCAAAGAGAGGCAGGGCTGGCCTGACGCCACACGGCTTGGGGCTGACTCTGCCCTGCCCCTGGAGCCCTCCCCTTGGTGCCTGCCTCTCTCAACCAGGCTGCCAGCCTGGGGCGTCCCAACTCCCCTGGGCGGCTGGGTCAGTGACACAGCCACAGAAACATCAGAAGGAAGGGGAAACCGGGAGGGGCCACCCCCACCCGGCACCCATACTTGGCAGAGGCTGATCTCTGGCGCTTCCGCCCGCTTTGTCCACCATGTGGCCACAAATGGCTTCCGGGGCCGGCCTGCCCCCTTCTGTGGGCCCGCACATAATGTGTTCAGCCTTTGGGCACATGTGGCTCCCGGAGTTCCCCCCAGGCTTGCCCGTCTCCCCCCCAGCAGCCACTGAGCCAGGCAGGCCTGCCAGGGAGGCGGGAGGCGGCCTTGGCTTAGCTGCTGGAGAAGCCAAGAATTTGCTCCAAATGTAAACAGCAAGTTATTTTAAGTCACCCCCACGGCAGGGGGGGGGGGGGCTGTTGACACATTTGACATTGGGGGGAGCAGGGTGCGCGTGTGGATATTTTTAACCTTGTTTTTCACATCCTTGGTGCCACCCGGAGTTTGGTTTGCCCCGAGTGGCAGTGACCGGAGACCCAGGCTGGCAGCGGGCATGCGCCACCAGGCTGCCTGGCACGGCCCCCGCCCGCCCGGCACACGCATGTTTAACCCCCGGGAGGCCGCAGAGGAAGGTGGAGGAAGGGGAGACAAGAGAGTCGGGCGGTATGCAGGGAGGGCCCCCCTCCACCCCACCCAGAGGGGTGGCCCCGGCGCTCCAGGCCCGTGCCAGCCGCTCCTCCCGCGCGCACAAAATGGCCGCCAAGGCCAGGAGAAGCGTCTGGAACCCAGGGGAGGAGAGTTGAGAAAATGGCCGCCGGAGCGATGATGTCATAAGGTGGTGTGGCCGCCAAAAGCGGCCTGAGATGGGACGAGTCCATGCCTGCAGGCCTCATAACGGGCCCGGCGGTCTACGGGGGCCAACCCACTGGCTTCTCAAGCCGGACATCCCAAAACAACTTTTGCAAACGTCCCCTTGGGGGCCCCCAGACTCCCCAAGTCCAGCCCAGAGCCGCCAGTTGGCACAGCCCAAGCGCAGCGCTTGGGGACTCTGGGGGCTGTGAATAGCCATTCCCCTGACCCGCTGGTCAGAGTTGTCCACCAGCACCCGGCAAGGACCACAGCCAGGCCAAGGAGCAGGCGGGGGCTCCAGCCTGCTGGGTGGGAAGAAAAAAGAAACTTTTCTTTGAAAGTGACTCCCAAGCAGGTTGGCTCGGGCCCAGGCGGGGCCGCAGGCGGGGGAGAGGGAGATGGAAAGTGTGGTCCAGACTCGAGGAACGCAGCCGGGCAGGAAGGACAAGGAGCAGGAGGCCCATGTCCAGGAGGTCACCTCGGCCACGCCCTTTTGCTCCCGGGTTCACCACTTCTTGTCCAGATTTCCCAGACCATTCCCTGGGGGCAGATTGGTGCCATGAATGTCTAGCATCTGGCTTTTTTCCTTTGATTTGTCCAAACAGCCCCAGGAGAAGGGCTGCTGAGCGGGGGTGGAGAACCTCTGCAATGAGACGTTCAGGCTCAAAGAAGGAAAGGACTTTTGTTGAGGTCACACACCACTGGGGACACTTACAGCCGGTTCTTACTGTTGCTGGCCTTGGGGGCCGAGCTGTTGAGCCTCAGGGGGGACAGAATGGGGTGCCTCCAGGGAATTCCTTGACACCCAGGACAATTTTGGTTCTGGTCCTCCTGCCACCACTACCAGAGAAGTCCAAGTTCAGTCTAGTTCAGGGCCTTTATGCTGTGGCTCAAGCCCTGACCCTCATCAGGAGTTGAGAGGAACCCTGTGACTGTGAACCGCATGGGGAAGGACTTTGTGTCTGTTATGTTCATTGCTGTGTTCCTGGAGCCTAGAACAGGGCCTGGTACACAATAGGCACTCAATACGTGTTGAATGAAAGAATCACAAGTTCCCCCTATACTTAGTTTTGCACAGACACTAGCATTGGATGGGGGTAGAGGCTCTGGGACACAAAGCAGTTTGTAACATAACTGGACCGACAGAATTTGTTGTTACATTTCTTGGGAGGAGCATAAAGAGGTAAATTACTTAACTCCCCTACTGTCAAGCTCAGATCCAATCCCTGGTCCTGTGGACACTTAAAACCACGCTTTAGCAGACACCTGAATAAGTGAGGGCGTGAGCTAGCCAGACATTTGCAAGAAGGGTGTCTCCAGCATGTGCAAAGGCCCTGGGGCAGGACTGTGTCTGGCATGTTACAGAAACAGTGAGGAGTCCTGTGTGGTTGGAGCAGAGTGAGTGAGGGGGAGGGAGGGAGAAAGTAAGGGCAGGGAAAGAAGAGGGGCAGGTTATGCAGAGCCATGGGGAGGGGCTTGGATTGCCATGTTATTGTAGATCCAGACTCAGTCTAGTGTGATGGGGGTAGAACAAAGATTTAGACGGTGGCCCAGGGGAGATTGTTCCAGAAAATATGTTAAAGAGGACTGGGAAAGGTGGCTAGAGTTTGCTTGAGAGGGAGAGGAGTAGGGAATGTGCCTGGGAGGAACATGGTGAGGGGGATGAAGGCCAGAGTCACATATACAGCAGAGCCTTCCAAGACAAAGAAAGTTGAACCTTGGCTAATGTCTAAAAATGACTGGTGACACTGGGAGCTGAGAATTCCAGGACCTGGCTTTGGTTCTCTCTTTAGCTGGCTGGTGTTGGGAGGTAGACGTGGCAGCCCAGCAAAGCCAGCTACATTTGGAAGGCTTCGGAGTTGGAAAATAAACCAGGTGAGCTCACTGTGGCAGCCGATGGGAATGCTAGGCTCTCTCGTATCCTGCCAGTGTAATTAGGTTTCAGCAAGTCCTGTCCTTTCTACATCCCAAAGATTAAATAAAACTGACCCCTCAGCCCATCCTCAGGCCATCACCCTGGGCCAGGCTGTTAGGCCAGCTATGACACTTGCCTATCCATGCCTTCTCTCTGCCCTCCCAGCACCCAAGAGTCTAGAATTCACTCAACAGCCAGAGACTGTGTGTGTATTTTGGTAAAAATATATATGTAACATAAAATTCACCAGCTTAACCACTTTTAAGTGTACAATTCAGTAAAATCAAGAACATTCACATTGTTGTGTCACCGTCCCCATTGTACACCCTCAGAACTTTCTCATCTTCCCAAACTGACACTGTCTCCAATAAACACTAACTCCCGTCCCTCCACCCCTAGCCCCTGGCACCTACATCTATTTTCTGTCTCTGTGGATCTGGCTTTTCTAAGGACCTCATATAAGTGGAGTCATACTATATTTGTCCTTTTGTGTCTGGTTCATGTCACTGAGGCTAATGTCCTCAAGGTTCATCCGCATTGTAGCAGGTGTCAGAATGTCCTTACATTTTTAAGGCTGAAGAATATACCATTGTCTGGATGGACCACATTGTGTTTATCCACTCATCCATTGATGGACACTTGGGCTGTTTCCACCTTTTGGCTGTTGTGAATAATGCTGCTATGAGCACTGGTGTGAAAATAGCTGTTTCAGTTCCTGCCTTCAATTCTTTGGAGTATGTACAGAGGAGTGGAATAGTTGGGTCATAGAGAAATTTTATGTTTTAACTTTTTGAGCAACCTCCAAGCTGTTTTCCACAGTGGCTGCCCCATTTTACATTCCCATCAATGGTGCATGAGGGTTCCACGTTCTCAACATCTGCATAGCCAGACATTTAAAAATATAACATGGATCGAGTCATCACTGCTTGAGAACACCCAAGCTTCTCACTGAAGCCCACGTGGCCCTGAGTGATCCAAGTTCTCTCCCCTTTGATCCCCTTTGCTTACCATGTTTGAGCCACATGGTCTGTCTGTTCTTTAAACATCCTGTGTTTATTCCTGCCCCAGGACCTTTGCACTTGCTCTGCCATCTGCCCCAGTTCTCCCCATGGCTGACCCCTTTCTATTCCTAAGTCCTCAGTGCTAATGTCACCTCCTCAGAGAGGTTCTGCCAGACTTCTATTTTGAAATTCTCACCCAGAGCCACTCTCTGACCCCTCACCCAATTTTATTGCCTCTATGGAACTTAGAACCATGTGAAATTATCTCAGTCTTCTTCTGTTTGTTCCTTTCCTGTCTGTCTCTCCTCCCTCTGCCATTTCCCCAATGCCTGGCAAGTAGTAGGTGGTCAGTACACATCTGTAACATGAGTGTCGAGTGGCACACTGATCTTCCAGTTATGAACAGTGGAAGCTTTAGCCACCAGGAGACCAGGGTGAAAGGAATTGTCAGGTGCGAAGGGGGTGGGTGCTCCAGGTCAGGAAAGGCAGCACTGGAGGCCACCACTGTGCCTTTGTCATGGGCTGGGACAGACCAAATTTGGGCTCCTGGCCACGGACAGGAAAGAACAGTTTGTACACTCTTGTCGATGGGATCCAGGTTACATTTCTATTGTCTCCATGATCATGTGTTTGTTTGAGCCAAAGGCTTCAGGGGGTGGTGACATTCCGGCTACACATGAACACCCCACGGGCCTGGGAAGTAGAGAGAACTGGTCTCCAGCCAAACAAGGTCCCCAGTCACTCGAAATACAGCTCCTGTTAAGGACCAAACTTTCACTTACACTAACATAAATGTGGTTAGCTATGCTTCATGCACACTGCTAAAGAGCGTTGTGTGTCTCTCTGAGGAGATCTTTGAGGAAGGTCCCAGAATGAAGGGAGAGTGTGAACCATGTAGGTAATGAGGGAACAGTGTTCCACATAGAGGGAACAGCCTGTGCAAAAATCCTCAGGCTGGACTGTGTCAGGCGTATTGGAGGAATAGTAAGGAGGCTGTGTGACTGGAGCGAAGTGAACAAGGGGGAAAGAGGGAAGACGAGAGAGCAGGGAGGGGATTGGCAGACCGTGCAGGGACTTGTGGGCCACAGGGAAGACTTGGGTTCTTACCCTGAGGGAGGTGGGAGCCCTGAAAGGTTGGGGGCAGTGGAGGGACAAAATTGATTTAATTTGTGAATTTGGCAAAATGCTCTCAACCAAAACAGTTTTTATCCCCTTCTCTTTGATTGGACCCTCCCTTCCCTGGACTCTAAAGGCTTCAGACCCATAAAGTCAGGAAACAATTGAGAATGCCCACTTTACAGATTGGGAAAACCAAGGCTTGGAGGGTAGAGAGACGAGTAGTCCAAGGTCCCACTCCGGGCTGTGCCAGAGCTGGGACTCAACCCCAGGTTTTGGGGCTCAGCTGTAGCTTCCAGAAGATGCCCCAAGTTTAGATGAATTTGGAACCTGTTACCTTCAACACTCCAGAGCATTTACAGGCTCTGAAATTCCCACACATGCCCTGAGAACTCCATAGAGATGCCTTTCGACCATGGAACCCCCTGCTCAGGTTAGGTTGTGTATTCACATCTCTAGGCACCTGGTTCACCAGCTTCCACGGTCCTGCTTTACTTTTTACAGTGTGTGTCCATCCACATTTTCCTCATGCTGTTGAGAAGTCATTCTGAGCAGCACCAAAGGCCAAACTGAATGAGCTGGACTGCAGAAAACATTCAGGGTGGGGATGAAGTCCACAGGACAGGAGAAAACTCAGGAACAAGCAATGTGAAAGTTCAATACAATGTTCATTTTTATGTTTCTAAGAGAGAGGAGCTGATAAAACCAGGTCTGTGTATCTGTTTTTATTTCTGCTCTGTGGCCTTGGGTAACTTGCTTGCTATCCCCCTCTGGGTAAACTGGGATTATCAGTCTCAGTTAAGGACTGCTGTGGGTGCATCAGTTTCCTCATCTGGAAAATGTGCATGATAATCACATGTCTCTTTTGGGGGAGTTTTGAAGATTAAAGGCGAAACTTGCAGCCTCACATAATCAAAGGAATGACTCATTAAATGTTAACTATTGGTACCATCTGAAAAGGAGTGATCTTGTCAACCTTCCCAGGAGCCAGTCTCAGCCTCTCACACACCAGGGGCTTCCACTTGCACCTCAGGGTTGTATGACCTCCCTTGCCCTTGGCAAGACTTGAAATTATCCTCCTAGTTAACATGATTTCTTGTTCATCACCTGTTGTTCCCCCAATTAAGAGGTGAGGGCCTCGAGCACAGGGATTTTTGTCCATCTTGGTCATTGCTGTGTCCTCCAAGCGTTTGGTACCCAGGAGGTACTGCATGATCAAAGGAGAGAAGTAACTGATAATACAGTTCAGCTCCAATTTATGGATGAGGAAACAGAGGCTCATAAATGTCAAAGAACTCACCTAAGAACACACAGTAAAGGGTCAGATACAAAATACAGTATTTTAGACCTGGAAGGTCACATACAGTTTCTGTTGCGTATTCTTTTCTTCTTTTTTACAACCCTTTAATAATGTAAATGACTTTTTAATATTGTTATTGCCTCCTCTAAAGAGACTTTTCACCCCATAAAGTTTTCATATCACAGGTATACTATGTACCTTTCTCTGTAGTATGTACCTATACATATATTTTATACATAGAAAGAGCAAAATTCTTTAGCCCTTTTATCACCCTTCCAAGAACCAATTTTTGCCCCCACTGCTGAAATTTGGGCCAGGTCTTTCTGTGCCAGGGCCCATCCTGGACACTGTCGGGTGTTGTACAGTGTCCATGATCCCCAGCCACCTATGCCAGGAGCTCCCCTAGTGTGATAAGCACAGATGTCCCTAGATATCATCCTTAGGGGCAGAAACATCCCACTTAAGATCCTGTGTGCTAGGCAGATACACTTCTAATTGACATCAGCTTTGGGAAATAGACTCTGAGCTGGGCCTCAGTTTGCCAACATCATCAATCGTGTAGATTTAATCCAATGATGCCACAAAGCTCTTAACACAGCATGAACTTGGCGACTGAAAGCTGCCTGCTTGGAGGCTGAGGCATCTTGGGGCGTTGGACACCAGCCGGCCCTTAGACTTTGTGGGTTTATCTGTTTAGACTGAAGGAAGAGCCATTTTAGGGCTGGGTGTCTTGAGTACAGGGGAGCAGGACTTAGCTGTGCCTTTTTTTCCCCTGATTTTTCATGGAACACTCAGAGGAGTCCAATAGAACATTCCGTGATGGGGGCAGTGTTGAGCCCTGTCCAATTTAGTTGCCACCAGCCATGAATGGTTATTACCAAAAAGTGACCAGTGTGACTGATGTCCCGAGTTTTTTATTTAATTCCAATTCAGCTCACTTAAATGCAAAGTGACATGTGGCTGGTGGCTCCTGTACTAGACAGCTCTAGATGCTGGAGAATTTTCAGGAGCCAAGTAACAGGCAAGTGGCCAGCAGGTGCATGAGACACATTTTGAGGTTTTAGAGACGATCAAAAGTAAGATGGCATAATAAAAAGGAAGGAAATTGTGATATTTGCTACAACATGGATGGGCCTGAGGGCATTATGTTCAGTGAAATAAGCCAGACCCAAAAGGACAAACACTGTGTGATTCCACTCAGATGTGATCCCTAGAGGAGTCAGATTCATAGAAACAAAGTAGATGGTGGGAGCCAAGGGGTAAGGGAGGGGTATTCGGAGTTAGCTTTTAATAGGGACAGAGTTTCAGTTTGAGAAAAAGAGAAAGTTGTGAAGATGGATGGTGGGGATGGTTGCACAAAGCCTATGAATGTACATAATGCCATTAAGCTATAACTTAGAAATGGTTAAACAGTTAATTTATTTTTTTTTTTTCAAGATTCTATTCATTATTTTCAGTGAGAAGGGCAGGGAGGGAGAAAGAAAGGGAAAGAAGCATCAATGTATGGTTGCCTTTCACCTGCCTCCAGCCACCCACCTGGCTGGAGACCTGGCTTGCAGCCTCGTTATGTGCCCTGGCTGGGGACCAAACCAGCGACCTTTGGGTTCACAGGCAGGTGCCAATCCACTGAGCCACACAAGTCAGGGCCTAAGTAGTAAATTGTATGTATTTAACCACAAACTAAACAGTACATTTTTTCTTTTACCTAATTTATTTAATTTTATTATTGTTCAATAACAGTTGTTCCAGTTTTTCCCCCTTTTCACCCCTGCCCTGCCTACCCCCACCCTCCCTGCTCCCACAGTCAATCCCTACCCTGTTGTCCATGTCTCCATGGGTCCTTTATTTATATTTTAAAGATTTTATTTATTTGTTTTTCAAGAGAGGGGAAGGGAGGGAGAAAGAGAGGGAGAGAAACATCAATATGTGGTTGCCTCTCACACATCCCCAGCTGGGGACCTGTCCCCCAACCCAGGCATGTGCCCTGACTAGGAATCCAACCCATGACCCTTTGGTTCACAGGCTGGAGCTCAATCCACTGAGCCACACTAGTCAGAGGTCTCTATGGATGCTTCATACTTGTTTCTTGATAAAAAGTAAATTTGAAAATAATTTTAATAAAGTGGGGAATGGAGATGAAAGAGGGTATAAGAGGGATAAGTGGTAGTGGAACAAATGCAATAAAATAATCCTTTAGTGGAAAATGAAATAAGAAAAAAACTTTTTAAAAGATTTTATTCATCATTTTCTAGAGAGAGGGGAAGGAAAGTAGGAAGAAAGGGAGAGAAACATATATGTATGGTTGCCTTTCACCTGCCTCCAGCTAAAGACCTGGCTGGAGACCTGGCTTGCAACCTGGTTATGTGCCCTGACTGGGGAATCGAGCTAGAAACCTTTGGGTTTGCAGCTGGTGCCCATCCACTGAGCCACCAGCCACGGGCTAGAAAAAAATTTAATGAGATAGCAATTAAGTACATCATGTTATTTAGAAACTATACTTACTTAAATTTAAAAATATATGCTAGGACTATGGAAAAGAAAGAGACCTTCAACCATTAAAGGGATCTATAGAAACTCAGCTAACGTCATACTTAGTGGTGAGAGATTGAATGAGTTCCCTAAGATCAGAAGCAAGGCAGACATACCTGTTCCCTTCACTTCTCTTTAACATTGCTCTCAAAATCCTAGCCAGTGCAATAAGGCAAGAAAAGGAAATCAGAGATCTACAGATTGGAAAGGAAGAAATAAAACTGTTCCCATTTTATTTGCAAAGAGCATCATGGTCTATGTAAAAAATTCCAAGGAATCCAAAAAAAAAAAAAGCCCTTAGAACTAAGTTCATCAAGGTTGCAAAATACCAGTTTAGCATACAAAGTCAATCACATTTCTAAATTCTAGCAATGAACAATTAGAAACAAAAACTAGGCCCTGGCTGGTGGCACAGTAGATAAAGCACCGGCTTGCAAATCCAAAGGTCACTGGTTCAATTCCCAGCCAGGGCACGTAACCAGGTTGCAAGCCAGGTCTCCAGCCAGGTCTCTAGCTGGAGGCAGGTGAAAGGCAGCCATACATTGATGTCTCTCTCCCTTCCCCTCTTTCTAAAAATAATAAAATATTTTTTAAAAAAGGAAAGAAAAACTAAATTTAAAACATAGTATCATTTATAATCTGTCCCCAAATTTACCATGCATTGATTGTCAATTTGGTGGTTAAATTAGGTAACTCAACTAAATTAGGTGACTCAACTAACCCTGAGAGGTGGGATTTATTATCTTCCCCATTTTACAGGTGAGGGAACTAAGGCTCAGAGAGGGGCTAGTGGCCAGCCTGAGGACACAGAGTGAATGAACAATGAGAAAAGGGCTCCAGCTAGAACCAGCCATAGCCTGATGCCATTGCTTTTAATGGCTACAAAGCAACCAAGGCACAAACAACAGAGCTGGTGATAATAGTAATAAGGACCCTCCTTCAGTTAGAGAGGTACTTACTACGCACCAGCCTTTGTTTCAGGCACTTTATTACATGCATTACCACCTTTTCCCTGATGAGCAGCGTTTGAGGAGGTACTGGGCCCATTTCACAGATGAAGAGAGTGAGGCACAGAGGAAAATGAGGCATTGCATCTGAGGCCCTCAGCCTTGTCTGCCTGGTTCCAAAGCCGTAAGCACAGAGGCAGTGTTTAAGAAACATACTCTCTGCCCCGGTGCCAGCTGGGCACTGCTGCCTGTTTAGTCCATCCAGGCACCAGTTCCGGAAGAGGGTCCTGTGCCCGAGGCCCGGAGCCCAACAGATGAGTGCCCAGGCTGGGCACTTCCCAACAGAGTAGCCACCCGTGCCCAGCCGTAGGGCCATCCAAGCGGGACTGGCCTGCTCTGAGGGGCTGCTGGCTGCCTGAACTTGGAGTGGCCACAGGGCTCAGGGCCGAGCCGGGCACATTCCCCTCAGCTGCTGCCCAGTCATATCCAGCCCAGTCAGCCACGACTGGGACCGCAAAGCCAAGTCAAGAAGGGGCTGCCCTATCCAACTCCTGGATGGGAAACTGAGGCACAGGCCTTGTTCCTGTGCTGTTTATGGTATTCGCAATCTTGGCAGCCAGTAAGTGTGCAACAATGTGTGCAAAGCCACTAGCACCACGCCAGGCAAACAGCTAGGGCTCGTGACTGTTATAGGAAGTATCATCATTATTATTATTATTATTATCTCCATGACAATACTGAGGGAACTGAGGCCCCCAGATGGGAAATGACCTCCCCACGACCACACCTCCTCCGAGGCTCCTAGACGGTGGGAATTCAATCAGCTGATCCCGGAAGCCAGATGGCTGACGCATGCGCAGAGTTGGTTGTCTGGCCGGCTGCCCAGGCAAATGAACGAAACACAGTCGACCCTTGAACAACATGGGTTTGAACACACAGATCCACTTATACGCAATATTTTCCCAGTAAATATTGTAAATGTATTTTCCTTATGCTGTTTTGAATAACCTTTCCTTTCCTCTAGCTAATTTTATTGTAAGAATACAGTATATAATACATATAACATATAAAGTATGTGTTAGACCGTTTTCAGTAAGGCTTCTGGTCAACAGTAGACTGTTAAGTTTTGGGAGGGTTTTTAACAGCACTCCTATCCCCCACGTTGTTCAAGGTTCAACTGCGACCCTTGTAACAGCACAAGTGGCGTGTGGTGCAGACCTTTTAATCCTGTTTTCCTTGCCTATAAAATGAATACAACAAAAGTGCCAGTTTTGTGGCTGTCTTAACGATTTAGGGGAACATATAAAATGGAAGCAGTAATGTGCCACATCTGTGGTCATTTTAGGGATTTAAAAATGACAATAATAATAATAATGTGATGGACATTACCATATGTATACCCAAAAACTTATATGCATTATCTCCTGATCACCTCCTGGCAGCCCCGGCAGACCTGGGCGATGTTCACACTCATTTGAAAGAAAATTGCAACTCGGGAACAGTTAAGTGACTTGTCTAAGGTCACACAATGATTACTTTCAGCTCTGAAATATGGTGGGGTCAGTGTGGGGGTGTGATTCTCTCTTTCCTGGTATTTGATGGTGATTCCCACCATCTATCTGTTTGACCTGAGAGACAAAATGGGTGGTCCTGTATTCTGTCTGGCTGGGCTCAGCCATGTGCCCCCTACAGCCTAGTCCTGGATGGATGTGGGGGCTACAGAGCAAGCTGGCATGATCACTCTCCATCCGGGCCCCTGGAGCCAATAAAAGCTGAGCTCAGCGTCTGTCTGCTACACCCTTCTGCCAAGGAGCCTGATTATTTTTAGATAAGATGGATGGGCGAGTGCTGAGGCAGAGGGAGCCCTCAAGCCAAGCAAGTGGGTGGGGACATTGCAGCTGCAGAGGGGCACCCCTTGGCTTCTTTTCTGAAGGCCCTGAGTGGCATCCCAAGATCAAGAGCTGAGCCCTCAGGACATCAAGGGCAGAGGCCGAGGGGAGGGAATCCAAGGGCTCAAAGATTCATCTCTCTCACCCTCAGTTTCCCCATCTGTAAGATGGGCATGATAGCTTCTACCTCCTAGGGCTGAGGCAGGATTAGAGCTACTGTATTTCACAGATGAGAAGACTGAGGTTCAGAAGGGAAGAGCTCTACCCTCTATTGAGTCAGCCCCTACACATAGCTTCTCGCCCTATATGTGAGGCCACATTCTAGCACATGGATACACATGAGCCCTGGGGACCTGCGCTGATGTCTGCAGGTGCCTGGCCAGACATCCATGACCCTCTGGGGCAGCAGCTAAGGGAGGGCACCAAGGAGAAACCTCAGGACCTCACACATTTAGGGGCCATCCTGTGTCACCAACTCTTCCCTCTCTTTGCAGACTCGGAGCAGAGTGGCAGTCCCCGGGCCGGGATGGGCTCCGACCAGGAGGACAGCAAGCCCATCACTCTGGGTGAGTCTGGGGGATGTGAGGCATGGTCCCCATCTTTTATGTGGAAACCATTGTCTGAGCACCCCCCTCGTGTGCTCTGGTGGCTCTGTGCATGTGCCTCACACATGTGAATGGTTCATTCCTCACAGCTATGCTGTGGATAGCTGCTAATAAGGAAACTGAGGCTTAGATAGGTTAACGTGCCACCAAGGGCCACCCAGGGAATATCAGGGCTCAAATGTCAGGGTACCCCATAAGAGAGGCCCTTTATAGAGGGCCCTGTAGTCCCATGGGCCACTTAACAATAAATGGGACGAGTCAGTTCTATTTTGGGAGGTGGAAAGTGGGAGAATTTGCCTGAAGCCAGGCTGTGAGCACAGCCCCAAAGAAGGGGAAGGATTTGGAAGCTGCTTCTGCCCACCCTTTTCCATCCCAACCCTACACTCTGTCCCTCTCAAAGTGGCTGAGGTAGGTCCCAGCCCACAGCCCTCCAGAGCTTCCACCTTCAGGTAAGGGATGAGCCCAAGTTTTTCCCACAAGGCCCTGCACAGCTGCACCCCACCCCATCCTCCCTGCTCTCCCCTTCTTCTCTCCCCCTCGCTCACTCTGCTCCAGCTACATGGGGCTCCTTGTTCTTCCAGCATGCCAGGTATGTTCCTGACTTGGGGCCATTGCATGTGCTATGACCTCTGCCTGGATGGCTATCTGCTGTCTGTCTCTCCCAGTCTCCCAGTTCTCAGCTCAGCTGAGATCTTCCCTGAGCCCCTCAGCTCAAGCCTCAGCCACTCTGGTTTGATCACGCCCACTGTTTTTCATTTCCTCCAGACAAAGTTAGTGATTGCATATGTGTTTGCTTATCTTCCCTAATGGGACATGACCTCTTTAAGGGCAGAAGTTTTTGTCTGTCTTAATTACTATTGTGTCCTCGGTGCCTAGAATAAGACCTGGTGCACAGTAGGTGCTCAATAAATATCTGTAGAGTGAAAGAAAGGAGGGAATCATGAAGCAGGGAAAAAGAGAAACTAGAGAGATGGTACGGCAGGAACAAGAAAGGAGGAAAGCTGGAAAGGAAGGAACAGCTAGTGCAGCTAGTGTGAGGGCATCCTGTTGGATGGACTGGCACAGCCATGCCCAGAAGGCCAGCTGCTTCCAGGAGATTCACAGGCCCCAGGCCACTCCTCACTGGTCATCTATGACTGGAGTCCTCCTTGGCTTCCTGAGATCCCCAGGATCCTCCCTCTAAGCCAGATGTTCAAGGAAGGCGGGGGCAGCTGCATAAGGTTAGCCTGGTCCCCTAGGGAGCTCCAGCGTCTGGCGGAGGAAATCACTTCCTCCCTGCCCCGCCAGGGAGTCCCCTGGAGATGGAGCTGGGCAAGTGCTGCACAAACAGGAAACACCGGCGGGGGGAGGGCAGAGGGCTGTGCTGACACCAACTGGCCAGCTGGGTCAGCAGGAAGCAGCCATGGCCACTAGCCCTGGATACTGGGGGTCCACCGCCCTGTCCTCCCTGGGATGTTATGGCCCTGAGTCTCCCAGCATGAGCCTGGGGAGTTAGTAAGTGCCCAGTAAATGGTGGGCACAAAGCTTGTAACCAGGAAGACTGGGGTTCCTGGGCTGGCCAGGGTGTTGTACAGCTGGGGAAGTGAGCATCCTGGTGAGCTCCCTGCGGCCAGTGCTGCCCCCTGGGGGCCATAGGAGCTGCTCCCAGCACACACCACCGCCCAAGCCTAGCGATTCCTGCCTGCTGGTCCCACCCCTTCTCTGACCACCACTCTCCCTGGAGCAGAGCTGGGAGCAGAGCTCTGAAGAATGGAAAGGATTCAGAAGCTCCTTCCACACCAGCCCTGTTGGCCTTCAGCTTGCCAACTTGCCATCCCCAGGGTCTTTGCACAAGACATTCTTGCCACCAGGAACTTTGTGGCCCCTAGGGAGGTGGCAGAACACTACATTTATGATCATCCTAACCAGATTAGCCACCATTCAAAGGGCCATTACCCTGTGCCACATGCTGTTCTTGGCATTTAAATTTTAACTCATGTATTCCTGCTATCCACCGGTAGTACCCTAAGATCTTGGTAAAATGTGACCCTCTCTCTCAGTGAGGCTTTCTCTGAGCCCTGTGTGTAAGGTAGGTCTCCTTCCCAGTAGGCTCCCCTAGCCCTGCCTGCCTTACCCACCTGCCTGACACACCTCAAGTTGGATTTAGTGGTATTAAAGGTTTTTTGGTATTGTGATAAAATACTTGTAAGATCAACTTTATCACTTTAACCATATTAAATTTTAAAATTCGGGGGCATTTTTAAGTACATCCACAATGTCGTGTGACCATAACCACTATATTTCCAGAACATTCCATCACCCCAAAGGAAACTTCACTCCCCCTTAGTGTTACTCCCCATCCTCTCTCTCAGCCCCTGCCAACCACAAACTGACTCTCTGTCTCTGCAAATTTGCCTTTTCTGGACATTTTACATGAGTGGAATCACATCCTACATGGTCTTTTGTGTCTGGCTTCTCTCACTGAGCACCATGTTTTCAAAGTTCATCCATGTTGTAGTGTGCCGGTGGTTCACTCCTTTTTATGACTGAAAAATATTCCACTGCTTGGATAGACCACATTAGGTTTATCTATTAATCCATCAATGGACACTGGGCTGTTCCCAGTTTGAGCTTTCTAGAATCATGCTGCTGTGAACATTTGTGTACAAACCACCCCACCCTGGAGAGGAGAGTCCCTCTTCCTGTAATGTTAGGTGGGAGTGGTTCTGGGGACACAGGATTTTAATGGCTACCCGTGAACCCTCCATTCAGCCTGTGGTTGTGAGCCTTTTTGCCAGGCTCTGGTCTAGGCACTGGGGACAAGGCATGGCTTAGGGAGAGACATCCCTGCCTTCGTGAAGCTCCCAGTCTTCACGAGTAGGATACTAAATGGCAGCATTGCCTAGGATGAGGATTGATGCAAGGAAAGCCTACCCCTCCTAGGTATTTTGGTTCATATCTCACAACTGCTCAGACAGTGCAGTATAGGTTCCCATTTTTGAGGTTAGGAAGCGTGGAGGGGAAGAGGTTTGCCCAAGATCACCACCGAGTGGATGAACCAGGATCTGGCCTCTGCTTGCAGCCTGCTGCAGCTTGGGAAGCCCCAAAAGAAGGTAAAGCTAGAAATGGGGCCACCTGAGGCCTCCCCAGAGAAGGGGAGACTGGCTGTAGATAGTAAAACGTCCACTTCAGCTGTGAAAGGAAGAGGGATTCCCCATCTGAGTGAAGGGACTTAGCTGGACAAGGTTGCAGGGGGCGACCATCCAGACTGGGTCCAGCTCCTGGAGTCTGGGTAACGCTGGGGTGTCCAGGAGGGAAAGACCCACTGATATCCATTCTCTACCTGTTCCAGACACAACTGACTTCCAGGAGAGCTTCGTCACCTCCGGTGTGTTCAGTGTCACCGAGCTCATCCAAGTGTCCAGGAGTGAGTGCCCCCACACACCTGGGGCTGGGACCCGGAGAGGGAAGGGGCTTGTTCAGGGGGAGGGATGTTGGAGAGTAGCAGGGGCTTCAGGATGAAGGCTCCAAGAGGGAAAGGATCTCAGGGTGAGGGGAGGGGCTCAGGGAGAAGGAAGGAACTTAGCAGCCTCCACTTCTCCCCTTCATTCTCTCCAGCCACCCTGTCACCAAGCCTAGGTTTCTAAGGGCAGTATCCAGGTCCTTCTTAGAGCCCAGGGTCAGAGTGACATGCTCCTCCCTAGGAAACAGACTCTGAATGCTGGGTGGAGGGGCTGAAAAATCTTCCCAGCACCCTTTCTTCCTGGAGCTTTCCCCCTGCCCGTCCCAGAAGGGGACCCCAGAAGGCCCCAACCCTCCATTTTGCTTCCTGCCCCCATACCCTCCCTATGAACCTATTACCCCACTCCCTCAAGACACCGCCATGTGAACCCCATCCCAGGGAGTTGTGCTTAACCGTGACCATTGTCTCCCCGTCCAGATCAGCCTCTGAATGTGCTGGAAAACTTGGGCTCCAGCTCTCGCTAGGCCTCTGCTTCACAGCACGACCTTGGCCTCTTACGAGATGGCCTTGGGCTTTCGATCCATTGGATAAACCAGTTTCGGCCAAATTAGGAACCAGACCACTTCAGGAAGGGGCTCTCCTCATCTCTCTAGGGAAAATTGCAGCCCTGGACTTCGCTCCCTCCCTCATTCTCCTCTCCATCACTCTCTGCAGCACCTGTGGTGACTGGAACAGGGCCCAACTTCTCCCTGGGGGAGCTGCAGGGGCACCTGGCTTACGACCTGAACCCAGCCAGCACCGGCATGAGAAGAACCCTACCCAGTACTTCCTCCAGTGGGTACGTGCCTGGGTCCTCATTTCTGGGCATTTCACGACCCCTTGCCTTCCATCACTTGGCCCCCGCTGATTGATTCCTCGTCCTGGAATGCTTGTTTTCCTGGTCCACTTAGGGAATGCTTACTCATCCGTGAAAACCAAGTTCCAAGCGCCTATTTCCCCAGCCCTGCTATCCCCCTCCGGGCCTGAGTCCTGCGGGCCCAACCCTTGAGGCCCCGTGGTAACGAAGACACCAGTTTTTGCTGACATGTGCTGTGTGACCATGAGCTGGCCGCATCTTGTTTGCCTCTATTTCCGTGTCTGTAAACCGGGATCATAAGCCTACCAGTTGTTTGAGGATTACATGGGGCCAAGTGGCCGGACAGGCCTCAGGGCTTTAGTCAGCACCCTGCTAGCTTGCTGTGTGATCTCAGGTGGGTCCCTCCCCGCCTCTGGCCCCAGGTGTTCCATCCAAGCAATCGGCAGGTTGAAACAGGTGTGAACAGAACTGGCTGAAAGTCTGCGGCTCCCATGATGTCTCGCGAGAGCACCCTTCTCGCCCCGCCCTCTAAAGGTCGGAAGTTAGCAAAGCCCGTCGCCTCCGCCCACATCTCCGTGGTAACCGGCCTGCGCTCTTCTTCCCTCGCCCCTCAGGAGCAAGCGGCACAAATCGGGCTCGATGGAGGAAGACGTCGACACGAGCCCCGGCGGCGATTACTACACGTCGCCCAGCTCTCCCACGAGTAGCAGCCGAAACTGGACGGAAGACATGGAAGGAGGTGGGGCTGGCGACGGGGGTGGAGCCGGTTTTCTGGTGGGGGTCACGCGGCCGCGACTACGTTTTCCGGCAGGCACTGCGTGCGTGCCAGGGCACGGAAAGCGGGCCGGGATCAGTGAGGCCTGCTGGGAATTGTGGTTATGCGCTTGCGCGCAGCTTAAAGTCAAATCGGGACTCAAGTTTCTTGAACCTACGGGTACCGCTCGGGCGCGGGAGTGTGGGCTCTCCCCTCTCGGCGGACCTGCCTGCCCTCAACCCATTAGGGGCTAATCTTTGTGGGGTTCCTCATTTATGGAATTCACTCTATAGCGATTCCGATCAACGGGGTGCTTCTTCCTGGGGTCTGCCATAGACCCTACCTAGAGCGCCCTGAGGTGTAGGATCCCTTCTCATTGGGGTCCTCCCAGTGAAATTACTATGTTCACGAGGTTCTTATCTCCACGGGATCTTCCCCGGTGTGATTGCGTTTTGTAGGAGCCCCGTCCTTTTTCTCATAGCTCCCTTTTCCAGGGGGATGTTGTTCCGTTGCTCTTCTGTCTTCGACGGGTCTTCTCCAGACTCTTTCTTGTGGAGTTTCTGTTCTATAGTGTCAGCAGTTCCAAGGCGTCTCTTTTCTATTGAGCGCTGGCTCCTGGGGATTCTTTGTTTAATACCGTCTCCCCAAGTGCTTCCTCCAAAGAATTCCTTCTTTGGGGCCCCCATCTACGCTACGGTTCTCATCTAAAGAACCCTTTTCACCTTAGGGTTGTTTGTAGGGCTCCAGCACTGGTGACTAAAGAAATGGTGTATAAAATTGCCGACAGGGCCCTGGCTGGTGGCACAGTGGATTAGAAGCCGGCTTGTGAACCCAAAGGTTGCTGGTTCGATTCCCAGCCAGGGCACATAACCAGGTTGGTTGCAAGCCAGGTCTCCAGCCAGGTCCGTGGCTGGAGGCAGGTGAAAGGTACCCATACATTGAGGTCTCTCTCCCTCTCTGCCTCTCCCCCTTCCCCTCTTTCTAAAGATAATAGGTAAAATCTTAAAAAAAAAAAGTTGTCCACAGGCTTGCATTACATTGGGGCAGGCAGGTGTACCTGTTATTTTTCAAATATCAGCAGAGTTTGTGCCCTGAAATTTTAGAAGAATCACCCTATTCAGTCCCTTATCCCTTACTAAGGGCTCACTCCACGAGATAGGCTAGGAATTATGAATGTGGACTCAAGTCCACCAGTCCTTAGAATTTCCTAGTGACCACACCTCTCTGAACTTCAGTTTCCTCATCTATGAAATGGAGACGTTAATACCTGCAATACCCACCTTATAAGGGTTCTGGGGTTTAAGTAAATTAATATATCTATGTCCTTAGAACAGGCCTCGCACATAAGCACCCAGTAAACCTTAGGATTTGTTTTCTCCACTCCTCCCCCTCCCTCCCTATCCCCATGGAGCCTACTTTCCCATAAAGATGTGTCTACACAAAATGCCATATTTACAGGATTCCTGAAAAGCAACTACAGTGAAGAGGGCATGTTCAGGCATCAGAGAGACCTGGGTTCAAATCCCAGCTCTGCCCTTGACTCACTGTGTGGGCCGTATAAACTTAGGCAGGTAACTTACCTGAGCCTTGGTTTTCTTGTTCTAAAATAGGAGTGATTAGATAACTCTTCTTTCAGAAAGTTGGAAGAAGGAAATGGTAGAATGTTCATACAGAGCAACTGCATGGTGCATGATAGTACTCAGGAAGCAGGAGAGTTTATTGTTGCTCATATCTGTAAAATTCCCATATCTTTTGAGTTGGTCTCTAATGCTTCTGGTTGTTATTTTTGAGGTCTCAAGGGTCCCCCCTCTTCCATGTTGTGGGTTCCCAAAGCAGGTACCTATTCTGGGAGGACCTGTCTGTATTAGGCTCTAATTTATGGGTCAAAGTGTCTCTAGTTATGTCTTTGTGGGTTCCATGTCTCTGTCATGTTTGTCTCTGTAAAGATCCTGTATTTAGTAAGCTTTAACTTTGATTTTGAGAAACAGAAACTCAAATGGACAATGCATTTCTCTTGCAAGAAATGTCCAGCCATCAGTAGCCATGGTAAATGTGATGTGATGGAACTCCTGCCTTGTACTGTACTGAATGAGATTTTCATTTCCACCTCATAGTCCAAGACAGTTGTTGGAGCTCTAGCCATCATGTCTGCATTCCAACCATTAGTAAAGAAGGGCCATGTCCTCTTTCTTTAAAAATAATTCGCAGAAGGTGCACTTATCGCCTCTGCTTCTTTCTGTGTCTCTGAAACACGTGGCCATACTCTGCTAGAAGGGACACTGGGAAGAATCACTCTATTCAGTCCCTTATCCCTTACTAAGGGCTCACTCCACGAGATAGGCTAGGAATTATGAATGTGGACTCAAGTCCACCAGTCCTTAGAATTTCCTAGTGACCACATCTCTCTGAACTTCAGTTTCCTCATTTATGGGAAATAAATGGGGTCAGCTGTGGTCAGTTATGTGCACATCTAAAATTTAAGGATTCTGTTACTAAGGAAGAAGGGTAGAGCAGATTTTGGAAGACTTCTGCCCTGTCACTTAACTGATTGGGAGCTCAAAAGCACTTCTCATTAATTCTGTGATTGAAGAGGCTATCTGCATATAAAATATATACCATTTATGGGGATGGATGTAATACAACAACAATAAAATTTTAAATATATGTATATATATATATATATATATATACATACACATATATATATATGTATGTATATATATACCATTTAGACCTGAAAGATAGTCTCTATGATGTAGCCATAGCAGCCCTAAGAGGTAAAATTATAGCCTTAAGTATTGATGAGGAAAAGAGCACAGTCGAAATAAAGAACCTATCTTTCAATTCAAGAAGCTCAAAAAAAAAAAAAAGTTTTAAAAGGAAGGAAATGTTAGAGCAAGTCACTATGCCTTGGTCTGACCATGCCCTGAGAACAGAGTGGCACCAGTGGGGGATCAAGGAAGAAACCTGTGTGAGCTTCTAGTGTGTGATGGGGAACTAGGGAGCTGGAAGGGCATTTATAGGGGGGGGTCTCTCCCCCTCCAGCTTCCACTGGTAATCTCCAGCAATGGAAGTCACTCCCTCCTATGGGCGCCTCAGTCAAAACCCTGCTGTATGCCTGCTCCTGCCCTGCAGCTGCTCACAGCCTTGCAGAGATGAATTCCTCTGTCCTCTTTTCCCCCTCCTCCTCCTTTTCCCCTCCTTCAGTTTTCTCCTGCTCCTGGCTTCCTCCAGCTTCCTGTCTAGACAGCCCCCAATTAGCTGCTCATTAAGGGGATTAAGCTGATTGGAGCACCCTCTCCCTTCTTCTATTGTGGCTGCCAAGGACAGTGCTCAGCTAACCCCCAATTCCAGCAGCCCATGCTCTGTTGCTTGGGAGGATTGGAGACCTGGAGGAAATCATGCCAGCATTACCCAGGCAAGACCCCTGCAGCCACATTTTTCAAGTACCATGAGCCAGCCTCCAGGCCATTGCCCCATCCATGCCTCGGCCAGGAGTGCCCTTTCTCTTCTTGGCCACCTCCTTCTGAGGCCTTCCCTGATTACCCATCCAAGTGGGACAGAAAGAGGGCACCCTCTGCTCAGCTCCCAGGGTACTTTGTTTTTGCTGCTTCTGGGACCCTTCTGGGGACTTAGGCCCTTTACATAGGCGGTTCTTATAGGGATGAAGTAAGCAACCCCCATCCCCATCCTGGCTCTCTGGCTCTTTGCTTCCTGAGTGACGGAGCATGGCCTATGGAGTTAGAGTTGGGTTTGAATCCCAACTCCACCACTTGTGGCCTTGGCAGGTGACTTCCCCCGTCAGGCCTTAATCACCACATCTGTGAAATGGGGGTGACTTCTGCAAATCTTGCGTGGGGTAGTTGAGAGGATGATTTGAGAGCAGGCTCAGAGTGCTGTGCCCCAGACCTCACAAAGGGTCCTAACCCAGGGTGACTGCCCCCAGAGGATACTGTGCAATGTCTGGGGACATCTGTGGTTGTCCCCGTTGTCCAAAGTGTCAAGGAAGAGAGGCCTTACTGTGCAGTAAATGCTCACTGAATGATGGCTGGTCTCAGCAGAGCTAAGCACTCCATTCACTTGTTGACCACCTGTGTTCTGGAGGCCCTGACGCCTGGAGACCTAGCAGTCAGCTGGGGTACAGCCTGTGGCTTGTCCCTCAACCGGTTTTCCTTATGTCACACTTGAATAACCCACAGAGGAGCTGGCATTCCAGTGGGGGCTGGCCTTATTTGTTCCACAAACAGATGCTCAGGTGAGAGATACACAGGCCTGCTTGTTCTTTGAAGATTATGTGCTTCAATGGGGCAGACAAGCACATGTATACCTTCCATGAACATACAGGATGCTCTGGTAGGGATGAGTAGCTGTGTGTGCTGAGAGAGAAACGGCTGCTCAGATGAGAGGAATGTTATAAGTTAAAAAGAAGCAGGAGCTTAGATGGAAGATGTGTTAGCTAACGGCAGGTGCTCAAATGGGGATGTTACAGGCCTGTTTGCTGAACAAATGGGGGATGCCCCAATGTAGGGGTGCACGCTCAGGGCCCTTTAGAGCCTGCCCAGGAGCAGTTATCCTTGCAGCACCCACTGGGGTCCCCCTCCCATGCCCTGCCCTGGCTCCCACAGGCCCCATCTTAGGAAGCTCGGGAAGGGCAGGTCCACATCAAGTTATTTCCATCCAGGACAGGCTGTTCTAGGAAATGCTCTGAAGTGAGCATCTGACAGCCCTAACCTGGTTCTGTCGAAGCGCTGCACCAGCAGAAAGCCTGCCACCCCTCCTGCACACACACATACAGCCTACAGGGCCAGCCACCTCTCCTGTCTGCAGCCCTCCATCCCACCAGTTCCTCCTGTTGTCTGGGAAAGACCAGGCCCTGGCCCCCAAGGCCCTGCTGACCCATGTGCCAAGATTTCCTCATTCACACAACGCAGTGCATCCTCAGGGCCATTGAGGGCAGGAGGGTTTGTAACAGCAAAAGCAATTGACAGCCTGGGTGGCCATCAGGGGACCTGGTTCCTAGATCTGGTTCACGCTAAGCACTAAGCGATGTTGTTGTGGAGAACAGGAAGCTCCCTGTGTGTAAATGCCACAGGCAACAGTGTGCTGAGTAGGACGAGGCTGGGGAGCATTGCAGATGCTCACACAGAACTGTGGGCAGGAGACCCCAGAAACAGTGACAGCATGCCTCAGAGAAAGAGGTTCTAACTAGAGTGACTGAACCCACAGGGGATACTGGGCCATGGCTAGGGAATACATGGTTGGCACATGGGGGTTGGGGGTGCTCCTGACATTGAGTGGGTGGGGGCCAGGGCTGCTGCTGATCGCTCCACAGTACCCAGGCGGCCCTGATGTCAGCAGTGCTAAGAAGTTCCTGGAGCAAGGGACCTTGTGCTGGGTGGTAGGGAAGTCAGACCTTATGGTCTGTAGGGTACATTGTACTCTAAAATACATTTTTAAAATAATTTCTAAATATGTCCATCTCTAGGCCCTACTTCTTTGAGATCTCAATTCCAGGGATGGGGCAGGGCCCAGGACACTGCGTTTTTGGGGAGCATGCCACCATCCTTAGCTCTCACATTCGGAGGATGGTGGAGGTGGGAATGCAGGGAGGAAGGCCAGGGGCACTCCCATTTCTTTGTGGCTAACATAAGCCTGGTGTTTCTGTCCTGTGTATTATGATGCCAGCAGCTCCATCCTGAGCTAGTAGTTGCTCTGTGCTGGGGTATCCGTGGATTCTACACGTGCCCATATTATACCATTCATTCACTGAAAAGGCATGAGGGGCTGAGCTGTCAGGGTTCCTAATAGCCAGGGCAGGGGAGGTAGTAAGGCCCCAATCTTCAGAGGAATGACAAGAAACAAGTAATTCCAGCAAGTGGGTGTGCACCGGGCCCTGGTCTAATGGTTTCAAACGTTGTAGATGATTTAATCATTGCCCTGACTTGGCAAGGAAGGTTCTCTCCCCCTGTAAGGATGAGGAGGCACAAGCACAGCACCTCCGATGCTTGTCCATATGCTCTCAGCCCACCATGGACCCTCCTGTCTGCTCGTTGTGCTGCGTCCTCCAGGGCTGTGAGGTCCCAGGAAAGGCCTAACTCTAGGAGAGAAGGCGGGGCCGGGTTGGGACATCAGGGGCCCTGTTGGCGTCAAAGCCATGAGCCCCAGGCAGCTCCCTTCTCTGCTCTGAGCCTTAGTTTGCTCCATCTACAAAATGGGCCTCACAGCTACTTGCCCGAAGACTGCTGGGAAAAAGAGGGACAAGGACTGTGGTAGGGAGGCTTGGGGCCCTAGGAGTGGCTTGCAGCCCTATGACCCTCTGACCTCCCTCGACACAGGCATCTCGTCCCCAGTGAAGAAAACAGAGATGGACAAATCACCTTTCAACAGCCCGTCTCCCCAGGACTCACCACGCCTCTCCAGCTTCACCCAGCACCACCGGCCCGTCATAGCAGTGCACAGTGGTGAGCACCATGGGCCCCAGGGGGAGGTGCAGCCGGGTACTCTTTATCACTCCCAGCGAGGCCAGGGAAGTCCCACAGGCTGTCTGATCACAAGTCCTATTGTTATAGCCTCCCTGCCAGGCAAGGAAACCTGGAGGTGCTAAATGAGAGCACCCAGACCTGTCTCTGGCTCTTTGGGCGTCAGTTTCCCCTTTTGCATGAGAAGGAGGCACAGCTTGTGACTTACCCTTCAACCTGCTTCCTTTATGTTGCGCTGGAGTGACCCACAGACAGATGGTAGTATTGGGTGGTCACAGAAGGAGGTGGATACTCCTGGCAGATGGCCAGACACAGGCCATGCAGGTAATATAGGCGCACTTCTGGCCACACAGACAGGAATCATTACCCTAGTAACAGAGGGAAACAGACTCTAGCACTTTACTGGGCCCTCCCTAATGTCACCTGTCAGTTGGGGCTCCCCCTCCCAGAACTTTCATTAGGACTGAGTTAAATTTTGGTAAGCTCTCAAATATTGCCTGTTATGCCACTATTATGATAACGAGTTGGTTCTGTACAAGGGCAGACACACATATAAAGAAACAGGAAAAAATCATAGCACTATAGTTTAGACCAGCAGCTAGCAAACCATGGTCCTCAGAGCCTGTTGTTATAAAGAGTTTTATTGACCCACAGCCATACCCATTCTGTGGTGGCGTTCGGGCTATAATGGCAATGTTGAGTAGCTGCAACAGAAACCACATGGCAAAAAGTCAAAAATATTTACCATCTGGCCATGGGCTTGAGAGAAAAGGGGGTAGTGACAGTGAATGGGCACAGTCTTCTTTTTGGGTGATAATGTTCTGAAATTAGAGAGTGAATATACCAAAAGTCAGTGAATTGTTTAGAAAAAGAACAAGTATGTCAATGAAATAATATTCAGCCATGAAAAGGAGTGGAGCTCTGACACTCAGTACAACTTAGATGGACCTTGAATACATGATGCTCAGTGAGAGAAGCCAGATACAAAAGACCTCACAGTGTGATTTCATTTATGTGACTTGTCCACAGAGACAAAAAGTGGTTGCCAGGGCTGGGGGAAGGGCGGTGTTGGGGGTGACTGCTAATGGAATGTGGACTTCTTTTGGGGATGATGAGAATTTTCTAAAAGAGAATGGTGGTTGCACAGCTCTACAAATGTGCCAAAAACCATTGAAATATATGCACTAAAAAGGTGAACCATACAGGGGTAGGCAAAAGTACATTTACAGTTGTTTGTATGAAAAAAGACACGAAGGTTATGATTATTATAGAATAGCTTTATTAACTCAAAAGAATGTCACAATGACCCTCGCTGGTGTAGCTTGCTTGGAGCATTGTCCCATAAACCAAAGAGTCATGGGTTCAATTCCCAGTCAGGTAAATGCCTGAGTTGCAGGTTCATCCCAAGTCCAGGTGCTTGCAAAAGACAACTGATCGATGTTTATCTCTCACATCATTGTTTTTCTCCCTCTCCCCTCTTAAAATCAATCAGCACATCCTTGGTTGAGGATTTTAAAAAAAAATGTCACAGTGGCATGGTGCACTCAGGTAAAATCTTGTAAGGGCTCGAATTGCCAGCCTTCATTATTTAAACATTCTTAGAGTCCTTGAAAATCAGTCAACAAACCTGAATTTCAGTGACCCGCTTGGGCTAGCCCCTCTATCTCCTTGAGGTAGTTGAATTCAAACCTACTTTTGCCCACCCCTGTATAGTATGCTAGTTATACCTCAATTTAAAAATATACTGACCACCCAGCCCTTTACAAAAGAAACTAGCTGAACCCAGGGTTAGGGTGTGGGCCATGGGGCCAGATGGCCTGGGCTCCAACCCTGGGTCTGCCATATGCTTGTGTGTGGCCTAGGGGAGGATATAATATCTGAGAGCCACCATGTCATCCTCTGTTTAAAAACAAACAAACAAACAAAAAAACATGATGCCAGAATTTTTCAGGGTTTTCCATGAAAGTCAGCAAGTTTGGGGATGTGAATGACCACAGGGCCTGGCCATCATAGGCACTGCTTGCTCCTGCTGCTGTCATTGTTATCAAATGCACCAATGCAGGTATGGCCCACAAATGTAGCCACGGAGAGCAGAATAGGTTAGCCAGGCCCGGTAACCTGCCCTTTCTGCCTCTACAGGGATAGCCCGGAGCCCTCACCCGTCCTCAGCCCTGCACTTCCCCACAACCTCCATCCTGCCCCAGACGGCCTCCACTTACTTCCCTCACACAGCCATCCGCTACCCACCGCACCTCAACCCCCAGGACCCGCTCAAAGATCTCGTCTCACTGGCCTGTGACCCGGCCAGCCAACAACCTGGACCGGTGAGTTTGGAGAGTACAGACCTCCTCTCCTGTGGTGGGCTCCAGGTGACCTCCCTGGGGCCCTGGGCTGTCTCAGGTGGCCTTTTGACATGCATCCTCTATTGTGAATGGTTTTCTAAAGAAGGAGGTCTACAGTTTTCTTCTGAAGCACTTGGAGCTGGGTTGGTTCAGAATTTGGGCTTTTCAGATGTTAGAATTGACAGCATGTATTTTATGAAGTGCTTCGAAATTCAACATGGTCCTGTGGCTGCAGCCCAGGCCTGCTTTTGCCCAACTTCCACAAAAAGCTTTTGGTGTTCAGAGCTTCCTGGATTTTGGAACTTCTGGCAAGGCAGTGGATGGCTAGGTCCTGGTAGTGAATGAGGAAAAGCGAATGGACCACCCACGAGGTTGACCCCATGTTGTTCAGGATGAGGCAGCATCTTATGGAAGGAAAGGGCGTGTGTATAAAGGGCGCATGGAGGAGACAGAGGGAGTGCAGTCCCAGGGTGCCGGAGGCCTGCAAAGCGCCCACCCACCAAATTCGTCCGACCATGCCAATCTCATCCCCCAGCAGGACCTCGGACAGCAGCCGCAGGCAGAGGGGGTGCCACCACCTTAACCACCTGTCTCTCTGTTCCCCCCAGTTAAATGGAAGTGGTCAGCTCAAAATGTCCAGTCACTGCCTTTCTGCTCAGATGCTGGCACCCCCGCCCCCTGGGCTGGCGAGACTGGCGCTTCCCCCTGCCACCAAACCCACCCACGAGGGAGGAAGCACATCACCGACCTCACCCTGTAAGCACTCGGGAAGCGGTGCCTGTGGCAGGGCGGGCGTCCCCAAGGGGCCCCCTCCACTCCCCTCCCCGACTGCTGGGGTTGGGGTCTCAGTCCTAGCCTGGTGGGTACTGGCAAGTTCTGTGGGTTCCGGAAGACAAGTTTGCAGTCTGCCCCAATTGGCCAAGTGGCCTGGGGTTCCCATGCACTGACTCTGGACCCCTAAACCTTTCTCCATGCAACAAGCCACTAACAATAGATAAAGATCTCCAAATGGCGGCCTGAGGGCCAGGCTTGGCCCCCAGCTGTCCTTGGAAAATGAGAACCTGTTGTGTTAAAATCAGGGCATTTTACATAAAAATTCCAGAGTTCCAAATCCTTCGGGAAAAATGACCACAATAGGCCATCCTTGCCAGCGCCGTGGACTGAGCCATACACATAGATGGGATAGTCCCCACCTACTCACCTGGCCCCCCAGAAGGCCCTAGGTGAGCCATCTTGCCTTCTAGAACTTGCCATTCTTTTTTTTTTTTTTTTTTTTTTTTTATTGTTGTTGTATTACATCCATCCCCTTTTTGCTCCCCTCAGTCCCCCTCCTAGAACTTGCCATTCTTGATGTGGCTCCAGTTGGTAGCCTGGTAGAAGCTCCTGGGTTGGTCTCCTCACCTTCTAGAATTTTCTACTCTGGATATGGCTCCAGATTAGATCCCAGCAGCTCCCCATCCCCATTCACATTTGTCGTCTGGGGCTGCTGCAGGCCAGGAAGCCACTCCAGGATTCCCTGCCCTGGGGTCTACCATCAGCAGGGGCTCTGTGCCCAGACTCTCCCTGGATCCTGTAGCAGGCGTGGGTGGGCCATCCACACTTTGCCAGGCTCCCTTTCTCAGGACCACTGGTCCACCATTCCTCCCAGGGCCTAGTATCTTTTGGGCCAAGCAGCCTGAATTGGGCAGCCTCTAAACCCCCAGACTTCTCCCCAATATCTCATTCTACCCCTCACCCCCCTTTTGAGTGTCTCTCTTCCTCATTTCCTCATTCCCCAAATGAGATTCCTCACCCCACTCGAGCAAGAGGGACCAGCAGTTCCGTCTGGGCCCTGCTGGCCCCTTCCTTACATGTAGCGCCCCCTGCCCCCAGCAACCGCTGCCTGCCAAGACCCAGGGCAGCTTCAGGTACAGGCAGGCTTTGTCTGAACACCAGATGCTGTGCGGGATGCTGGGTTTGAATCCTGCCTCTGCAACTCAGTCCCCATGTGACCTTGGGCAAATGTCCTCTCCTCTCTGAGCCTAAGTTTTCTCAGCTGAAAAATGGGTCAGTCACAGTACAATAACCAGACTTGTAGGCACTGGGGAGCAGGTCGGTGAAATAGATCAGAGGGAAGATTTAGTGTGATGTCAGGTGCAGAGTAGAGTCAGTATAGGGTGATGGAAGCACATCACCCACTATGCACTTTCTCATGTGTGGAATGGGGGAAATAATTTTGGTTTTGTTGAGGCCACAGAGTTAAATGGGATTATGCCCAGTGCCTGGCATACAATAGATACAGCATAAATATGGATTCCCTCTTCTTCCCACCACCAGCTTCTTAACTACAACTTTAGCTTGCTTCCCCTCAGTCCCCCAAGCCTCACTCCTCCCACTTACCTTCATCCTGGCCAAGATCATGCAGGGACCCTCCACCACCCTAATCCCAGCTTGACTGAGGCCTCTGACCCACAGTGGTGCCCAGCCATGGATTATTCACTTGCCCACAAAATGTGATGGGTGAAATTAAAGTAGAAATATATACAGTATATGTACATGTGGATGCAAATACCCAGCCTTCCCCGTGCCTCTCCAGGAGGAAAATTAATAAATAAAATAGCCTCAATAATTGATGGCACCCCCTTTGGGATGCAGGCTGCCATCCCAGGATGGACCAAGCAGTGGAACACCCTGAATTATTCACAGGCGGTTTCTGAATCATGAATCTTTTATCCTGCGCCTTCGTTCCCAGCAGGCACCCCTCCCAAGTGACCCTAGGGGCCTGCAACTGTGGGCTCTTCTGGGTGCCCAGCTTGGCCGAGGGAGGGCACTGGGCAGCGGCCACCCTCTCTGGGTGCTCCCGTGCGGCCCCCTTCGCTAACGGGCTCTCGGTCTCTCTCCTCCCCGCAGCCTACTCTACGCCCGGCACGTCCCCTGCAAACCGTTCCTTTGTGGGATTAGGACCAAGGGATCCAGCGGGCATTTATCAGGCACAGGTAGGGGCCAAGAGGCCGGCTGATGGCGGGGAGGGAGGGCCAGGGCAGAAGGGCCAGCCTGGGTGTACAAGGAGAGGCCGGCCTGCTGGATCCCATGCCACGCCTCCCTCACTGTATCCTTGGCACAGTGGCCATTAAGCATGGCAGGAGGACCAACTTCCCATAGCCTTCCAGGGTTTCAAGTATGCAGTCCCAAACCCTGGCTACAGCTCCCTGCCGGGAGACCCTCAGGGGCTATTGCCACCCCAGACCCACCTATACAGATAAGGAGACTGAGGCCCATGGAGGTGAGGGGATTTGCCCAGGATCACATAACATGGCAGCCAAGCTTTCAACACCCCCGTCTTCCCCAATTCCATGTCAGGCCAGAGGGACCATGGGGAAGGAGGCAGGGGGTGGCAGAGGGCTCCAGAATGCCTGGGGACGGTGAGGAAACTGAGGCAGCCTGTGACAGGTGATGGGGCCTCCTAGTAAAGCATGCACATCTCCACCTCAGGCGGCAGCCTTCAAGGTGGGGAAGGTGGCAACAGAGGCCGAGTTGGCATTAGTGCAGCTGAGGGTGCACTGGGGTCGGGGAGGGGGAGGAAGGTGGGCTGAGCATGAGACCAGGAGGCTCAGAGAGGAGCAAGTTGCAGTTGCGTGAGGTGGCACAGCAGTGGAGGACAGAGGCCTCATGATCCAGAACTGGGACTGGCTCCCAGCTTCTGGTGGAGTGGGAAGTGGCCTCAGCCCCATGTATTCTGACTGCTGTGTGCGCTCCAGCAGTGTGTTGGCAGACAGTGTTCGAGGGTGGTGGCTGGATCCCAGAACCCGATTTCTGGCACCTGTTAGGGAGAGGATTGTGGAATGTAAAGTAGCCCAAGGACAGCTCCTGCTCTAACAGGCTGTCTGAGAAACCCACCTGGGGATCCCCAACAGCTTTGAGGGGATCTCCACAGAGAGTGGAGATTTGTGGGTTCCCAGCCACTGTGGAAGAGTCCCTTGCAGCTGAGTCCACCAGCATGGGTGGGGAGGAAGTGGAGAGGTAGCCACATCCCCCATTTTCCACTGAGATCAGAGTCAGACATACTGACCAGGCCCCAGGAACCACCCTCCACAACCTGGCCTCCTGGAGACCCTCAGAGGCTGGCCCTTTACAGCTCAAAGGGTACAGAGTGTGTGGGGAGGACCTGGCCTTCCCTCTCTCTCCCACACCCAGCCCTGCTTTACTCTCTTTGTCTCCTTCTGTCCTTGCGCACATCCTGGGGAGCCTTTGAAGGGCCTGGAATGTTAGGGGACCATTTTCATCCGAAAAGAGCACCAAAAGGTCAAGACCATCCCACACACCCTCATATGCCCATACATGAAGCGTATGCCTGCAGAGCCCCGACTGGGATCCAGACAGAGGGCTCACTTGATCAGGGTCACCCAGCAGGCTGGGGCCATCCCAGGACTGCCTGCTTTGAGCTTCAGGTCCCCCCTGGCCGCCCTCTCTTAAGTTCCAACAGTGTGGACCCCCCACCTGTCCAGTGCTCAGGGGGCCAGGCATTTCCTCTCCCACCCCCACCCAAATCTCTCCCCACAGGAGGCTGGGAATGTCCTGATTGCTTCAGAAACCAAAGTTAATAAAAACAGCAAAGAAGGGGCCCTGCTTGCCTAACCCTTCCCCAGCCACCCTCCACCTCACCTTCTCCGTTATCAGTCTCTGCATGGGGCGGGGGGAGGGGGGGCACCCCAAGTGAACAGACAGGAAAGGACAGGCGCCTTTGCTTCTACAGGCTTTTCTTTGCATCCTCTCAGTCAGGGAGATGATGGGGACCCAGAGAGGGTGGGACAGGGCTGGTGAAGCTCCGAGGAGGGGCCTTCAGGAGGCTGCCTGGGCAGGGGGGTTGGGTCCTAGGAGCAAAGGCCAGCCAGGCAGAGGATGCGGGTGTCAGCCATAGCTTGGCACTGACAACAGCTGGAGATGATGGAGAAATAGCTGGAATGTGGAAAACCTCAAACGTGGGCTTTGGCTGGAGGCCTCGGGGAGCTATGGAAGGGTTGAGAGTGAGGGAGGGGCACAGTCAGGTCTGGGAATTGGAAAGAATTTTCTGAGACTGATGTTAGTGAGGGGAAGTACGGAAGCAAAGCGAGGTGGCAAATTGACCTGAAACTCCCAAGAGAGCCTGGGTTAGGGGGAGGGGAGAACCCCAGCGGCATTGCACAGGCTGCCCTGGGTCACTGGACTAAGGGCACCCCAGTTCCTGGGTGAGGTCAGTCCTCCCTTCCCCCACAGAAGGGAGGGATGGGAGGAGGAGGAAGCCTTGAGTAGGACCCTGCTCCCTCATCTCTGAGCCCCTGTGCAAAGGCCTCAGAGCTTAGAGGCCTCTGGTTTCTGGCCCAGTCAGCATTTCTGCCTCTGCCTCATTATTCCTGGCAGGTTTGCTTTCCTCTGCCCCCCACCCCCACCCCCAGCCTGCAGTGGCTTCTCTCCCTTCCTGTGCACCTCCTACCTTCCACCCCATCAGTGTCCCCTCCCCTGATCAATATTTCCTTCCCCATCAGTGCTCCATCCCCTTGATCAATATCCCCTCCTCCCATCAGTGCTCCTTCCCTGATCAATATTCCCTCCCCTACCCCCCCATCAGTGCCTTCTTCCCCTGATCAATATCCGCCCCCCCCATCGGTGCCCCCTCCTGAACAAGGTCTATTGATCTCCACCTGGTCAATTACCCACTTTCTTCATACCCTCCACTCCCTGTCTTTCACCATCAGTCCCCCCTATCCTGAGTCATCCATCACTTTGGCCCCCAGAGGGGGTTCCAGGGCCTCTGACACCTTACCCCTTGCCTGTGTCACGGGTGCCCCCCGGGGCCAAGCGTTTTACACCAGACCCTTTCTGCTCTGGAACCCGTCACACCTCTTCAGCAGATGAGTAAACTAGGGGCCAGAGGGCTTAAGCCACCACATGCTCAAAACCATACTGGCAGCTCCAGCCAGGCCAGGGGGGTGCCCGAACCCAGACCTCATCCCTGGCACTGCACTGCCTCAGTCTCCCTCTCAGCTGACAGGGTGGGGGTTGAGTTGAAGGCTTCACCCCGTTACTGGGGCCAGAGCAGGGCAGCCAGCATGGGAAGCCAGGAAGGAGGGAGGAAGGGCCAAAGGGAGGGCGGCCACCGCTGGAGAGGGCCACGCCCAGAGTCTGTCTGGTTGCCAATGGAAACCAGACATGAGGTAATGGCCAAGATGAACTTGAACTTGGTTGGAGGTTGGGGGCTGGGAGCCACAGCACCCGTTTGATGGGATGGTCCAGCCACTGCAGAGCAGTCTTGTTGTAGAGGATACAGTTTATTTACAACAGAGATGGGGACAGCACTGCCCTGACCTCAGGGAAGTGGTAGCTATCCCCCGGCCCAACCCAAGCAGGGAGGTTGCATTTCCAGAGGAAGGGTCCGTATGGCAGTTTGCCAGCAGAGACCAATGCAGAGACTGTCCAGTGCAGGCCCAGCCTCCCTTCCAGGAGCCTCTGTCTCCCAGTTTGCAAAGTGGGAGTCTTGACCCTTGGAGGGCAACACCAAGGGGTCAGACCCAGGCAGAAGGAAATAGAGGACTGGAGCCTCTCAGGCCTAAGTGCAGATTAGCTTTCCGTTTCCCACGCTGGCAGCCTTGGGGAAATGACTTGACTTCTGTGATCCCCAGTTTCCTCCATTGCAAAATGGGGTAGTCCCTCCTTCAAAGGAGTTTTGAGGGAATCATTAAATGGGAAAACATTTATTAAAAAAGAAAGAAAAAGGGAAGCAACCCAGGTCACAGTAACTTAGCGTGAAATGACACATCCCCCGTTTCACACTCAGAGCAATGAGGTTCACAGTGCTTGTTGCCAAATTCAGAAAAGGGGGGGGGGGGGACCCTACAGGTTGCTCAAGTAGATTTCAATTCCAGGTAAACAAAGGGTTAAAAACAAGTCTATTCCACAGGTTGCTCAGTAGATACTCATGCTAAAAGGTTTGTAGGAAATTCGGACTTCACTGGACGTACTGTTTTGTCTAACGGCCCTGCTAAGGGGTAAAGTCACTTGCCCAGGGTCACCCAGCAAGTGGTGACAGGTCTGGGTTGGGAGCAGACAGAGGTCACAGGTCACAGGGAGGTGGGCGAGGCAGAGGTGGGTGTGGGCAGTGGCTGAGCCTGACCCAGTTCCTTTCTCTTCCTCTCTTAACTTTGCACCTCCTGGGGCTGGCTAGTCCTGGTACCTGGGATAAGCAAGATTTCTTCCCACGCCCTGCTCCTTCATCCCGGCGGTGCTGCACAGCCGGCTGTCCCCAGCCCATGTTCTCGGTGGAAAGTTAGAGCAAGCAAGAACATCCCGCCGACTCCCAGCCCAGCCGAAAAGACAAAACACACAGACACATATACACAGGAGGAAAAAAAGAAAAAAAAGGCCAAAAAAAAAGACAAACGGGAAAAAATCCAAAAAATAAACCCATCTAAGCAAGAAGACAAAGGTAAAGAAGACTGCAACGCTTTAGACTCTTGGGACGCCACAGCTAGACCTGCCACCCCTCGGCTGGAACTGCCACCCCTCGGCAGAGGGCATGAGGATCTAACAGTGCCACGGGGGTCTCCCTAAGTTACTCATCTCTCGCTGCTGCTCTGAAGGGCAGGTGCCTGCCTCCACCTCCACCAGGACCAGGTGAGCACAGCCTGGTGCCCGTGACAGTGCCCAGGCCCCATGGGGCAGGACACCCAGAAAGGCCACCTCTCCCCCACGCCCCCATCGTCACTACCGCCAGGATGTCTGCCAGGCTTCCCACACTGGTGTTGGTGTTTCCAAGCAGGAAGGCAGGCACCATGGAGGCCGGGGTGGGCAGGAAAGTGACAAGGGCAGAAGAGGGTTGTGGGAGACTCTGGTCATCACCAGGGGACAAGGACACATGGCAGATTTCTTTCTCAGGAGTGTCCTACAGTTGATCATGGGATGTCTCCCTGCCCCACAGTGTGCATTTGGGCTGGCTTGGGACTTGGTCTTTCATCCCTGCGCCTGTCTGTTTGGGAGGAGAAGTCTCTATGCAATTGCCCCCCAGCCCCACACCCAGCGGCATAGAAGGCCACCCCTCGCAGCACCCGCCTGCGGCTCCACACCCCAGGGGAGGGATCCACGTTGCACACACTGTAAGAAATGCACTTTCCAAGGAAGGGGCTGTGGGAGCGGAATGGCAAGACTCAGAGCTCTTCAAGAAAGGGGGTCATCTGGAGTCTCCATCCACTGAGACTTGGGAGGGGAGGACCCCTCCCACTTACCCAGAGGTGGGAGGTGAGAGTGAGTGGATTAAGTGCCTGATTCCCACCGCCTGCCCCTCTTTGTCCAGCTGAGACGTGAGAGTGGCCGTGGGCATCCCCACCCACCACCTCCACTCCCCAACCCCCTCATTGCTATGCTCACCTCAAAGAGATGGGGACCCCCCAGTGGGCCTGAGGGGCAGAGCTGGGTGTCCCCCAAGCATCCTGCCATGCTGGGGCATGGGGGTAGGGGCAGGGTCTGGGGAAACCGGAGTTCCCCCCCTCCCCCAGGCCTCCTCTGCCAGTGCCTTACATCCTGGAGCGACACCCCCTCCCTGGTGCCTCTCAGCCCAAAGGGGGACTACAGTTTGCACTTTTATTTCCCCTCAAAGTGGGCACAGCCAGGGAGGTGCATTGCAGGTGGGCCCCCAGAAGGACTGCAATTCATGTGATCCTGGAAGGGGTGGGGATTTCTGGCGGAGGGGTGGGTGCCAGCACCTCTGGGCCCCTGTGCTATTAGGGGACCTCCCATCTGCTAAGCGTTTTCCGTTGAGCCGCTCCAAAAACACTAAGCTGGGGACACCGGGTGCCCCCCATCCCGGCTCCCTAGCCCCATTCCCACCCCCACCCCCAGGATGGCCATCTCGGGTGGGGGGCCTGGGAGGGAGTGTTACGTGTTCTAGGGTCACAAGACCCAAACACTGGGACCCCTCCCAGCCCATCCATCTGAGCCCCCACTGGCTGTCTCCACACCTGGCGCTGAGGAATACCTACCCCACCATGACCCCTACCCCAGGCCTAGGCCAAAGCCATTGCCCTGGGCAGGGCCTCCGCCTCATCTGCTCCCAGCCTGGCCCTCTGCTCTTTCTCTTGGTTTCCCTGGGCCTGGCCAGCCTCCCTCCCCAACCCACCTCCAGAAACCAGACTTTCCTCCCAAACCAGCCCAAGGGGCTTGGCGAACCCACTTGATCATAAAGAGAAAGACCCAAGACCCTTCCCCGCCAACCCCCCCTCCAGTTGTCCAGAGGGGTTCAAGAACCCTTGGCCCATCCGTGGGTCCCCAGGGCCCCTCCAGGTGGCCAGTGAGGACCAAAGCATGGGCCGCTCTTTGGGAGGGCAGGAGGGGAGGGCATCTAGGGTATCTGGAAGTTTCTCAACCAGGAACCTTAGGGTGCAGGTAGGCATGGTAGGGGAGGGGGCGCCTGGCAGCCCCCAGCGATCTAACTTGCATGGTGCTTAGTCGAGGACTCCTGTGACCTGGCTCCTGCCGCCAGCTTGCTGAAGCTGGCACTGCATGGCAAATTATACCCGGCTCGATCTCCCGTCCCCAGCCGCCCAGCCCTCACTACTTCCCCTCCTCTTTACAAAATGATACAAAAAAATACCTTTAAAAAAGTCCATGTTTCCTAATTTGCACGAAATTTTCTACCACATGATGTGCCTTGCCTTCCGAAAATAAGTATTACCTTTAAACAATATCAGCGCAAAGGTAGCTGCATGCCCTGCTCGTGTAGTTAAAAAGAAAAAGACAAAACAATGACATGAAATAAAAAGTAAAAATGGAAAAGGGATGTATTTCTATTTGTAAAAAAAATAATAAACAAGAACTTTAACAAAATTACATGCTAGAAGAGCAATCCACAGAGCAATTGCCCCATGATCTGCCCCTCCGCCCACACCCCACCTGCCCTGGGCTCTGTCCCCGTGGTTCCTGCTGCATTGGGGGTGCTCCCTGGTGCTCTGCCACCCCCAGCCCCACCCCTGGGCTCCAAGGGGTCACTTCTGAAGCCCCCACCCATAGCAGCAGACAGACCTCAGGAGTGTGCCCTTGGGCTACCAGCCAGTACCCCAGATGCCACACATGCGTGCATGACCCCAGGCAGTACCCTCACGGGGTGGCCACCCTGCCGACAGCCAGACTCCCCTACCCCACCTTTCATGCAGGCTGGCGTCCCTCTGGCTCAGGGTCAAATTGCTCTCTTATCCCCAAAGAAGCCCCTTCTCTTCCCTTGTGCACCTCCCTTCTTGCCAAAGGACCCACTTGTCCCCCATCCCTGGAGACCGGCAGTGGGTGTTGATCCCACGTGCCCTCTCCTTGCCCCCAACACCCACTTCTGTCTTCCAGCTGCGACTATGGAGGGTGTCTGGTATGAAACAAAACAAAACAAAAAACCAAACGATATATGCAATATCTGTCTGTCTGTACCTGTAGGTCTAGCCCAGCCACCGGAGGCCCCGTTTAGGGAAGCCAGAGGGGTCAGGGACAGTCAGGGGGAAACCTCATGATAGGCCTCTGTCCAGGTGGCTGGCCATGCTGTTGTCTTTTTCTTGTTTTTTATTTTCTCTTGTTTTCCTTTTTTCTTTTTTAAGTTCCAATTTCCTCTACTTTGAACTCAACCAAAGGTGAAACAAGAGCAGATGCATAGTGAGGTGTCCCAGCAGGGAGGACCAAAGGGCTGGGATCTCCACCCTCAGGCCCCCACCTGGGGGGACACACCAGTTGGACGATGGTCTCTGTTTATTTGCCTGCTGCCCGCTTGGACTTGAAAATTGTCTCCAGGGCAGGGTGGGACTTGGCAGGAAGGTCCCAGCTTTCATCAGCCATCATGCACTCATCCCATGTTTTCTTCCCAGAAGACACCTCAGCAAGCCCCAGGGAAAGGAGGGAGAGCCCAGACCTCGGCCTCTGCTGGCCAGGACAGTGCCCTTAAGAACTGTCACTTGGCCAGAGAGCCCAAGGCCATGTATGTCAGTTTTCGTGTGGTTGACATCTGCTTCTTCTATTTTGTGCCCCACTGGGACCATTCTGTCCCTCCACGGACTGCACCACAGCGCCACCCTTCTTTGCCCCTTCAGCACCACTGCTGAGCAATTGTAGGCGATTCCTTCCTAGCCAGTGTCTTACCCTGGGGTTGTTCCCATTTCTTGGAAAAGCTATAGGGTCCTTGTTGGGCAAAATTCCCAGGTGCCTCACTGCAGGCAGAATAAGGCAGAAACACCAGGAACCAGACCCCTGACCCATCTCTGCAGCTTGGGTTGATGCCCTGGGGTAGGGATAGAGGCCTTTGATGGGTTGGGGATTTTTTGTTTTGTTTTGTTCTGCATACATCCCAAGCCCATGTCACCCACCACTCATCATCCATCCCCACCCATGCACACACCCCAGGCTGACCCTGGGGTCCAGCTCATGCTGTCAAAAAGAATAGGGAGGCTTCCCAAATGTATACAGATTGCCCCCATCCCTCTGTCGGTTGAGGGCACCGGACACTGACCAGGGTGGAGAGGCAGATGTAAGAAGACCTGGCCCTATCTGACTGGGCTAGATCTGGAGCCCAGGTCTGGCTGAGTTCTGAACCCCACCCTGAGCTAGACAATCAGACTCTAAAAGAACCCCAAAGGAGACTTACGGGGTACTGCAGCTCCTCAAGCAGCAGACAATGCCAGCCTCAGCCCCGTGGATCCCCCTTCCTGCTCCAGAACCTTCTATCCACAGAGACAGCAGGGTTCCAGGGGCAGGCAGACTTGACTGGACTTTAGACAGTTAGGCAGGACCCTAGGGCTATGAGCAATCGTCCAGCCCCTTTTAGAAGAGGCAGCACTTAGACCCCCCTGCCTTCCGGCTTCTCCAATGGTACTTTGACCTTCAGGGTAAGGATACATATATATATGTATATATATATATATATGTGTATATATATATATATATATGAATTTTTTATTTTAATACAGATACAGTGGCTACTTTTTATTTTGGCCTGGAATCCCTCTCTGAGACCTTGATATTTACTTACTTTCTGGAGGGTGTTGGGAAAGGGGCTCCAGAGATCCACCCTCAAATCCAGCTGCTTCCACATCCTTCCATCTTCCCCATTTCTGTGCCATTGGACACTTCCTAGGAGTCTCTTCTCCAAACTGACAGTCTCCCCTACCATCCATCCATTCCTAAGTGTTTCATAGCATGTGGGGTCTGAACTGACCCCAGAGGCCCATCACCCCCTCCGCTTGCCCCCCTGCAAGGCAGGGAGACAAGACCCAAAGCAATACCAGCAGGACTTGTTGCCAGCGATACCAAAACAGACTTCCCAAGCAGTGCCTCACATGTCTGCTGGTGTGGCTTTGGGGTTCTCCCCAACTCCCTGGGGGTAGCAGGGGAGCCAGGCCTCAGGAAAGAGGAGGCAGGATCTAACAGGAATAAGGGCTCCAGGAAGGTAAAGAAGTCACACACCCCCAAGCTGCCACCTCACCCCACGGCCCTCCATTCACACCTCCTGGCTGGGAGGGTACCCACTGGAAAAGGGACTGGAGCTTCCCTAGCAGCCTCCAGATGGGAACCCCAAAGCTCATTCCTGAGATATATCAACACTTCTATCTAGGGTCCCAGCCAGGCCCCCTGAAACCAAAGCCCCTTCAAATCCAGGGATCCTAGTCCCTGAGCCCCACTTCCTGCCCTCCCACCGCCCAGAACCCCACATGGGGAAAGGACAAGTAGACTGTAAATTGAGGGACAGAGCACACAGCATGGTGGGGGCCAACAGGAAGGAGGGAAAGAGACTCCTTTTTCTCTGATTTTCCTTTTTTCCTTCCTGCCTTTCCTTCCTTTCTTCCCTCCCTCCTTCCTTCCTTCCTTAACATTTTGGTGGTGTTGCTGTTCATTTTCTTTTTCCTCCGAGATATTTTTGAGGTTTTTATTTTTCTCATTTTATATTTTACTGATATTACCAGGATAGTTTACTCTGTTTCTTGCTTTCTGCTTGCTGCACACACCAGGTAACACACAAACCCTGTGCCCATGAACCTGGGTTGGGAGAGGTTCTGGCTGGCTCTGCTTCTCCTCCTCCCCCCAATGTGGGGACTGGATGGGGGACAAGGGGAAATCTGGGCAGACCTGGGCTCAGCCTGCCTCCTCTCCTGGCTCACCGCCCTGCTCCCTCACATCATACTCCGATCATAACCTTGTATATTATGCAGTCATTTCGGTTTTTGCAGACGCGCCTAAGTACCATTTACAGAAAGTGACTCTGGCTATTATTATTTTGTTTGTTTGTTTCCCTATGCAAAAAAGAGAGAGAGAGAGAGAGAGAGAGAGAGAGAAGAAAAAAAGAAAGGGGAATTACATAAAAGATTCAATAAAAGGCAAAAAAATAAAAAAGAAAAATGTATAAAAATTAAACAAGCTATGCTTCGACTCTTTCTGGCTGTCTCAGATCCTTTCTGTGTTCAGTGCCGACTGCTCTGTGTCTGTGCCAGAGTGAAGGGAGGAGGCCGGAGGGGCAGGTGGCCACAGGAAATGAGGACCCCAACACTTCGGATGAGCCAGCAGCTGTCCTGAGGATCAAATGTCCCCAGGGGACTTTTCGCAATGTCTGGGGACATCTGTGGTCATGAACAGGGGAAGCTATTGTCATTTGAATGGGTGGGGATGCCTGGCTTCTGCTCAACACCCCACAGTGCCCAGGATGCCCCCCACAGAGGAGGATGCAACCCCAGATGTCAGCAGTGCTGAGACGGAGAGACGTGCTTTAGATGGCGGGTTTGGGTGAGCTCTGCTGACAGTTCCTACCCTCTCTAGTCCTAGATTGCGCTGCTTCTGCCTCCAGTACTAAGGTTCTGGCGCCCCCTTGTGGGAGGCCGGAGGACCTGGACCCAGAAACCAGGTTCTGGCCTCAGGGGTCAGCAGGCGGCCCCCGCCCACCTCCGTCTCCATCCCCACGGTCCGGCCCCTCCCTGCAGCCGGAAATGGGGCCCTCGCAGCAGCTTCTTTTGCGGGGGCTCCTAGGGAGTCAGGGGCTCAGCATGAGGCGGGTCAACTGAGGTGGGGGCTCAGTTGGGTTGGAAGGGTTTCAGCGGGGTCGGATTGAGGGACTCAATCTGGCTTTTAATCTCAAGGAAAGCCTCGGTGTTTTTCAGCCATTGGCTCCTAGGATGGAGCAAATACTGGCTTTGGGGAACTGTCCCAACACTGCAGACTGTTTACCATCCCTGGGTCCCCACTAAATGCCATAAAAGGGAGGCAGGCTTGTGACAACCCAAAAAATGACCCCTCCCCCTCTAATTGGTTGGTGCCCCCTAGTGGAGAAGTTGTGCAACCTACAGGCAGCCCCTCCTTTCTCCCTTCCCTCCTCCCAGCACCCCAACCGCTGGGAATCCCCAGACTGTGCACGGAGACTGGAAGCAGAACATTTCTGCACTTGCAGAGCTGCAGTCAGAAAACACACCCTCTGGCCTTCAGAACCCCCAGTCAGAGGGGGAAGTCTCATTGGCCCTGTGCCGTCACCGCCATTTCAGCAGGACAAAAAGCTGACTTATATTAGATGCCTTTTGAGTCCAGTGCTCAGGAATTGTGTAGATTTTATTTAATTTAATATTCATGAAGACTTAGGGAGGATCTACTTATTTCCCTCCCCTTTTACAGGGCAGGACACTTAAGCAAAGAGAGGTTAAGTTGCTTGCCTGGGACTACACAACAAAAAAGTTGGGACTCTGACTCTTTCTCCGTGGAGCCACCACCAGGACCACTGGGCAGTAGGAGTGGGGTGATGGTGATGTGCACCCTCAAACCCCAGCTCCTGGGTGTCACAGCTTCCAGGACAGGGCATGTGGTGGGAGGGGCCCTCATCTCCCGGGAAACAGTTCCTGGGCTGTTTCCTGCTGAGCCTGCTCAAAGTTCACATTCACAAACAGCAGAAAGCAAGATTACAGGAGGAGGGTTGGCTTTGTCCTGGTTATGCAAAGAGACTCACCGCTTCTCCTCGCCTTCCCTTTTGCCAGTGAAAATGGGGGCTTGGGCAGCTCCGACGTGACAGAGATGCACACAGGCCAGGGGAAGGGCTGGGAGTTCTATGAACTCATGGGTGCAGGGCCTCAAAAGACCTTAGAGGCAGGAGAGCAGGAGGAAGAGCTGGCTTCTCTGTTAAAATCCAAAAGGCAGCAGAAATCATATGTGAAAAAAGAAAGCAGGCAGTGGGGAAAAGGAGTCCTGCAGTGCAAACAGGGTAGAGGTATGGGAAGGTGGGGATGAGGCAAGTCCTTGTCACAGGGGCGGGTGCCCTCCGAGGTTAAGAACAATTATCAGGTGGAGACCAAGCCTGGGAAGGCTGTGTGTGGTGCCTAGGGAACTGCAAAGAGCCCTCCAGGAAGACCTTGGTGTAGAGCCTGGGCCTTCTTCATTAAGGGACACTACATCCTGATGGAATCACTTCTGTGGCTCTAGAGCCAGGGCTTTGTTTATAGGGTACAGAGCAGGCATTTGAGCAACCCTGGGCACTGCCTGGAGGAGGCAAGTAAGAAGCCTGTGTGAGGAGGAGCTCACCATTCTTGCATGGTTCGGAGGCTCCTCTTCCTCCTCCAGCTCCAACCTCCAGTCTCCCTCCCCTTCCTTCTCCTCCCTCCTCACAGTCTCCTCTTCCTTCTCTTTATTGTTGTGGAGACAACTATGGCCCAGATAATCCAATTTAATATGAACTTACAGTCCTTATTTGGCCTTTTACAATTCTCTCAGAAACTGAGTCCTGCACTTTTTTTTCTTTTTATTTTCAAGCTTTTATTTATTAATTTCAGAGAGAGGGGAAGGAGAGAGGGAGAGAGACACCAATGTATGGTTGCCTTTCACCTGCCTCCAGCTATGGACCTGGCTGGAGACCTGGTTTGCAACCTGGTCATGTGCCCTGGCTGGGGAATCGAACCAGCCACCTTTGGGTTCGCAGGCCGGCGCCTTATCCACTGTGTCACCAGCCAGGGCCCCTGCACTCTTTGTTTCCATTGTCCAAAAGGAGATGCTGAGGCTCAAGCAGATGAGGATATTTGCTCAATTTGAACAAGAAAGAAGCACTGGAGCCCAGGCTTGTGTTACATGACCCCAAATCTGGTCCCTCTGGCTTCCTAGATCTCAAAACTGTGGGCAAGTGGATGGCAAAGACATGGGGGGATGGACCAATTGATGAGTGCATAGGAAAATGGGTGGGTGAATGGATGGATGAATAGATGGACGGGTGAATAGATGATGGGAAGATAGATGGATGGGTGAATGGTGAGTGGATGGATGGCTGGATCAATCGATTAATGGGTAGAGAGATAGAGAGATGGACAGAGAGGGAAGAAGGAGCAGGAAGGAACAATGGATGACGAAGGAGAGGGTTGGAGGAGTGGGTGGGTAAATAAGTGCATGTGAATTAAACAGGTGAGTGCATAAACGAATGGGGTAAGAAGGAAGGTGATAAAAGACTTCGACAGATCCCATTTGAAGTGCACGAAGGGGTGGGGTTCCCTGTGAGGAAGCCACCTCATTTGGCAGGTAGCTAGCCAAGGGGGAAGTCAGAGAGGTTATGTGAGGCCCCCATGGATTCTGAGTCAAAGAATTACTTATGCCAGGGCCCTTTCCTGCCTCCTGAGAGGAGACTGAGAGGAGAGGGGCTTCGAGAGGGGTGGGGCCCAGAGGGGAAAGGGTTAGAGAAGGTGGAGCAAGGAGAGGGTGAGGCCCATCTCTTATGAGACTTGCTGCACCAAGTGGCATAGACCACAGTGAGGATGAAGATGAGGAAGAAAAGGTCAGCATGGCTCCCAGCCCCACGAGCCATGGTTTCCTCTGGGTCACTGTAGGTGAGAACAGCACAGGGTCAGTGGCCTGGCCACCTGGTTAGGGTCCTCCCCTTCTTTCTCCTCTTCCAGCTTCCCAAGGCCTTACAGGGCTGGGCCTGAACCTGCCATGGGACCAGAGCTGCCTGAGGTTGCCAGGGGTCACCCAGAATCTGTCCATCTGGTCTGTTCTTATCCCTGCCCAGCAGGTTCTAGGGGGCAGTCCAGGGCACCCCAGGGCAGGGTATGGCCAGTGCTGCAGGAAGTAGAAGGTGGTGCCCCCTTTGCTAGGTTCTGGGCTCCCTGAGGAGGGGACCGAGGTCCCAAGCTTCCCAGCACCCTCTCTCTCTTAAGTTCACCCTGGCACCCTCACTCCCCACAGCCAGAGCCATGGGTGGGGAACTCACTTCCTGAGAACCTGCTATGTGCCAGGCCTTGCCATGGCCTCTCAAGGCCTGGTGCCTCCATCGAGCCTCAGACTCTGACGGTCAGAACTCCTGCCTTCGTGTTGCAGGAGAAACCACCTGAGACTCAGAGGTCAGGCCACCTCCCCCGGAGCCACCCAGCACTGCTGAAGAACAAAGTTTTCCTGGGTAGGAAACATGGTGAAGAAAGACTACACCCCCACCACCATTACCACCTTCGCACCTGAACCTCCAAATGGGACCTTAGCCCCAGCCTGCAAACACTCCCATACTTTGGGCAGCCTGAGCTTCTGCCTCAGTTCTGTCAACAACAGCCAGGGACACTGGCCCCAGTGCCTTCCCTCTTTCTGAGATTCAGTACAGGTCTTTTCGACTGGAAAATGGGACTAATTAGGTACTGATGGCAACTGATCAAGGATCACAATACCGGGTGTTCAGTGGGAGACTCTACTAGGGTGTTTATTCCATTCACTCATTTATGGCATCCTGCCCTCCTGTGGGCAATCCTAGCAGTGTGCTCAGATGCCTTTGGGTGGGATCCTACCACCCCCAGATACAAGCCCCAGAAGAGAGCTTCGAATGCCATATTTTGTTGAAGCCCTCGTTAAGAATAGTTAAGTATTAAGAAATAGTTATATCCAGGGCCCAGAGGAAACGAGAAGGGGAACACTGGAAACCAGAAGGAGAACATGCTTCTTCCATCTCTAGAAAATGCAGGGTTCTGGGACCTCCGCCCGAGACCCAGCTCTCGGAAATTGAGTTACAAAGTTAGGTGACCGAAAACATGGGGGAGGAGGGAGGAGAATGTCCCAGGAGACAGCCCTTGGGGGATCAAAGTCCAGAGCTCAGGGCAGCAAGACCAACATGGCAGGGGATGCGTTCACTCTGCCCAGGGCATCTGTGCAGCCGGATCTTCCACACCTGCCCGGGCATTGCCCCCCAAACCACAAGCTGACCCTCCCAGGGGGAATAGTCCCAAGACATGACAGGAGCCCTTCTGAAGGACTCTGATCAATTTTTTAATGCAGGTCCCCAAGAGACAGCTCTCAGCCCATAAATGGTTCTGAGAGAAAAGAAACTAGACAATGGGTAGAAGCAGGGGAGCCATGAGGTTGTGGGGGGTTGGGGGTTTCTTCATAACCAAGTGCAAGAAGAATCATCAGGCAGGGCAACTTGGGAAGGAGGGTCCATAGAAACCATGTAAGCCTTCCTGGAGTGGGTGAAGCAGGTCCAAGCCTCTTCATTCAGGCACTGTATTTCCAACCCAGATGGAGTTATTTCAGTGCTTTCAGGTCAAGGTCATTGGTTACAGAGTGTGGAAAGGGAATTTCTGGGGATCAGCCTGGAGGAGGTGGGCAAGCAATCTTCACAGGGCTGTCTTCTTGGCTTGCTCCTGGCCTTTGGGCTCCTCTTCCTCCTCCAGTTCCAGCCCCAAGTTGATCTCTTCTCCCCTCCTGGCCTTTTTCTTCTCTTTCTCCTGCTCCCTCTTGCCTTCTTTACTGTAGAGACACAAAGGCCCCAGACCACAATTAAAAACAGTTGCTCCCATTTAATGGACCTGTGCAGGCCCTGGTGATGAGTGTTTTACAGTAAACATCTTCATTGAAACCTCAAAACAGCACTAATGAGGCAACATTATTGTTTCCACTTCACAAAGGCAGAGACTCAAACTAAAGCTCAATAGGAACAGGTGGATGAATAGGAGGATGGATGGATGGATGGCACATCTTGGGCTCAGCTCAGAATCTTTCAGGCAGGTCATCTCCTCCCAGCTCCTGCACTCCTGTCCCCAAGCCTCCCACCAACCAAGCCTTTGCCCCCTAGTCCTGAACTCATGGCTGTGGGACAGTGTCAGATGGTTAGGATGGGCTTCCATGAGGAGAAAGTATCTGAGTAGGAACTGAAGAAGGAGCCAGCCAGGAGATATGGGGAAAGAGGTTCCAATCAGAGCTCACAAGTGCAAAGGCCCTGGGGTAGGAACATACTTGAAATGTTCAAGGACAGAAAGAGGTCATTTGTGTACACCCATTTCCCCCAGAAGGGGACTCACAAAGACGCCCTGACCACACACACTCACAGATGGTACCTCAGGTCCATGTCCTGGTACGCACTGGTGGTCTCCATTCTGAACATAGATTCCTCATCCTCATCTCTGTAGGAGAGATGGAGACAGGAGGGGTGAGGATGCGTGAAGAATAGGAAGTAGAGATAGCCTCACCCCAGTCTCCCAAGGATTGGGGATCATGAACTCCAGGAAGCAAGGAGGGGTAGGCTACATGGCTATCCTGGTCTGTGGGATGGGGATTTAAGGAATAGCAGGGAAATGGGGAGATGGGGGAAAGGACCAGAGAGGGTAAGGAAGTGGGATGGGTGCCCTGCTCTTTGGGGAAGAGGGAGGGAAGGGAGAAGGGTGAAGGGACAGGTGGCTGTGGAGGGTGGAGGAGAGGGATTCCCACCTCCCTTTGGAACACCAGATCCTGTTGGCCAGCATGAGGACGAAGACAATGAACAGGAAACCCACAACGGCAGCCAGGCCCACCAGCCATGGCTTCAGGCGACGTTCTGTGGCTGTTGAAAGGTGGAGAGGTGGGACTCAGAAATGGGGGAGTGTAGGACTCCCACCAAAGGTAAGAGGGAGAAGGGAGCTAGGGTTGCTTAGACATACAGGGTCTTAGAAAGGGACAGGGTGTCAGAAGTGGGTTTTAGAGAAGGGAAGTGGGCCAGGGACTCTGCCCAGGGAGGAGGGCTCCAAGAGTGACCTGCTCCCCTCTCCTCAGGGGATATGGTGAGCTCAGCCCCATGACCCCTCCCCACCCCACCACCCCAGAGGTAGGACCCCTACCCTGCTGGGCTTCAGCGGGCAAGAAGAACAGGGTGCTGAGCACAAGAAGGGTCTCCAGTGTCTCCATGGTCATGGCGGAGCCAGCAGCCGACGTGCCCTCCAGGTGAGCACAGTCCTCTTTGCCTGGGTGAGGCCCTGCCCAGCCCCTGATAAGGTGCAGGTGGGTCTGGAGCAGGGGCAGGGGCAGGGGCAGGGCCCTCCCTCCACCCCATCTGGTTGGCAACCCCCCTTCCCCTCAGGAGGGCAGACTCTGGACCTGGTGTAACAATTAACCCAGGGAATATGGCACCTGTGCCCTGTGCCTGCCCAGGACCGCCAACCCTGAGGTCACCCAAGCTCCCTGCACAGGAGCCAGTCTGAGATGGCCCTGACCTTCTTTCCTGGGCCCAGGCTCAGCGCTTTTATCTGTCTTGCTGTTTCCTCCTCTGAACACCCCACAGTTTGACACCTCCATTTTACAGAAGCTCAGCAAGGCCCAGAGCTCTGAGGTTGTGCAGAAATAGCCAGAATAGTCATTTGTCCTCAGGCCTCCCTCACCACCAACTTATGCTGCCTCATCTGATTCCCTGACTCCTGAGGACCCACAGCCACTAATGGGGTGAGTACCTGGGCTGAGTGAGATGAACGACATGCCCACCAGCCACGACCAAACTCAGCCACTCCCGAGTGGCCAGAGAATGGGGCACTCTGGGCAGCTGATGACTCAAGCTCCAGGCTCTCCTGCCCATCAGCCTTGGTCCCAGGTTCATTAGATATGGCTTCCTACCTGGGTGAGGGAGGACCCCACCCCAGCTGCCAAGAAACTGCCCCAGCCCAGGCATGTGGCAGGAAGGCCAGGGGGAATGGGGGACTGTCACTTCTTCAGGCAGTGAGGTCCCTGAGGACTGGGGAATGCCAGCATCATTACAATGCATTTATGGAGTGCCTACTGTATACCTGGAGCCTCCTCCTTTCCTGAGGTCTGACTACAATCACTGTGCACACAGGTCACTCGTGTGACATTGATCGGACAACCCAGAACAGACTTACTTCCTCCAGGCAGCAGGCATATATGAAGCTCCTACTGTATGCCCTATCCTGCGCAAAGTTTGGAAGGGAAGGATGCCTCAGGCACTGTCCTCCAAGAGTTCTCAGGCTAATTGGGAAGTTAAAACCCCTGAGACAGATCCAGCAGCAGAGTAGCAGACCAGGAATGAGGTGGGGAAGGGGTGGTGGGGTGGAAAAGATTAGAAGGTAGGGGAGCCCAGCAGAGTGAGTAGGGGGAGAACCCTGACCAAGTAATTTCTGGACTATGTGCCTCTGTTTCTCCATCTGTGAAATGGAGACACTAAGTCCCACTTAGAGAATTAAATGAGATAATACATGGAAAGTGCTTAGCACAATAGCAGGGACTAAGTAAGGGCTGGCTACTATTATTATTTTTAAAATCTCCTTGGCTTTCTTAGTTTAGATTGCCAACAGCTTGGCAGAGGCTTCGTGGAGTTAGATTCTGGGAGTTTGGGGGAGCAGGAGTGTGGAAGTAGTGTTCAACCACCAGAACCTGCCAGTCAACACAGAGAACGTTCTCTGCAGACAGGGCAGATCAGTGGGAAAAGGGTGAGCACAAGTCCAGTCTGTACAATGCCAGAGGGGTTGGTACCCAGGCCTCATCATTCCCTGGCTCAGTCCAGCTTCCAGAAGGAGATGTGAATGGGTGGTTCCTTGAAGGCAATGGAGGGGCGGTGGGAGGCCTGGGTGGGGGCTATTGTAGGTGCCCCCTCGCCACCCCTGCCAGCGTCCTCATCACCCCGCCAGGCCAAGGCTAGCTGCAGGTCCAGCTCCTCCAGATCCTCTCCCTCCAGGCTTGGGCGCAGGTCCCGAGGGGCATCCTCCTGGTCTGGCTTTGGACCAAAGGCCCAGTCTGCGGCAGGAGGCTAGTAAGAAGCCTCCCCCGGCCCTGCCCACCCTCCACCCCCTGTCCTGAACCCACAGAGGCCCTTAGCTTCCCCAAGCCCCTGTCCACCCTCCCTAACTGGACCCCTTCCCCCAGTGGCCAGCACTAGCCCAAGCCAGGCTCAGGGCTCACCAGCCAGGTCGTGGGCGAGGTCCTTGATGAGGTGCCCAACAATGGCATAGGCCACAGCCACCACCAGGAACGCAGCCAGCAGCAGGTACAGCACATACCTGGGCAGGCGGATGGCGTCCAGTGGTGGTGGGCGGTACTCCTCATAGAGTGGTGGGCCCTGGCTCCAGCTCTCGGCCCCCTCCTCACCCACCAGCCCTGGCATGGCAGCCACCTGGAGCAGGAGAGGCCCAGAGGTGACCCGTGCAGCGGAAGTATTAAGGGGCTTTGGGTAAGAAGATTGGGGCTTCTCTATGGACACCATCTGCCTGGATGAATCACAACGCAAATCGCTTTCCCCGGCTGCCCCCTCCCTCCCTCAGCTCCAGCCACACCTGCTGCTACTCTACACATCTCCACCTTAGGGCCTTTGCATGGGCTGCTCCCTCTCCTGGGAAAATCCCTGCCCTCATGAAGCAACATTCCAAGTGGGAAAATGAACTGAGAAAAACATAACCCGAAATGATAGTATAAAGTGGGTACAGCAGAGATAATGATCTAAGGGGCTGGTACTGCTAGGAGGGGAGTTAAAGTTTAAAATAGGCCATACTGAGCCCTGGCTGGTGGCACAGTGGATAAGGCACCCGTCTGAGAACCCAAAGGTTGCTGGTTTGATTCCCAGCCAGGGCCCATAACCAGGTTGCAAGCCAGGTCTCCAGCCAGATCCATGGCTGGAGGCAGGTGAAAGGCAACCATACATTGATGTCTCTCTCCCTCTCTGCCTCTATCCCTTCCCCTCTATCTAAAAATAATAAATAAAATCTTTTAAAATAAATAAATAAACAAAAGAGGCCATACTGAGATGACATATGAGCAGAGACCCAGAGGAGGAATGGAACCAACCATGGAGTACTGGGGAAGGAGTGTCTCAGGCAGAGAACAGCCTGTGCACAAGTCTGAAGGCTGGACTGAGCCTCGCAAGTTGGAAGAACAGTGAGGAGGCCCATGTGGTTAGAGGAGAGTGAGAGAGGGAGGAGAGTGAGTGCAGACAGAGGCTGGGGCAAGTGGTGCAAGGCCTTGTGGGCTTCCCAGGGAACTTGAGCTTTTCCCAGAAGGGAGGTGGGAGCCCTGGAACCCTGTGGGCACAGGTAGGAGCTGATGAAGGTGCTTCATGGCGCCCTCTGGTGGCTTCTGGGGAGGGCGCAGATGGGGAGGTGGGGCGCTGTGCTGATCCACGTGGCCCGTGATGGAGCTGGATCTGGGTGAGTGGAGAGGAGAGAGAGGCGTGTGGATTTGGGATAGATTTTAAATGGGTCACACCTGAATGTTTTTAGGCTGTGCATGTAGAATGATGGAGTTTCTATTTCCTGTGGGAGGAACAACTCGAGGTAATAGGTGGAAATGTAAGGACGTACTGGGTTTGGGGTGCCTCAATATAGAACTGGAACCGTGGAGGGGCAGCTGGACCTCTAGTGTGGAGCTCAGGGGAGCCTAGGCTGGAGGGAGGACTCAGCACAGACGAGGTTAGACCCCTACAGACAGTGGACGCAGCCTCCCAGAGGAATTCTGCCCAGGCTTTGAGGTCTGGGATGGGAAGAGGCCCCAGGACCTTGCACCAGTCCTGGGCCACGAGGGAAAGACGGAGGTGGGGACAATTAAGGGAACGGAGTTGGGAAGGGAAGTTGGGCAAATACAGGATCCGTGAGGGGACCCCAGGAAGAGGGGGTGCCTGCGACAGTAATGGTTGGTCTTTGTCTAGGATCCTGGCACTGAGCTCCCAAAACCCTTTCATTTCCAGAGTGATGAGGGTGAGAGGGCCCCTTGGTGCTTCTTAATCGAACCCCCCTACTAGGCCTGAGCTCGGCTAATGAGGCAGGAGCTGGGACTGGAAAACCAACCACAGGTGAGAGACAACTTTGAGCCCCACCCTCAGCCCTGTCTGTACCCACCAGTAATGATTTCAAGGTGCCAAAGTGACAGACCCTCTGAAAGAACCTGAAATGAAGGGGCTCAGGGAGCTTCCACATGACAGGAGGAACGCCCCAGATGCATGGAAACAGAAGCTCCTCTGCTTGGTACCCTTCTGGACCTAGCACTGGGTCTCTTCATCTGTGTTTTTGACGTAAAGTCCTTTCCTATGTTCTGTGAGCTGTTCTAGCAAATCCTTAAACATGAGGGGGACTAGTGGGAACACCAGTGGGTCTAATGTACTGGAGGCCCGGGCTTAGAACCCGTTTAAAGTGGGGGTGGTCCTGTGCCCTGAAGCTGTGGGGTCTGCACTAGTTCCAGGCTGTGTCAGGGCTGAATTGCAGAACACCCAGCTGGTGTCCACTGAGGAATGGAGAACTGCTTGCTGTGGAAAACTCATGCATTTGGTGTCAGGAGAGAGATCCTTGTAATAAAAATGGTCAGTCCAACGAGCATGAGGACCACACCTCCTGGTACCTGTGCCCTCAAGGAATCCCCTCCACCTGCAATCAGGGTTGTTGACCCAGAGAATAGAAATACAAAACTAGGTTGTTAGGCTCATTGTATAGAGAGGGAAATAGGCTGTTCAAGGTTGTACCTGGAAAGGTGGGGAGGGGCGGATGGAGAGCTGGGGTGAGAGTCCACAGCCCTAGTTCTTAGCCATACTACAGCCCTCTCCTCCATGTCCCCACGAGGGTCTGGAGAGGACCAAGCTGGAGAGCGGTTTCCCCTGACCCTCTTGATGGGGGCTGACTGGGCAGATATTTCAATGGGGAATGGGCAGTGAAGCAGGGTCACAGGCCTGGTTATGTGTTATTGGCACAGGGCAGATTGCAGAGCTGAGCTTTCCAAATGCCCTGCACCTGCCCCCACACACGCCTTTAGATGTTCCTTGAGAGTAGCCAACTAAACCCCTACAGCACTTGGCAAAAAAAAAAAAATACATTCTCACCTGAGGATATGTTTATTTGGAGAGAAAGAGGAAGATAGGGAGGGGAGAGAAACAGGGATGTACCAGTTGTCTCCTTGAGATACCTCCTGTACATGCCCCATCCAGGGAGCAAACCGAAACCTAGTGATGTGCCCTGACTGGGAACTGAACCCGCAACCTTCTGGTGCATGGGGGGGACACTCAAACCAACCGACCCACCCAGCCAAGGCAAAAAAACAACTTGATATTCCACTTAAGCAGTGACCTAAGGCCTGTTTGTCCCTAACTGGATGGGCCCAAGTCCCTAACTCAGCCCACCAGGGCCTGTGTGGGGAGTTAAAGGGACCCAGACCCTGTCCAGGCCCACTGGGCATGGGTTCCCTGCATTGCCTTTCTCTGCACACCCCCAATCCTGGAGAAGCTGGGCCACTCAACCTCCCTAGAACAACCCACCCCTGCCCCCAGATCCTCCCTACCATGCTGACATCCTGTTGGGTGCACTGCAGCCCTGTGCTAGGCCCCTCAGCAGGAGATAGCGAAGACCTCAGCCTGACTGGAGGGGGTGGTTACTCAAGATGCAAAAATGGCTGGGATCCAGCCAAGCAAACAAGTTTGGGGAGCCAGGAAGCAAGATCCAATTCACACAAATTCAGTTTATACACCGAGTCCCCCGGGAAGAGGTCCCAGGCCAGGCAGGCAGTAGCTCTAGGAGGGATGAGAACGCAACTGCTCCAGCCCATCGGCGTACTGGAAGGCTGGCCCCATCTCGTACTCATACATGTCCAGGGCCACCTCGCAGCTCTCCCGCACCACACGCTCAGGGTCGGCCATGTGGGCCCGCAGGGCAGATAGGCAGGTGGGCCGAGCAATGGCTCCCAATGCCTCCGCACACTCATGTCGCACCATGGGGTTCTCAGTTTGCTGAGCCAGGGCTGCCATCAGATGGGGCACAGCCGCCTCATGCTGCAGCTGGCCCAGAACGTAGCCGATCTCGTGGCGAAAGAGGGCACTGCCACAGTTCAGGCCTGTGGGAGAGAGCAGGGATTACAGGAATCAGTGGCTGGGCACTGCCATCAAGGCAGATGAAGACATGTGGGGACATGGAGCTGGGCACCCAAGAAACAGAGACAAATAATAATAACAGGAAAAGGTTAAGGATGCTGGAGCCAGGCTATTGAGGGTCAAATCCCAATTCTTTTCACTGGCTGGCTGTGTGACCTCACACGAGTCTCATTGCCGCTGTGAGACTCAGTGAACCCCATGGATAATGGGGGTGATAGGGGTGCTCACCTGCCTCTGAAAATGAGTTAATTTGTGCAAGTCCCCTAGGACTAGTTGCTCCTTGTCACAAATGCAGCCACTAAGCCTCATCCAGGGGCCCCTTCTCACCCTCGGCCAGGGCCAGGGCTGCCTCCTCGCCACCAGCATCTCGCAGGGCGAACATGGCTTGGTATCGGTCAAAGAGCGGCTGGGCCTCATCCAGCAGTGTTTCCCGAAGCCGACCCACATCACCCTCCTTGGCAGGAGGGGCAGGGTCCACCGAGAGGTAAGGCCCTGCTGCCGCTGGCTCCCTGCTGTGCTGCTGAAGCCACTCCAGCCGACAGACAGCCAGCTGGCACGTCTCAGCCACCTGAAGAGAAAGAGGTGACAGATGGCCACTGGGGACATGGTGGTAGGCTTGACAGGTCCCTTTCCCCATCCTCCGGGAATAATTAGGAAATGATGAGACAGAAGGCCAGGGAGCAGCTCCATGTGGAGGTGACCTCAGAACCAAGTAAGAGTTGGAGTCAGGTGGAAACAGCCAATGCAAAGGCTCTGGGGCATAACTTGCCAGACCTGTCAGGACAGAGCTGAAGGGAAGCTAGCCATAGAGGTGACCTAGCTACAGGTGGTCAGAACAGACTACGTAGGGCCTATGGGCCAGTGAGGGCTTGGGGTTTTATCCTAAAGGTGGTGACAGACCATGAGAGGGATGGACAGCTCCTAAGTGGTTCAAGGCCCAGGACAGGCTGGCTGAGCCGGGTAGGTTTTGATGGAAATGAAGTATTCAGTTTTGCACAACTGGGCAGCAGCCTACACCTATCCTGACTGCCACCTCTCTCCAGAATCCCTGGCCAAGTAGTCACCAGGGCAAACAGACTGAGGGTCTGGGGCTGGTCCAGGTGAGGGCAGGGAGAGGGAATGGCAGGGAGAGAGAATGGCAGGGAGAGGGAGGGCCAAGCTGAGTTACCTCGACGACAGGGTCAGCAGAGTACTGCTTCAGGAGCTCCAGAACTTCTGGGTCACCAATGGCCCCCAAGGCCTCCCCTAAGAAGAACCAGACAAAAGATGGGGAAAGCTCAATGTTGATCGTTGATCGGGTAGAAAGAACCTAGGCACCTCCAGGGACACTCAAAAGGCACTCAAAAAACATTTATCCAATGAATGAAATGAATAGATGAAATAGGGGTTGGCAATCAACAGCCTACTACCTATTTTTATAATACATGAGCATAGAATGGTTTTTTAGTTAAAACAAAACAAACTAAACTTCAAAAAATAAAAACAACCAAACACCTCTTTTAATCAAAGGGATTATTACAAGGCACACGAAAATTACATAAAATTCAACTCAAAGCCCTGGCTGGTGGCACAGTGGGTAAGGCGCTGGCCTGTGAACCCAAAGATCGATAGTTCGATTCCCCAGCCAGGGCACATAACCAGGTTGTAAGCCAGGTCTCCAGCAGGTCCGTAGCTGGAGGCAGGTGAAAGGCAACCATACATTGGTATCTCTCTCCCTCTCTGCCTCTCTCCCTACCCCTCTCTCTGAAAAATAATAATAAAATCTTTAAAAATAAATTAATTAAATTAAATTAAATTCAACTCAACATCCACGAAGTTTTACTGGCACATGGCTACACCCATGTGCTGACTCCGGGTTATGGTGGCTTTTATGCTATGATGACAGGGTTGAGTTGTGGCAACAGCCTGGCTGGCCAGTGGAACTGAAAATACTTGCTACCCTCCCTTTACAGAGGTTTGCTGAGCCCTGGTTTGGACTATGTGTGAATGAGGGTGGACACAAGAGGCAGAATAGTGCCCAAGCCTTCACCTCACCACTCACCTGCCTCATGGCGCACCATGGGCTCCTGGCAGGTGTCACGCAGAACATCCACCAGCACAGGGATGGCCCGGCGGTCCTGCATCTGGCCCAGGCAGTAAGCCAGCTCATGCTTAAGCAGGGCAGAGTCATCACTGAAGGCCTGGCTGATCCAGTTGATGGCACCTGGGCCACCAAGTCCTCTAAGTGTGAAAAGCGCCCGGAAGCGGGCCTGCAGGGGCTGCTTGGGGTCTACCAGTATCTGCCCAATGGCATCCACCTCCTGCTCTGTCACCATGGCGCACCTTTTTCCTTCTGCAGCTCCTCTCAGGCACAAAAACCTAAGTACAGAAAACCAAAAGGCTAGGTTAGAGGAATCCTTCTTCTGTTCACTGACTTGCTCATTTAATTTGGAACCTAGTGAAGTGGCTTCTTATCCCAGTAACTGGCTCTGGCCCCGCCTACTTGCTGTGTAGACCTTGCTAAATTAATTACCTTCTCTGGGCTTTTGGCCTATGTATCAGCAATGACCTCCGATGGTCTGCTCTCCACACAGTAGCCAGAAGAACAATAGTAGCTGGTCCCCAAAATAGGCTCTAATGACCCTTACCTCTTGGTATCTGTGCCAAGTGGCCCCCTGACACAATGAGTAAGACTGACCTATGTAAGCAATAGGATATGGATGAAAAGGGTGTGACTCCTGAGAGTAGGTCATAAGAAACGCTATAATTTGTTACATAGCACAGGTAACTGATAAAGGAATTCTCTCAGCATATAAACCAACCATGTGACTCCCTTGCAAAATCTTCTTATGGTACCGCATTACTCTGAACTCCTTTAGTATCCCAAAAGCCCTACGTGGCCTGGCCCTGTCCCCTCCCCACCCTCACTTCCTCTGTCTCTCCTCTCACTCATTCCATTCCACCAAATAGACCTCCTCACTGTTCCTCCAACATACCAGGCACAGTCCTGCCCAGGGCCTTTACAAGAGCTGTTCTCGCCCTCTGGAACACTCATCCCAAAATGCCCTCATGCTCCCTTTCTCACTTCCTTGAGTCTCAGATGTCACCTGCTCAGATTATGTCACCTGCTCATAATCTTCAATGTTACTCCTCCATCTCTTTTCCCTTGTTCTACTTAATCTTTCTTTGAAGTGCTTGCCACTGTTAGATACCACATTGTATATTTATTGGTTTAGTTGAATATGGTCCTTCTGATCTCTCACTAGAATTAGAAAACTCAAAGCAGGGATTGAGTCTCTCAGTTATTGTATTCTATTCCCAGCACACAAAAGGTCCTCAATAAAGACAATAGTCCTAACAGTAACAGCAGCTGACATTTACAGAGCATGTGCTATATGCCAAGCACCTCTTCTAAGTCCTTGATAATCATGAACTCACTTAATCCTCACTATAACCAGATAAAGACAAGTTACTAGGATGTTACCATTTTACAGGAGAGGAAACAGAAGCAAAAAGAGGTTAATGACTTGTTGAGAAACAACACCAAGTTATAAATCCAGGTGGTTGGACTCCACAGAGTCAAGCTCTAAACCAGTCAGATGAACTAAGATGAAACAACAGGGGATCTGGCGGGTGCCTCATAAATATGACAAGCAGGTTGGGGCATGCCAGTCGCCCTCTGGTTCGCAGCAGCACCAGCAGGACCCACCTGGGGTTTAATGCGGGAGGTACAGCTGCTCCAGCACAGGTGACCATCAAAGCAAGTAACTCCTGAAAGAGGACAGCAGAATCCACCGAAGCCAGAAGTGAGCCACAGCAAATCAAGGGCAGGCAGGATCCAAGAGGCCCTTCATAAATATCTAGGATGAATCGAGCATCTGCTCCTTTCCAGGCACGCTTTACTAAAACTTCATATACAATATAAACCCACTATCATCTGTAGAGTGCCAAGTACAAGGGCCGGCACCCAGTCCAAGCTTCATAAACCTGCACTAGTATAAATATTTCTGCAGGGAGCCCCGCACCCGCCTCTGTGCTCAGGAGGTCTAGGGAGGGTCCACCTAGCACCAGGAAGCCCGCAGCTCACACCTGCGGCCCATTTTTTAGTGGGAAAGGGGACCAGGGTGTGGGCGTGGGATTGTGGGAATCCGCTGACCCCTGTGAAGATCTCAGAGGCAGACAAGATGAATTAGTAAAGGATGAAAGAAGAGGCCACCTGGACCCTTGAAATTCCTTCCCCTCCTAGAGGCCTCTCCCTCTATACCAAGAATTCCCATCAAAAAAAGATCCCCAGGGAGGGGGACAGAGGGGAGCAAAAAAGGGATGGATGTAATACAACAACAATAAAATTAAAAGAAGAAAGAAAAAAAAAAAAGATCCCCAGTACTTAGACTCTGCCCTGCCCCGCGGGGCCGCCCCACACGTAATCCCTCAGGGCTGCTCGCGAGATCCCGCTCCCTGGAGACTCCTAGGAACCAACTGCCTCAAGATGCGTCTTCGCGGGCTGCTGACAGATTGGTTTTCCCAGGGCCCCGAAGGAGGAGTCGCTTGCCCTGGGACCTCCACCAACAGGCACTGGGTCCCCAGTAAAGGACTCTCGGAACACAGGGTCCTCAGAACCCGAGGGGAGAAGCTCGTCAGGGCTTGAGACCGACGAGGCACCTCAAAGCGCCGGCCAATGGATCCCAGAGCCGGGACCCCCTCCAACGAGGCGTCCTCCCCGTGTCCGCCCACCAGGCCCCGCACCTCGCTCCCCGCCACCGGAACCGCCCCGCGAGCTCCAGAAACGCGGGACCCGCCCACCTGGCCGGCGCCCGCAGCCGCTGCTGCCGTTTCACCGACAACGACGCTCGCAGGGCGCTCTAGGGGACGCCATCTTGGCGCTCACGTGAGCTGGACAGACGGCACCAATGTGGCGCGCGGGGGGTGGGGAGCAGCCACTGCTCCGCAGCAGAAAGAGGCCGGCAACGCAAGTCTGCACCGGTGCCATAGCTCACACGCCCAGGCCAGGGCACCTAGAAGCGTTCATCAGGAAGGGGGAGCGCAGCGCCTAGCCTTTGTCCGGAAGGGAGTCTTGCGGCCTACCCACCCGGTATGATAAATGGAAATGGTTTGCGCCGATTCATGCCGGGGTGGGGCGGTGGCGTTGGAGCTCCTGTAGCGTGGGAGCTCCGGCAGCGTGGGAGCTCCGGCAGCGTCTGGGGGCGGTACTCTAAGGAGTGACCAAAGGATTCTTGGGAGACTGGAAAGCCAGGGATTTTAAAAATGACAAGGTTTTCTGGTTGGTGTGGTTCAATGGATTGACCGCAGGCGTTCAGATCAAAGGGTCTCCAGTTCGATGCCCAGTCAGGGCGCTTGTCTGGGTTGAGAGCTAGGTCCCCAGTTGGGGGCGCTAAGAGGCAATCACACGTTGATGTTTCTCTCTCTTTCTTCGTCCCCTCTCTCTAAAAATAAATACATCTTTTAAAAAATTACCAGATTCAGTTACCGAACGATTTCTGAGAACTACACATCTTGAAAGCTTGGGAAGCCACTGGAGTATCATAATCTGAGAAACAACATGCCCTTACATAGGTGTTAGGATCATTGAGGCTGGTGTGTGAAAAAAAAGCCCAGATAATAGGATTCTGGGTTAATTTTAAATGTGGAACAAACAGGATTTGCAGGTGGATTAGATAAGAAATTTGGGGAAAATGGGGAAAAGAGTCCTATCCTGTCAAGGGTAAGTACAAGGATGTTGACATGATTCATAGTCCTGTTGACTCTACCTCTGAAATAAAGTTTTAATCTAGTCATTTTGCTCATCTTTACCATCCCACTGATGATCCAAACCATCACTGGCTATCACCAGGATGCTGTCCATACAAGGAAAGAGAGTTTTTAAGCGACTGTGTCAGATAAGTATGTTGATTCCTCAAAAAGTTAACATAGAACTACCATAGGTGTATACACCCAAAAGAAGTGAAAGCAGGGACTCTAACAATTGTCCATTCATGTTCAGGGCAGCATTATTCACAGTGGTCTCAGGCCCTGTTAACCTCTATTACATTTTTTCTGTCTCTATGAATTTGACACCCCTAGGGGCCTTAAATATGAAGTGGAATCATACAGCATTTGTCCTTTTGTATCTATCTGGCTTATTTCATTGAGCATAATGTCCACGTTGTAACATTTGTCAGAATTTCTTTCCTTTTTAAAGCTGAATAATATTCTATTGTACTGAACGGCTCACGGATGTGTTTATCAATTTAACTACCAGTTGTTCCAACTTTTGGCTATTGTGAATCATGCTTCAATTAACATGGATATGCAAGTATCTATTTGATTCTCTATTTTCAAATTTTGGGGGCAGATACCTAGGAGTAGACTTATTGGATCATATGGTAACTCTATGTTTAACTTTTTGAGAAACCACCAAACTTTTCCACAACGGCTGCACCATTTTACATTCCCACCAACAGTGCATCAATGTTCTGATTGTCTACATTCTCACCAACATGTTATTTTCCAATTTTTGATATCCATGCTAATAAATGTGACTTATTTTGAAATGCATAAAAATTGATATATATACTTATGAATAGGTATAAATAGTGCAAATACAGAAAATGGCAATTAGAGAAAGTGGACTGTGAGCATATGACAATTCACTGTAAAATTCTTTCAACTTTTCTATACATTTGAACATTTTCCTAATAAGCTGTTAGAAAACTTTGTAGAGGGCTACTTCTTTCTTTGTGTATTTTTTTAAATATTTTATTTATTTGTTTTTAGAGAGAGGTGAAGGGAGGGAGAAAGAAGGAGTTGCCTTTCACACACACCCCTAAATGGGGACCTGGCCTGCAACCCAGGCATGTGCCCAGATTGGGAATCAAACCAGTGACCTTGCAGTTCACTGGGCAGCACCAATTCACTGAGCCACACCAGCCGGGGCAGGAGGGCTACTTCTGTTCTCAGTGTTTGAACATTTCCAACTGAAACACTTGAAATGTGTTTTAATTTTTAAATATGAAACTTTTGAACCTGCAAATCCATTTTGATGAATTTATGCCAGCAGTGTGTTTATTTTTGTTTTTTTGTTTTTTTGTTTTAAAGATTTTATTTGTTATTTTTAGAGAGAGGGGAAGGGAGAGAGACAGACAGGGAGAGAGACATCAGTGTATAGTTGCCTCTCACTTGCCTCCAGCTACAGACCTGGCTGGAGACCTGGTTTGCAACCTGGTTATGTGCCCTGGCTGGGGAATCGAACCAGTGACCTTTGGGTTCACAGGCCAGCGCCTTATCCACTGTGCCACCAGCCAGGTACTGTTTTGTTTTTAAATGAAAAAATGGTTTCCCACTGCTGTTGTGAGTGCTAAGCTGAAACAGATACACTGATCTAAACTGTATTAAAATGTTTGAAATTCAAAAAAATATGAAAATGAAGCATTCATTGAAACATTATTTGAAATGGCAAAAAAAATTTTTTTTCTTTTTTGAAAAGCACTAATGGCCCCGGCTGGTGGCACAGTGAATAAGGCACAGGCCTGTGAACCCAAAGGTCACTGGTTTGATTCCCAGCCAGGGCACATAACCAGGTTGCAGCCAGGTCTCCAGCCAGATCCGTAGCTGGAGGCAGGTGAGAGGCAACCATACATTGCTGTCTCTCTCCCTCTCTGCCTCTCTCCGTTCATCTCTCTCTAAAAAATAAATAAAATCTTTAGGGGAAAAAAAAAAAAAAAAAAAAAAGCACTAATGGCCCCACCTCTGCCTCCACCAGGGGTCCAGCCCTCATCATCACTGAACCAGAGCAATTCTTCTTCTGCTCCCTGGATCCTCTGTCCCCACCCTCCCTCCACAGTCTATACACTCCACAGCAGCCACAACAGGGCACCTGTGAGCACCGAAGTCAGGTCCCATCTCAGCACTGCCCACAGCTCGCCAGAGCCCGCAGATCCTTTGCAGTAAAGGCCTACTTCCTCCCTGCACAGCCTCCCCACCACCTCCAACTCCGTTCCCTGCTGTCACCCTCTCCCCCTCGCTCCCCCTGCTCCAGCCACACAGCCTCCTGCTGTTCCTCCTTTGCACATGCTGTTCACTGTACCTAAAACGTTTTTCGCTTAAAATATCTGTTCACTCCCTCACTGAAATTTTGCTCCCTTGCTCAAATGTTACCTCCTCAATGAAGCCTTTGCTAAGCACTTTCATTCAAATTATAACCTCACCCCCCAATATTCCTTTATCCAGTTCCCTGCTTTATTTTTCCCATGGCATTTATATTTTACTGTATGTCTTTCCCACTAGAACATAAGTACCATGAGAACAGGGATTTTCGTCTGCTTTGTTCTCCATGATATGATACAGTCTGACTGGAAAATAAAAATTGAGCCCTGATTTGTAGTGTTTGCCAGTTCCTGCAGTGGAACTAGTCCCACCACGGCCCACTCGTGAAATTTCTGACAGTGATTCTTGGAGGTCAATACACACGGGCTCCAGCACATCATTAAGTGGACCCCCAGCAACTATTACACATGTGGCAGATAGTAAATGCTGAATAAATATTTGAGGAAGGAATAAGTGAATCATCCATCATTAGGAGGACTATTAAATAAATAATGGATTAAATATGCCATGCATAGCAACAGAGTCATTTTGGTAGGCCACCCACAGGTTTAAGACATTCAAGTCATTTATGTGACAAATATTTATTGAGTACTGACTGTGTGGCAGGCACTCTCCCAGGCATGGAGGACAGAATGAAACACTGTCTCTGACCTCATGAAGCTAATCTGATTATTATGATCATTTTATTGTCTTTTATTTGTTCTAAAGCTGACCCTGGATAACTGGTTTCGTGGCCCACTTCTGCTAGCTTGCAAGTACACTGTCTGGATTATAGTTTTTTGTTTTGGGATTTTTTTTTTAAAGATTTTTATTTATTTTTAGAGAGAGAGGAAGGGAGAGAGAAAGAGAGGGAGAGAAACATCAATGTGTGTTTGCCTCTTACACATACCCAACTGGGGAGCTGGCCCACAACTCAGAGATATGCCTTGACTGGGAATCAAACCAGTGACCTCTGGTTCAAAGGCCAGCACTCAGCTTACTGAGCCACACCAGCCAGGGCACAATTATGTTTTGTAACTCAGGCTAATGTTCATGCCTGTGTTGACTCTGGAAGGCTGCAGGGCAGGGGATCAGGATGGATCAGTCCCAAGGCTGCTCTGGGGAACAGAGATAGGCCCAGGGGTGCAGGAAGCAGATATGGAAACCGCACCCCAAAGTAAGGTCGTGTCTGTCCGGGAACTCGGAACCTTGGACATGCAAACCTGTGAGAAGCTGATAACAGGAGAGAAACCAGCCCCTTCCCACACCTTGTGTTCTAGGCTTCCTCTTTGCTTGAGCAAGGCTGTAGAGGCCAGGAACCCAAACTCAAGTTGCCAGCAGGGCTGTGCTCCCTCTAAAGGCTTCAGAGGGGGGTCCTTCCTGCTGCTTCCAGCTTTGGGTGATTGTCCTCTTGTGTCTGTATCCAAATTTCCCTCATCCTATAAGGACACTAGTAACTGGATTTGGGACCCAGTATGACCTCACCTTAACTCTATTCCATCTGCAAAGACCCAGTTTCCAAACAAGGTCCCATTTCCACGTACCAAATGTCTGGATGTGGACACGTCATTTTGGGGAACACAGTAGAACCCTTAGCATTTATATTACTAATCTAATCTTGGGCATCCAGCCCAGCCTTTTGCGCCAGCCTGGGAGGACTGAGAGACTTTCTCCGGGCTCTGGTGCCTTGTCCTCTTTCTGTACCCAGTGCAGAACCCAGGAACAATTTATTGAATGTTTACTGGGCTCTGCCACCCCTCCAGACTTCTAGTTTGTCAAAACATGAAACTCTGCTTAAAAAGAGTAAAATATTGGGACAACTATAATAGCATAATCAATAAAATATACTTTAGCCCTGGCTGGTAGCACAGTGGTTAAGGCGCTGGCCTGCGAACCCAAAGGTCGCAGGTTCGATTCACCAGCCAGGGCACATAACCAGGTTGCAAACCAGGTCTCCAGTCAGGTCTGTGGCTGGAGGCAGGTGAAACGCAACCATACATTGATGTTTCTTTCCCTCTCTGCCTCTCTCCCTTCCCCTCTTTCTAAAAATAATGAAATAAAATCTTTAAAAATAAAATAAAATAAAATAAAATATACTTTAAAAAAAGGGCAAAATAAATAAGAATCAAAGGATACTTTCCATAAGTGGGACCAGTGAGAGTACACAATTTTTGGCAGTGTGGGTGAGAGATAAGCACAAAATTAAAATTGCCTTAAAAACTCAGTGAATGAAAAAAAAAAAAAAAAAAAAACTTAGTGAATGAAATCAATAATATCTTGATGCAATTTTAAAATCTTAAAAATTGACATTTATATTGAGATCATTGTAGATTCACATGCAGTTGTAAGAACTAATACAGAAAATGCCGTGTACCCTTCACCCAGTTTTCCCCAATGCTAACTGGTGCAAAACACAGGCAAAATATTAATATAATATCATGGGCAGGATATTGACATTGACATAATACGTGAATCTTATTAAGATATCTCCAGTTTTCCTTATACCCATTATGTGTGTGTATTAAATTCTATACAATGTTATTATTGGGCAAGTTTGTATGCCCACACCACAGTGACAATATAAAAATAGTGCTACCACAACAACAAATGTGGCAGGCTGTAGAATGAGCCCTCAAAGGATGTCCATCCCTGCATCCCCAGAACCTGTAAATATGTTATTTTACATGGTATAAAAGGTACTTTGCAGGTGAGATTAAGTCAAGGACCCTAAAATGGGGATGAGGTGACCCTGTATTACCTGGGGGCTGAGTGTCATCACAGGGTCCTCGCAAGAGGGAGGCAGGAGGGTTAGACTCAGAAATGGAAGAGGCTGCACTGCTTGCTGACTGTGAGGATGGACATTCCATGAGCCAGGAATGCGGTGCCTGTAGAAGCTGGAAAAGGCTGGAAATGGTTCTCCCTAGAGCCTATGGAAAGATTATCCCTGCACACATCTGGGTTTAGCTTTGTGAAACCTTTGTCTGACTTATAACTTCCACAGTTAAGATAACTGGAAGCTCCTATGTTTATGGTTATTTGCTATAGCAGAATCAGAAACTAATACACAATGATCTCCCTTGTTGTTCTTTTATAACATATCTCTCCCCATTAATGCAGTATTTTTTAAAATATTTTATTTATTTATTTTTAGAGAGAGGGGAAAGGAGGGAGAAAGAGAAGGAGAGAAACATCAATGTACGAGAGAAGCATCCATTGCCTCTCACATGCCCTCAACTGGGGACCTAGCCCAGAACCCAGGCATGTGTCCTAATAGGGAATCGAACGAGCAACCTTTTGGTCCACAGGCTGACACTCGATCCACTGAGCCACACCAGCCAGGGCTAATGCAGTATTTTAAAAAATTCAAAATTGATGCAAGAAAACCCATACTTTTTTTTTTTTTTTAAGATTTTATTATTTTTAGAGAGAGGGGAAGGGAGGAGCCAGAGAAGGAGAGAAACATCAATGTATGGTTGCCTTTCACCTGCCTCCACCTACGACCTGGCTGGAGACCTGGCTTGCAACCTGGTTATGTGCCCTGACTGGGAATTGAACCAGCGACGTTTGGGTTTGCAGGCCAGCACCTTTCCACTGAGCCACCAGCCAGGGTGAAAACCCATGCTTTTAAATAAAGACAGGATCCACCTTGGCCTGTGCATAACTCTCATCCAGCCCTGTCAAATGCTATTTTTATTAAGAATAAAACAACCAAGTCAGATGGCAGAGGTAAAAATATAATTCAGATAAAATTTAATCACTTTCTTTCACTCCCTAAATATACATCAAGTTTTGTCCAAAACGAAAGGAAGAAATATTATGGATTTGGATACTTTTCATCACCATCAGAATTTTTTTTTAAGGTATGGTGAATCTAAATAATTTTGTTTAGTTCTATATATCACATTTTAGCTGGAATATTGATAATTTGGGTTTGGGTACAGAGCAGTAAATACTAGACATGTTTATTGAGTCTGGTACTGGGCTCAGGAAAGAGATAAATCAGGCCTAGTCTGGAGGGGCAGATAGTCAAGAAGTTTCTTCATTTGACATTTAATGATCTCCCAGTCTGTGTCTGAAACTACCCTGGACTTTCTTTGTCCAACAGAATTTTCTACGATAGACATATTCTATATATCTACACATCCAGTGTGGTAACTACTGGCTAGCCATGGCTACAGAGTATTTGAAATGTGACCCCTATGGAAATGAATCATCAACTTTTTTTTAAACATTTTTTAAAGGTTTTATTCATCATTTTTTTAGAGAGAAGGGCAGGGAGGGAGGAAGAAAGGGAGAGAAGCATCAATGTATAGTTGCCTTTCACCTGCCTCCACCTAAGAACCTGGCTGGAGACCTGGCTTGCAGCCTGGTTATGTTCCCTGACTGGGGAATTGAACCAGCGATCTTTGGGTTCACAGGCGGGCACCTTATCCACTGTGCCCCCAGCCAGGGCTGAATCTTCAACTTTTAAAATTTTAAGTAATTTAAATGGGAATGGAAAAATCTGATATTCAGTTCAGTTTCGAAAAACTTAAGCTTTCTTGGAATACCTGAGTGGAATATCTTTCCACTGTAAAATTTTATAAAGCGTATATAGAATCAAGTATTTTCAGTGGAAATTACACCCAAATTTCGATAAGTTGTAAGAAAAGTAACATAAGGCCCTGGCTGGTGGCTCGGTGTATAGGCCTGTGAACCCAAAGGTCGCTGGTTTGATTCCCAGTCAGGGCACATAACCAGGTTGCAAGCCAGGTCTCCAGCCAGGTCTCCAGCCAGGTCTCCAGCCAGGTCCATAGCTGGAGGCAGGTGAAAAAGGCAACCATACATTGATGTTTCTCTCCCACTCTGCCTCTCTCCCTTCTCCTCTCTCTAAAAATGATGAATAAAATCCTAAAAAGAAAAAAAAGTAATATAAAATAGCTCATTGATAATTATTGATTTTAATTTCATGTTGACATATTGAGTGGATAAAATATATTATTAAAATTGATGACAGTGGTTTCTTTCTACTTTTTAAAAGTGGCTACTGAAAATTTTTAAATTATTTTTGTGGTTCATGTTATGTTTCTATTGGATGGCATTGTTGTAAATCCTACAGTGGTTGCAGAGTTCGCTGAAATCAAATAAATGAGTACTTATGTTATGTAATTTCATACCAAATGAACAGAAATTTCTTTCCAATCTTTACCCAGATGTCATCATTGCAGTGAGACCTTCCCTGATTACTATATTTCAGACTATAATCCCTTACCCTCCATTTTCCTGTTTTTTGTTATTCTCTATAATCCAGCTCCAGCAGACAGGATTTTTTTTTTTTTTTTTTTTTACAACATCTTCATTGAGATATAATTCTGTAAAATTCACTTATTTAAAGTGTATACTTAAGGGGGTGTAATATCTTCAGAGTTGTGCAACCATCAACACACAATTTTAGAACATTTTCATCACCCAATAAGAAAGTCCCTAAAAGCCACTCTCCATCCCACTCCCCTAGACAACCACAAATCCACTCCCTATCCCAGAACAATATTTGTCTGTTTTTGCCATTTAATATAAATGGAACCACACACTATGTGGCCTTTTGTGTCTGGCTTCTCTCCCTAATCATTGTGTTTACAGATTCATTAATGTTGTAGGGAGTGTCAGTGCTTCACTCGTTTTTATTGCCAAAAGATATGCCATGGTATGGATATACTACATTGTTTGTCAATTCATTCCTTCATTCATTGATGACTTGTTTGCAGTTTTTGGCTATTACATATCATGCTGCTATGAACACTCCTGTACGAATATCTCTGTGGACACATGTCTTTAATTTCCTTGGTTATATACCTAGAAATGAAATTGCCTGGTCATGTGGTATACGTAACTAAGTTACTCTAGGGTAACTTTTTGAGGAACCACGCCAGACTGTTTTTTTACTGTGGCTACAGCATTTTCCATCCCACCAGCCATGTGTGAGGGTTCCAGTTGTTCCTTATCTTGGCCATTACTTGTTACCACTTCTTATACTCTGAGGTGAGGAGGGGTTCCTTCTCTTTTTTTATTTTTTCATTGCCAACCTTATATGCATGAATTGGTATCGCACTGTAGTTTTGATTTACGTTTTCCTAATGACTACTGATGCGATCAAGCATCTTTTCATGTACTTATGAGCCATTCATTTATTTTCTTTGCAGAATTGCCTATTGGGATCCTTTACCCATTTTCTGAGCCGAGATTTTTATCTATTCTGTTCCCTGCTTGCAATAGTGTTTGTTAAATGAATAAACGAAATGTCCGTAGGCAGTAGGTTTTGCATGTCCCGCTCATGCCCTCGTCTTTGGGTCCCATCCTTGGTGTGACTGCCTCATCCCCGTGTGGGTCTAGCTTCCAACCACCCTGTGGCGGGCCTGCTCTACCAAGAACCATGCCCTAAACTAAGCAGGGGCTTTTTTGTATATATTCAAGGGAGCCACCACCCCCGGGCCCCTGCTCCTCTTCCGGCGGCGGTTGCCCATGGCAACGCGTGGCACTGCGCTTCCTGTATTGATTCGAATCGTGGGCTACGTCACATCCTCCCGAGATGCCCGAAGCCCACAGGCGCAGCCCCGTGTAAAGGGCGTGGAGGGGGCGTGGCGCCGGCACGCAGCGCGCCGGCGCGGGGGCGTGGCCGGCCGCGGGAGCGCGCGCGGCCGAGGAGGGCGCGGGAGGCCGCGGAGTTGATCGCCGCCATATTAAAGGAGCGCGGAACCGGGAATCCGGTCAGTGGCGGCCGCAGGCGGACCGGCGAGCTTGCGGATAGTGGAGGTGGCGCGGCGCGGCGCGGCACGGCGCCGGAAGAGGCGGGGCCGACAGAGCCAGCGGGTGACGGGAGCAACCCAGGTGAGATGGCCGGAATCTGGGGACCCGCCCCCGCCCCCCGGGTCCCAGCCGCGTCCCCGGACACGGGCCTGATGACGGCGCGGACCAACCCAGAGCCTCCCTGGGACCGAGCCTATGGGCCATGCTGCGACCCCCAACTTGGGGTCGTCCAGGAGGTGGCCGGACCCCCGAACGCTGCCCCCCAAGCCCAGCTAGGCCCAGAGTGACCTCAGCAGCCTACTACCGTCTTTTAACTTCCAAGACCGAGCCTCACCTCCAAACCCGGGCTACCTGCAGCCCTGCACCTACACCCGCAGACGTCGTCCACAACCCTTTTATAAACATGGAACCGAGCTCTGCCCCCCAAAACCAAAAACGAGGACAACCTCCCATCCCACTCCCAGCACAGCGGGCCCATGCCCAATCTATTCATCTCTGGCATGTCCAACCTGGATTTTCCAAGTTCGAACCGTCCCAGCCCAAATTTAAACAACCCTAGGGCTGTTGAGACTCATTCAGGCTCAAATCAGCCCTCGCCCCAATAATATTTAATCTGAGCTTTGTGGACCTTGAATTAAGTAGGCTGAGATGTGGAGACCCTGTCTGGGCACCCCATTGTATTCACCCCACCGCTCTTGGCTCCTGACACACAGAATCACTGAGACAATGCAGATTGAATGCATAAATGCTCCTTTGACTCCCATCTTCTGTTTTCTAATCCTCCACCCTTCCAGCTGGGCCCACGTCAGCCACCCAGCATCAAGCTTTTCCATTTTGGTGCTGACCCCACAAAAGTCTAAGGTGACCTGTCTGTGCCCAACTGCTCTGAGATCTAGGACAGGTCTGTCACTTCCTGCAAGCACAAGCCAGCTGTCCCAGGCTCCCCACAACTTTCAACCCCTGCTCCAAGTATGGGCTTCCCTCCCCTGCCAGAGCTGTTCTCTCCGACTAAAAACTGTGCCCCCCAGCTCCTGAATTGGTCTTGCACCATCTAGACTTGGCTCCCCCGCAAAGCCTAAGGCCCACCTCTGCGCAGATGTCCAGCCTAAACTTGTTTTTTCCTCTTCACCCCCCAAATCATCCCCTTGTTCATGGTGCTTCTCAGTCTGAGAACTAGATCCCCTTATCCCAGTCTCCCAAGGGATGTCCTCATGCTTCTTGCTGGCAAGTCAATACCCACCCTTTATCATCCCCTGCCATCTTTTTTTGTTTTTTTTAAGGTGTTATTTATTATTTTCAGAGACTGGGGAAGGGAGAGAGGGAGAGAGACATCAATGTCTGGAGCCTTTCAGTTGCCTCCAGCTGGGGACCTGGCTGCAGACCTGGTTTCCTGTCCTGGCTGGGAATTGAACCAGTGACCTTTGGATTCGCAGGCTTGTGCCTTATCCCCTGTGCCACCAGCCAGGGCCATCTTAACATACAATATCATCTTACTACTTTCAGGTGTACAACATAGTGAATAGACATTTATATACCCTTATGATCTCCCCCAAATCTGAGCCTACTCCACAAACCGTGCCCTGCCCTCCCCAACCTGAGGCACCTACAATTCATGACCCCTCCCTCCTTCCAACACTCACCCTCCCCAAACCTTCAGTAAATATTGGGTTGGCCAAAAAGTCTGTTACGCTTTTCCTTTTCCGTATATAGCTGTAGTAGTGCTTAGTTTTCTTTTACTTCATTTGAAACAATTTTGTTAATTATATTGTGACAACTGTCATATTAGTGTGCATTTAAAAAGAACTTATCAAAATTGGTGAATTTCTGTACAGCCATTTTAATGCTGAACATGGAGAAAATATGCAACATTTTTGATGTATTATGCTTGATTATTTCAAAAAAGGTAAAAATGCAACTGAAAAATTTGTGCAGTGTATGGAGAACGTGCTATTACTGATTGAATGTGTCAAAAGTTGTTTGTGAAGTTCCTTGGTACTTAATACTGACAACATTTTGGCCAAATATTTTTTTTTGCTGTGGGGCTGTCTTACGCATTGGAAGATGTTTAGCAGCGTCCCTGGCCTCTTGTCAACTAGAAGCCAAAAGTGGGAGATAGCCTACATACTCAGAGTATCCAAATCAATAAAGTTATTGGTGAAAATGAAAAATGGTGTCTTTTATTTTATGGTAAAAACCAAATGGACTTTTAGGCCAACCCAATAGCAGCCCTAGCTTTGCTCCCCAAAATCATCTCCCCCTCTGCCTCGCCCTATCCCTCCCCGTGCCCTGACCTGTGCTTTTAGGAACTAGCCAAATCTAGTACCTACCTGGTACCACCCATAGTTATTATAGTATTATTGACTACATTCCTTATGCTGTATGCTACATCCCTGTGACTATCTTCATAACTGGCAATTTCTGATTCTTTATCCCTTCACCTTTTCTTTAAATGAGGACTACTCACCTAAAGAAAAATCATTTACCCACAGCATACATAGCCCAAACCCCCTGGAGTGGAGACAGGTGTGAGGGACTTTGAAAAGGAGGAGGTTGGGTGGTCTCCCCTGGATGTGGGAGCAGGATTTGCATGGTGGAAGCTGAAGGGATCCTGTGGGATGGTCCCCAGAGTGGTACATTGCCCGCTAGAACACATCCTAGGCTGCTTATTGGACAATTTCTCCTGGGCCATCATGGCCTTTGATGTCAAGGGACCCTTCTGTTTTGGCCATAGTGTACTGGCGTTTCCTTCCTAACCAAGAGTGGAAGCAGGTGTGCTGGCCACTACCCTCTATGTAACAGGTGAGGTTGGCTTGCTCCAGGAGGGCTTTGTTAAGGATTCCAGCCCACCTCCTCTCAAAATCAGGGCTCTGGTCCTTGGATGCTCTTGGGTCAGAAGAACAAGTTGGTTTGCTGCGGTGAGGACAGTGTCTCAGGTATCTGTGCTGGCTGGCCAACAAATCCACCCCCCACCCCCACCCCCTTAGAACCCGTGCCCTGGCTGGTGATGATAGCTGTTTGGGGCTGAGGGAGGACTTGGAAGTAAACGGGAAAACCTAATGAGTTTATAGAAGTGGGTCTGCACTGATTTTACACCATCTCCTCTGTTTCAGCAGAAATCACCCACTAGTGCTATTTATTGGGACCTCTGGCCAAGCAGGTAGACCCATTCTGGAGCCTGCAGAGAGACCTGGGAAAGGAATGTGTGGTGGCCCCTTTCCTACCTGAGAGCTTCTTGTGGCCTGCTTTCTGTCCCATCACAGGCCCCGATTGGCCTAGGCTCATCAGCTCCACTGGTAGTTGCTATGTCCACTCCTCACTTGGCCTCCCTGAGGGTTCGGCTTTAGGACCTGCCCATGCATGCGGACAGGAGTTGGGCAAGCCCTGCAGCTCCTCATCCAGTGCATAGATATCTAATGAACACTGGGACTGAGCACGTGACCAAAACTCCCCCTTATGTCAGCATGACACTTGTGCCCCTGACTGCCATTTGTTCTTTGTGTCTTGGGTGAGTGACTACTTTTTCTTGCCTCAGTTTCCTCACATGTGAATGGAATGACAAAACACACTGTGCCAGTTGCTTCATTTAACCTTTATATATAATAAATGGTGCCCCTTCCCAAGTAAAGTGGAAGAGAGAATCCACTCCCTTGGCTTTTTGTGCATTCTCTCTGTCCTTCTTTCTTCTTCACTGGCCCTGCTTTTTATTATCTTACAAATTTTTATTGGTAACAGCTTTATTCAGATGTAGTTCTCATGCTATTATAATCCATCCATTTAAAGTGTACAACTTGTGGTTTTCAGTTTATGCACAGGTTTCTGTGCTCATCACCACTATCTAGATCCAGAACATTTTTTTCACCCCAAAAAGAAACCTCTTCCCCAGCAGCAGTGACTCCCCATTCCACTCCCCCAGCCTCTTGACAACCACAAATCCACTTTCTGGCTTAGGATTTAAGTGCCTGTTCAGGACATTTCATGTAAATGGAAGCATGAACTATGCGGCCTTTTGTGTCTGGCTCTTAATGAACATCATGTTTTCAGGGTTGTAATGTGTCAGTGCTTTGTCCCTTTTCGTAGCTGGATAAATTCCAGTGTGTGAATGTGGCACATTTTGTTTGTCCAGCACCAGTTGGTGGTCACCTGAGTTGTTCCCACCTTTTGCCTATTGTGAGTAGAGTTGCTACGAACAGTCAGGAATAGGTTCCTGTGTAGTGACTCTTGATCTGGACTCAGATGCTTCTTTGCTTTTATGCATGTGCTCCTTGGTGGCCTGCCTCTCGCCTTTAGCTTTCCGTGCTTGTTTGCTGCTGGTGTCCAAAGCTGACTCCTGTACTCCGGGTCCATATGGCCAGTGACCAGTTTTCACCTCTCCTGAATGTCTCTCTGCTGTGCACCTCAGGTTAAGCGTGTCCAGAAGAGGTCTCTCTTCCCTCAAGCCTGTCCAATAACCCCACCCTTACAACCCCAGCCTCATAAGGGCTCTCCTATACCCATCCCCCATCTTCTCAGGACCACTGACTCTCTCATCTGGACAGGCAGGCAGGCAGGCACCTGCTCCCTGGTTTCTGCTGCACACCACCCCTCACCTTGGCCTCCCCGCTACACTGCTGCCAGCCTGTAAACCCAGATCTGACCATGGTCAACTCCTGGTCCCTTTCCCTGCTCCCAGCTACCAGCCCAGGAGACTGCCCTTTTGGCCTGACCACCTTTCCCTCTTTCTGCCCCCAGCACTCTCCAGGAACCCAGCCTCCCCAAACTGCTGCTACAGGGTTCCATTCCTTCTGGACCGCATGCCTTTTTGTACATGCCCTTTCCAGATCACATCAGATCTGGGAACCACTGCCTTGTGACTCAGGGAGGTCTTGTCCTACAAGGCATGACAGCAGTTGCAGAAGGGACCAGGCTGCATTTGCGCTATCTCCTACAATAGGGAGAGGCCAGCTGGGTGGAGGATAGAAGAATGGTGGGTTTAGGTGGAGGGGCAGATGGCCAGATAGAAAGTATTCGTCCATCTGCATTTTGAGAAGGGCCGAGCAACTGAGAGAGGTTAGCACTCATCTATGGAGCCTGCTAGTCTATGGAAGCAACTTTTTCCCTAAGGATTCCCCCTGAATATGGGGTTCTCCAACTGGGGGCCATATCAGGAGACCTCTGTGGTTATCATAAACAGGGAGTGCTTCTGGCATTGAGTGGGGGCCAGGGATGCTACTCAACTCCCCACAGTGCCCAGGGTGGCTCCACAGAGAGTGATCCGTCCCCAGTGTCAGCAGTGCTTCAGGGAGGAGAGGAAGTGATATAACCCTGCCCTAAAAGGAAGAGGGTTTTCTACCTTCCCCACCTTTGACCCCTAGCTGAGAACAACAGTGAGACAAGACTAGGAGGACTTTCTGACATTCAGGCTGCTTGTTAGAGGGTGAATTCCCTTTCTCTTCAGGTGTGCCAGCAGATACAGAGTTGGGAGAGGATTCCAGGAATTTGGTGGTGCTTAGCCTGACCCCATCTAAGGCCCCATCCAACCTTGGGAGTCAGCCTTCTGACATCCATCACAGGATCACAAATGATCATAAGTCATTTGGGTGTGGTGCCCAAGTTGACATTCTTCCTTTGTGTGAGGTTTACTTTCTTTGGGTCTGGATGTTTCACCAGACTAGACACGAGAATGGGTGCTCTGGGAATGGGTGCTCTGGCGAGGCAGGGGTGGGAGACAATGTAGGCATTTACCTTCATAAAGGCATCATTTTCAGGGTTTAGAACATTTGTTCTCACCTGGGGTTAGTTCAGCCCCTGCTGCCAGCAGTGTCACTGTGGGTCTAGAGAGCATGCGTTGATGGAATTCTCAGTCTCTGGTCTGTCAGCCCTTGGGGGTTTGCGACTTCAGGTCTCTACTTTCCAGCTTCTTGATCAGCTCCTGATTGTGTATACACGTATGCTGAAACATGCTCCTCAGGGGCCTCCACAACAGGGCCCCAAAGTGACTTATGTTGTTAGAGGGTGAATTCCCTGTCCCTTCAGGTGTGCCAGCAGATACAGAGTTGGCGCACACTGTATCATCAGCCATCCAGAAAAGGTATGCTGGCTCCATGCTGTGTGCTTTTGCTTTGGTAGCAGTAAGGGGCCGCTAGCTTGTGTTCCCTCAGTGGCGTGGGACCACTCCCCTCAAAAGTCTCAGTTTATGCCTTACCTGTCATGAGGTCAGGCACTAGGTTCCAGTCCAGAGTCAGCATCTGTAAGACCACGGGCAGCCCATTTCTTCCCATGTTCTTTTTTTCTTTTTAAGATTTTATTATTTTTAGAGAGAGGGGAAGGTAGGGAGAAAGAGAGACAGGCATTGATTATGAGAGAAACACCAATTGATTGCCTCGAACGCATTCGAACTGTGGACCAGCCCACAAGCCAGGCATGTGCCCTGACTGGGAATCAAAAGGGTGACCTTTAGCTTTGCAGGATGACACCCAACCACTTGAGCCACACCGGTCAGGGCCCTCCCATGTTCTTAACTTAGGACAGACTTTTAAAAACGGATATTCTTTCCACCTTTATCAACAGGGTGGAAGGAGGTGGGAGCCCATTTGGCCACCTGGACTGCATCTGTGGCCACCAGGGCACCTCCCATGTCACAGCTGAGTCCGCTGTGTGATGGAAGAGCAGGAAGCAGGCATGTCTAGGACCTATGGTGCGCCTTTTGCTGGGCCCATGGGAACTGCCACCACTTACAGCGTTGCCTTTGCGTCAGGTACACTGCTCATTGCTTCACAGAAGTTGTTCCTGGTTTCACAGCAACATAGGCGGCGTTATCCTCGTAGCCCCACTTTCTAGAGAGGTTCAGAGACGAGAACTTGCTTGTCCAAAACTATGCAGCCAGTAAGGCTTGGGGCCAGGACTCAAAGCCAGGTCTGTCTCTGCAGTGCCTTCCTTTTCTCTGCTACACACTGCTTAACCTGCTGACCGGCTGTACACGATTTTGGTTTGCTTTAGTGGAAACAGAAGGAGTCTCAAGGGCTGGACACAGGCTTGCCTGAGCTGAGGTAGAAGATCAAGGCCAGAGACTCCTCTCCCAGCCTCCCAGATCCAACATGAGCAGAAAATTGGACAACTCTTCTGTTTCTGATCTTTGTCATAAGAGACTTCACCAACTTCTTAGAGGATAGCTGGGAATAAGACAGTGGCCCCTGGGCCCCTGGCCTGATCCCTCACCCTTCCCAAGAGGAAGGGCCTGTTTCAAGAGCCATAGGTTGCTTTAAAAAAAAAGAAAATATCCACAGGTAGTCTGTGGGTGCCTAAAGCCACCTGCTGGCCTCCTAGTTTATCCGCCTGTGTGTCAGTCAGACAGGAACACTTTTCTCAGGAGGTTTCAGGGCCCTGTGAAAGTCTGCCGCAAGGTGGTGATTCCACGGGGATGATTCTGCCCCCAGGGATACTGGTGATATCTGGGGCATTTGTGGTTGTCATGGATACTTCTGGCATTTCGGGGTGGGGCCATGGATACTGTTCAACCCCCCCAAGGGCCCCCGAGGGCCCCCGCAGAATGACGACCTGAGGGTCAGCAGTGCTGAAGGGTAAACCGTAGTATAACCTATCTTGTAGGTAGCACATTTTAGGTTACAGTCAGCCTCAAAACACTGAGTCATGAAAGATGTGTCATGGAAATGTCTCATTTCCTTTGGCTCCTTTAAGAACCTTACAAAATATAAAAACTGTGGGGACCAGTTTTTCAAGATTAGCAAGACCTTGAAGACCTTAAAACTTGGCTTCAAGAAGTAGAGCACTCTGATCCTGGGGGCCTAGAGCCTACTGTGAACTCCCAGGATGTGTGCCCATGCTGTACCTAGCCAGACAGGGCCCCGTGTACTTGTAGTCCTGCCCTCCATGGCTACATGGAGGAAGCCTTGAAGTTTCACGACATGCTGCATGCTTTGTCATCAGTAATGCCCAAATGTACCCCTCCACCTTGTTTTCTCATTTCTGAGGTGGGGGAGGCCAGTGGGTAACTTGGTGGAGTTAAAGCTTGCTTGCCTTATTTTTCCTTACAAGAGACCCTGCCACCCCCACCCCCCATTTGCTTCCACTGGGAAAGAACTAGCAGGTATAGACACAGGATTGTCTGCAAGGTCCCTTTGACCTGCCACCTGGGTCAGCCCACTTGTGTGCCATTGTCGCACTTGGCAAGTCGCCTCTGGCCTGGCTCTAGATGAGGTATCTTGAACTTAGGATACTGGGGCTGCATCATTTTCTGTGGGGGCTGTCCTGGGCCCTGCGAGGGGGTTGAACAGAATCCCTGTCCCCCACCCATTCAATGCTGGCGTACTACCCATTGAGAGACCACAAAGTCCCCAGGGTCGCCCAGTGTCTCCTGGGGACAGAGTCATGCCAGTGAAAATTGTAGGTATGTGCTTAGAGCGACCTGTCTTTGTTAAGTATCTCAGTGGGACCATGTGAACCCTACAGGACCGGTGAGGACTGAGGGCAACCAGGAGCAACAGGGCCAGCCTACAAGGAGGGCGCAGCAGGCCCCTGGGCAGTTGGGTTGAAAGCAAGGGCCCTGCCCCACTGCTGCCTGAGTTGGCCCACCCTGAGTTGGCCCAGCCAGGGTGCACATGCAGATCACACGGGAGGGCAGCAATCCCTGACATGTAGCCCTAGCCATGTGGAAACTTCATTGCTACATTTTCCAGTAACCAGTAACCCAGGTTGTGCCCCTTTCCCAGAGGAACAGTTTGAAACTTGTCTGAGGCAGTGACAAAAGGCAGGCTTCCTGGCTCTCCATTCTGGAGTACCCAGGGGAAAAGGGGGGCTTTCCTCTTTAGGGCTAGCTCGGTGGGTGAACAAAGCCCACTGACAGTACCCTGCAGAAGAGACAGTGGCAGTGGGAAATGGGGAAGCCAGGGTCACTTCACCAGACCAGGGTCAGCAGTCTGTATGTGGCACCCTTGAGAGCAGAGCTGCCCAAGTCAGCAAGGCAGGTGCCTCTCCAAGGCCAGAGTTCTTGTGCGTCACACCCCCCACCCCCACCCCAATCACAAGGCCTTGCCATTGCTCAGTGACTACTTGTTAACAGAGAAATCATTACTTTAACATTCATACAGCAAAGGCAGCAGAATGTTCAAGAGCACAGCCAGTGGTGCTTCCACCACTGAGACTCTTCTGGTCACATCCTGGGCTTATGTGGTCCCATCTTTCTCTAGCTGTTTTCTTTCTTTGAATGCTAATAGTCCCATGATGCAAAATTCAAGAAGTACCAAATTATGAGCCAGGGGAAGTAAGGCTTCCTCCATCTCTTGGCCCCTATCCTCCAGTTCCTCTTCCCAGAGCAACCTCTGCTGCAACTTTGTTCTCCAGCCTTCCAGAAATCTCATCCCCCCAGTGCTGTTCTGATAGGCATCGGGTCCCCCAAGACCCTCAGTTCTGCCCTTTTTGCTGCAGTGTTGCCTGGTTGGAAAGAATCCCTGCCCTCAGGGGGCGGGGGGAGGAAGAGGCAAGGAAGGGGAGCAGTTTAGACAAGAACCTAGTATAAAGGAACCATGGACATGGACAACAGGTGGGATTGACGTTGGGGGGAATGGGTGGGTAGGGAAGGGGACAGAGGGGAGCAAAAAGGGGATGGATGTAATACAATAATAAAATTTAAAAAAAGAATCCCTGCACTCAGAATAGCAGCTTCAGTCATTTCTTGTGTTCTACTCTCAGAAGCTGTCTGCACAGAACAGCTTTGTACACTAGGTTTTGCATGCACACGTCTGGAGTTGCTAAGGGAAAATTCTTAGAAGCACTGCATTGAAAAGGATGTGCTTTTTTAGATTTTGCAAGCAGTTACCAAACTGCATTCCTTAGAAGTTGTACTAGTTTCAGCTCTTGCCAGCAATGCAGGCAAGCAATCCCCAGGCCTTAGTGGCAAGGGTGTGTCACCTAATCTCAGAATCACCCGAGGCTGGGAGGTGGGAACTGCCTTCTCTGGCTCAGGGAGGGGAGGGCAAGTACTTTTTCCAGGAATAGTTATTCTTGTCCTGCGCCACCTTGGCCTATCCTCAGAGTGATAAATATTTTTCCTAGCTTTTTTTTTTTAATTAATTACAAAAATTTTTCAAATCCAAGGCAAAAATATCCCAGGTTGGAATCATCTATTGGGAACTACTACATAGAAACATATTAATACCTATTATTAATGAAGTATTACTTATCACAATTTATTTCAGAATTCAAACTAGTTTAGATGACTGACACACACAAATAGGCAAATGTGACAAGCTTTCGATTTTACTTATAATTTACCTGAGTGAGATCCATCTAATCATTCTAGCATAATTCTGCTAACCAATGGATTATTTCTTGTTCTTGGCCTGGGGGTCAGGGGAAATCAGTCAAAAAAAGGGAGCTGTGAGTGAAGATGCGTTATGATGTTCCAAATGCATGAGATCTTTTCTCCTTGTAGAGGAAGACCCCAAGGCTTCCACTGCACTTTTATTTGAATGTAATGGACAATTTCCCAATTAGTCTGAGGTCGTAATAAATAAGCAACAAAATAGTATTTGGGATTTTTGTTTCTCTCCCTTATTATCAAGACTCACTGCCTCCCATCATCAGTATTTATTGAGCATTTACAATGTACTCCTAGTTGTTTTTTTTTAAACATTTGCGGTGTGTTTGCCTACTTCTTACTTCTCCATTGACTGATTGACCAGCCTTTTCTCTTACAGCTTTGGGGTCTTTTGTTCTCCTGTAGTGCAGCAAGGAGCAATCTTAGGGGAGGCAGAAGGGGGTGGGGTGGTCCTCAAGCCAGCACTGAGGTGTGGGAACCCTCTGAGGCGCCAGTTCTTTGATTGAAGCACCCTTCAGTTCTCTCAAGTGAGCTGGTCTGCATACTGGTTGAGCTTCAGGCCTTGGGTCTGAGATCAGGCTGCAGCAGGGTCTCTGCTAGGCAGATCTGGTTGTGTGTTTCTGTTCCCTAGGGTCATGTGGTATGGGTGTGAGTTTGTGGCCATTGGACATGCTGGTTATTGCTCTCCTGAGATCTTGGTCTGTGTCCATCTTGTCTGGGGGGGTAAGGGGCTCCCAAGGGTGGCTAGAAGGCTCACCCCATCAGGGACGTTACCTGCATTTACCTGGTAAGAGCCTGGAAAGAGTTAGTTCTAGAGTCCCTCCACTGGGCCTATGACCCTGTGGGTCCCTCTGTGGGTGCCTGGTCTTAAGACTATCACAGTCTGAGAGCTAGGATCTAGTGCCCCACCTCTTCCCCCTCCAACTTGCCCTGTCTTAGCTAGCTAGAAGTTAGAGCCACCTTTTAAATGTGCTTCCAGGTAGCAGGTGCCACCATCCAAAATCATTCTTCACCTAGTTCCATGTTTCTGGCCACTGCCACACATAAAAAGAGTTTAGGAGGCTGGGACCATGTCCATCTTTTTGGCTGCTTAACCCTGCACTTGTCCCAGGCCTCTGGGCAGGCACTCAAAAAAACATGTGTGTTTGCAGAATGAAGACCCAGTGTTTTTTCGACAGGCATGGGGATCTTGGAAGTCAGGGGAATGGGGTTATGGAAAGAAAAGCAAGGCAAAAGGTTGGTGAGCACACCGCACTGGGCAGAGGGGAGACCTCTGAGGGCCTATGTTAAGCACAAGCATCTTAGGAAGACTCAGCAGCCACCGCTGAGAAAGACCCAGGAAGGGATGCCACAGTGTGGTAGCCACCTATCTCTGCCCTACTTTGGTGTGTGCCCTGCAGCTGCTGTAAAAAGTCACTGCTTGGTGGCTTAAAACAGCATACATTTATCTTACAGTTTTGTTGGTGGGTAGTCCAACACGGGGCTCACGGGGCTGAATGTGGGCAGGGCTGGTCCCTCCTGAGGCTCCAGGGGAAAATAGTTTCTGGCCTTTTCCCACTTCTAAAGGCGCCACATCCCTGGCTTGCAGCCCCTCCCTCAATCCCCACAGCCAGCAGTGCAGCCTTTTCCATCTCTGCCTCCCTCTCATGGGGACCCTGCAAAGCAGGGTAATCCAGAATCATCCCCCATCTCAGGGATCTTGGCTTAATTCCATCTACAAAGTTCCTTTTGCCATGTGAAGTGACATGTTCACAGGTCCCAGGAAGTAAGACCGTACAGTCTGGAACCTCTCTGGCGCTCCGCAGCCAAATCTAAATGGCAAGATGCCACCCACTGCATGGGCTTCTGTAGGCAACCACATGGAATACGGCAGGCGGGCAGAGGGGCAGCTGCTCTCCTGGCAGCAGGAGAGCGCACCATACTGGGCGTCCTTTCTGGACTCTAAGCTTTTAGCACTCAGACAGCTGTATGGCACTTAGCTGCTTAACTAGTCCTGGGAAACCAGTCTCCCATTGTCTCTGAGATGATTACAGTGTTTTGGACTTTGCTTAATTTCTGATGTGCTGAGTACATCCAAGCTGTTGTCTGGAAACTTTACATCCTCAATTTGGTGCTGTTGATCTGTGAATGGAGGTAGTCTCCATGGGAAGGGAGCTCATCTGAGCCAAAAAGTTGAGATAACTGTCCCCACAATGTGACCAGTCCCCGAAATGAGGCTCTTAGGGTCATTTCCTAGTGAGGTCCTGGCCCCCCTGCCTGAGGAGAACGATCACTGTGTCTGGAGCAGTTCACTTGCAGCAGCGATAGCTTGATGGCTTGCAGTGCACTTGAAAGCCATGGAGGAGGGTGTCTGCTGAGCACAGTGGCCAAGGAATGGCCTCCACCCTGCCTCCTGAGGGCTTACTGTCTGGTTGGTGGAAAATGAGGTCCCTGGCAGTGCCAGTAAGGGAGGTTAACCAGCCTCTGAGTTTTTAACCTACAAAGCAGGAAAACCAACTGGCCCACCTCAGAGGAAGCATCTGATAATGGTCGGAACTTAATTAGAATGGAGCCAAGGCTGCTCCTTTTTGTGTCCAAGCCCCCTGTGGATGCCACTGAAAGGATGTGCAGTCAAGGTGGACCTAGGGCACAGCTCTGGTTTCCTTGTAGCCCGATGCAGTGGTCATTGATAGGATTTGGGCCTGCCCCTGGGAAACTGCCCCTTGAACAGGTGTCTGCCTCTGGGACAGACACACAGGCATGTCTGTGTCTCATGTATGGCTGTGCTGCCACAGGAATGGTCAGATGTGGTGAGGGTGCATGTCAGGGAGTTGCTGGGCAAGGACTGTGCATTTGGGGGAATTGGGGTGGGAGAAGGCAGGTACCTCCTGGGGCAGACCAATGGGTAGACTTTGAGCTAGGCGTGCTGGGCTGGCAGGGCAGAGGAGGAGGAGGCTGGGGATGTGACCCCAGCCCCCAAAGAGATGAGGAGGGCCCGAAGGAGGGAGGCAGCCATCAGCCCCTTCAGGAGACTGTCCTGTGGCCGCAATGGGCTGAAATGTATCTGGGGACTTCTGCCGGGGCAGGGTAGGTGGAGGGGACAGGAAGAATGTAGCCATGCACGGGTGAGTGCTCCCAGAAGTTTGTCCAAGATGGAGAGGGGCTGAAGTGCTGTGGTCCCCCTTTTCTCATGTAGGAAGTCTGCTGTCTGCTGAGAGGTGGGTAGTGCGGCTCAGGGCTCCAGGCTAGTACAGGTTCAGAGGAGCTCTAGGCTATGGAGGAAGGGCCATGGGCTCACTGGGGCTGTCGCTGTCTCTGGGTCTTCACATCCTCATCTGCATGAGGGTGTGGGTGTCCAGTTCACGATGCCATGCAAGGGGAGCACGAGGTAAAATGCGCAGCCCCCCTAACGTGGGATGTGGCAGGACGCACTGTGATGACCAGTGGCTTTGTGTTGTGTTTTGACCAATCATCTGGCTTCAGGACTGGGCCACATCAAGGCAGCCTCATGTGATAAGTATTAAAAGGAAGGGCCCTGGCTGGTGACACAGTGGATAAGGCGCCAGCCTGTGAACCCAAAGGTCTCTGGTTCAATTCCCAGCCAGGACACATAACTAGGTTGCAAGCCAGGTCTCCAGCCAGGTCTGTAACTAGAGACAGGCAAAAGGTAACCATATATTGATGTCTCTCTTCCTTTCTGCCTCTCTCTCTTACCTTCTCTCTAAAAATAATAAAATCTTTTTAAAAAAAAAGAAAGAAAGGAAGCCCTGGCTGGTGGCACAGTGGATAAGGCACTGGCCTGCAAACTGCAAACCCAACAGTCACTGATTCGATTCCCAGTCAGGGCAACAAAACTAGGTTGCAAGCCAGGTCTCCCGCCAGGTCTGTAGCTGGAGGCAAGTGAAAGGCAACCATACATTGGTGTTTCTCTCCCTCTCTGCCTCTCTAGCTTCCCCCCCCTCTCTGAAAAATAGTAAGTAAAATATTTTTTTAAAAAAGGAACGGAAGGGACAAGGACCTGGCAGACTTTTCTTTTTGGGTTCTTCAGCCCAAAAATAAGCATGGTCTCCACAGTAATCATAGGCTCAGGAATTTTAACAGAGAGGCCTGCCTGAGTATCTCACAGCCTTCAGGCTTTGGCCAGAACAGAGGGACAGGGCCTACAAAGAGATTTTGGGGTGCAGAGCAGGCCCACAGCAAGAAGCTACAGTCTGCTGAGCCCCTTTTGTGCCAGGCTCTGTCCTGGAAAGCTGCTTTACCACCTGTGCTCTGTGGTGCCTTGAGTGGAGAAAGGACTGGCAAACATTTTCTTCTGAAAGCAGCCAGAAGTGTGGCTGTGGGTCTGGTTTGTGTCTGGGCTCTGGGTTGCCATCCTCACTGTAAAGAAGAGCCCTTCTCTCTCAGGCTGCCACTTGCCTCTGTCCCATCCTAGCAGGTGCACAGCCCTTTTCTTCCTCAGACCTGCTCTTTCCTCTAGAATGTTCTTTTCCAGCCACCTTTTGCTGGTGAGCTCTCACTCCTCTTCCTCAGAGAGGGCTCCCCAGATTGAGAGCTGGAGGTTGATTTCCCTGTTTCGTGACCTGGTTTGCCTGGCCCTGGAGCCCAAGTGCCTGCACAAGGCCTGGTCCCTCCCCAGCCACTTCTGGTAGACTCCTGTGGAGCATGCTGACCCACTCCCATTTGTGGATCAGGACATGCAGGCTACCCTGTTGAGGAGGAACCCCAGTGGTGCCACCCCATCCTTGCCCAGCCTCATGCCTCTCTCTCAGGGCCAAGTAGCAGGGACATGGTCCCTTGGATGGCTCATGGCCTCAGAGGACCTGAAGCAGGAAAGCAATGGGTTGGAGAATTAGGGGACTGGGGACCAGCCCTTGGGGACAGTGATGGAGGGAACCTTGCCCTAACCAGGACAAAAGTGAAGGACGTCAGAGGGTCCCTGCAGAGGAAGCAGAGAGGAATCCTGTTTGTCTCAGTTGCATCTTCCTCTGACTTCCAGGGCTTCTGGGGTATGACCAAGCCTGAGGTCTGGGCTCCGGGGAAAGAGGACCTCACCACATGGTAGAGGAACTCAGCTGTTGCCAAGCTGTCCTGTGGTCACCAGAAATCACTGCCCACTGGTGCTAAGCTGTTCTGCCCTTCCTGCCCCAGGCTGACTTTGGCTGGCAGAACTGGGCAGGCTGACCTGCCTCACCATGGACCAGGACTACGAGCGGCGTCTCCTCCGGCAGATAGTCATCCAGAACGAGAATACAATGCCATGTGTGAGTACCTGGCGGGCCCCCTGCCAGCACTGGCCTGGCCTGGTGGAGCTGGTTGGGAGACAGGGTGGGGTTGCCGTTGGCCACTGGGCTTCAGCCCTCAGCAGAGGGAGGTGCTCACATCGTCCTGGCCCTGACCTGTGTGGTTTGGTTGGGCATCATCCCACAAAGTGAAAAATGTTGCTGGTTTGATTTCCCTGTCAGGGCACCTGGCCTGGATTTGTAGGTTTGGTTCCTAGATGGGGAGCATATGATAGGCAACCTATCGATGTTTCTCACAGGAATGTTTCTTTCTCTCTCTTTCGCCCTCCCTTCGCCTCTCTCTAAAAATAAATATATAAAATCTTTTTAAAAAATTGTCTCCCGGAACTCCCCCATGGCAATGCCATGGCCAACCTCAGCCTGAATTCCCGTTTGCGCTTCAGTATACCTCTCCTGCTGCTTATTCTTAACAGGGTCTGTGCCTCTCAGTCTGCAGGGGGCACTCATTCTCCTGTGGGGCCACAGTCAGGACTGATTCAGGAATGACAGAATATGAACCACCTTCCCATTTCCCAGCTGGTGCTGTGAAGGGCCCAGCACTGCAAAGCTGGGGTTCAGCGAATTGCTTCTAGATTACGGAGACTCGCCAGACGATTGAGTGGGGTCAGAGGGTTGACTAGAAGCAATGCCCCTGCCTTCATGTCTCTGTTCAGGTGGTCAGGTTACCGTTCTATGTGTGGGAAATGGGGGTGGTGGGCAACACACTCTCGGTTCTCGGAATAAATGTTTAACTTTCTGTTTCTTGTGGTTGCTTAGAAACAAAGCCACCTTGTAGTGGGCTGATGTCTCAGGTTCTGTTGTTCCCTGACCTCTTTCTCCCTCACAAGGCTGCCAGCAGTATCTTTAGTATAAGTTATTTATCCAAATGTTTTACTTCTGCTCCTTGGGTATCCAAGATTGAACCCCTTGTTCAATGGCCAGAGGCCAAGTGCAGCAGGCAGGGTGGGTCGGCTGTGAGTTCCCACCCAGCCTCTCTGCCGTCCTTTCAGGTCTCAGAGATGCGGCGAACCCTGACGCCTGCCAACTCCCCTGTGTCTTCTCCCAGCAAGCATGGGGACCGCTTCATCCCCTCAAGAGCTGGTGCCAACTGGAGTGTCAATTTCCACAGAATCAACGTGAGGGCAGAGGGCAGGGACGGTGGGGGGAGAAACACCACTGACCCTGAAGCCTTGGCAGGAGCCAGACTATTCCAGCTCATCCCCTTCTTCTCCCACAGGAAAATGAGAAGTCTCCAAGCCAGAACCGAAAAGCCAAGGATGCCACCTCAGACAATGGCAAAGGTTAGGAATCAGGGCCCCAGACACTGTTCCACCCCCTTACTTGATCCCACCCCAACCTCTCAACATGTTTGGTGCCTGCAGATGGCCTGGCCTACTCGGCCCTGCTGAAGAATGAGCTGCTAGGGGCTGGCATCGAGAAGGTGCAGGACCCGCAGACAGAGGACCGCAGGTTGCAACCGTCCACGCCAGAGAAGAAGGGCCTCTTCACGGTGAGCCTGCCAGTTGTGTCCACACCGCCCACTGCTTCCTGCTGGAGGCAGAGCTCCCTGGGCTCCTGTGAGGTGTGGCAGCTCCTTCAGGCCACTAGTCTCAGCTTCCCTGGGTTCCTCCATCTCCATGCATGAGCCCTGCTGGGGCCCTCAAACCTCAGAAAGGGCTGGAAAAGGCAGGGCCAAGCCCTTTTAACCCCAAGGCCTGCCCTGTGGTCCTGAGCAGCAGCTGAGACCAAGGTGACCCTGGGGCGGGTGCTCAGATGCAGGATGAAGGGGAAGTGGCCTCAGCAGAGCTGCTCCACAGAGCATGTCCACACCTCCCAGGTCACGGGGCCCCTGACAGTGCTGGGAAGGGGCTGGTGGCTGTGGGTGCCGGAGCATGTGGGTAGTCGCTTCTGAAAGGAGGCCCGGTTTGCTTCTCTGAGTTCCTGGAACCCAGGACACTCCCAGCTAGAGGTCCTCCTGGTTAGGACAAGCATCAGCTCCCACTCTCCCACCCACATCAGGAGCTCAGGGTACCCAAGCTTTGGGGTCTGTGGTTCTTGAGCTTTGGGGCCATAGTGTCCACTCAGTAGGTGTGTACCCCCCAGTATTCCCTCAGTACCAAGCGCTCAAGCCCTGATGACGGCAACGATGTGTCTCCCTACTCCTTGTCCCCTGTCAGCAACAAAAGGTAAGTCTGGCTCTTTGAGGGATAGGGACAGGGAGCGGTGGGCAGCTGGGTAATAAATGAGAGTTGCAGTTAGTCCTAAGGCTTTAGGTCCAGACTCGGGCAGGGGGAATCAGGGAGGGCTCTATGGAGGAGGTGCCAAGCAGAGGGAATGGTATGGCTTTTGAGGCTTGGGGTGGCCAGGTATCCATGGGTAAAGTACCTATGTCTCTGGGAGCAGTTTTGGGATTACATGGACAGGAGCAGGATGAGTGGGAGGAAATATACCAGGGACTAATATGAACCTAGGGTAGTACAATTAGCCAAGAAGTATTGCCAACCACATGGCTGACTGACATGAAATCACTGTCTTGGCTCTTCCTGTAGTCAGAAGTTACTACGGTCGCCACGGAAACCCACCCGCAAAATCTCCAAGATTCCCTTTAAGGTTCTGGATGCACCTGAGCTGCAGGATGACTTTTACCTGAATCTGGTGGACTGGTCCTCTCTCAATGTGCTTAGCGTGGGGCTGGGCACCTGTGTGTACCTGTGGAGCGCCTGCACCAGCCAGGTGGGCGCCTCAGGGTGCAGGGCAGCTTCCTCCCATAGCCGGCCTGTGTGAAGGATGAGCATGGCTGGTGCTCCAGAGCCCAGCGCAGCACCCTGCCACCCTCTTACCCCTGACACCTACCCTTCACATACAAACTGGAACTCAGAAATAGTCAGCAGGTGTGAATGGGGACCCCTGTGCCCCTGCTGCTGTGGGCTGTCTCCTGTGATGATGGGGAGCCCTTGCTCCTGAGTTTGTCCGCTGCCTGTGTCTTCAGAGGAGGCATTTGGGCCTGGCTGAGCCTGGGGGCTGTCCCGCTCCACCCCCAGTACTAAGTCTGAGCTGCTGCCAGGCCCACCTTAGTCTCAGGCACTACCCCCTGAGGGCCTGTTTTCAGAGATTAAAGCAGGTGGGTTCAGAAGAAGGTGATTCCCCCTGGAGAGAGCCGCCACCTGTTGGAAGCGCCCTGATGCATCTGTGGGATGCCCTCATCCCCTGCGTATGCCTCCCCGGACTTTGCAGTCACTCATCCCTGTGCTGGCATGTGTTCCCTTGCAGGCTTCAGCCCCCTGGGCACCCTTATACTGACACAGTGCCCATAGGCCTGAAGTGCGAGTGAGTGAGTGAGGGAACAAGTGAACGATCAAGCACATAGTTGGGACTGCGAAGGATCAGCGGGCAGCACAACAGCTCACACTGACTGCTCCCTCCTTCCCACAGGTGACCCGGCTCTGTGACCTTTCTGTGGAAGGGGACTCAGTGACCTCCGTGGGCTGGTCTGAGCGGGTCAGTACACATGGCTTGCTCCCCAGTGGGCAGGGGAGGTCTGACTAGGCCTTGCGGGCAAGGGCCCTCCATAGCAAGGTGTGGGAGACTCAGAGTAGCCAAAACCCAGCCTGGAGGTCTTGTCCAAGTCCCAGAGTGATGTCTGCACCATATCTGGCCCCAGCTTGGTAGAGATTGTTACAACGACAAGGTTGCTGGCAGTGCTCCCCAACAGGGACACACAGGTTGGCCACAGACCCCACAGAGCTCCATTCCCCACCCCAGGCAGCAGGCAGCCCAGGCTTAGGCAGATGAGTCTTATGTATTGAAGCGCTTGGGTCTAGTTTTTTTAAAGATTTTAGTACTTTTTCTAGGGGAAGGGGGGAGCAAGGGGGAGAAACACTGATACCTTAGAGAAACATCAACTGGTTGCCTCTCATATGCCCCCAACTGGGGACTTGGTACACAACCCAGGTACGTGCCCTGACTGGGAATTAAACCAGTGACCTTTCCGTTTGTAGGCCAGCACTCAGTCCACTGAGCCACACCAGCCAGGGCTGAAGTATATGGGTCTTAAGTATGTGTTAGCTGGATTTTGACAAACACGTGTACTTTGTGACCATCTACCCAGGAAGTTAGGGAGGGAGGCACTGTCACCTTGATCCTAAGGAACACATATTAAAGATCTTTTAAAGAAATGTCCCAAGTGCCTGCAGTATGGAGGGAGGAGAAGACAACCCAGCAACCCAGATAGGCTGAGTCCCCAGACCTGGGCCTGATGCTCACTCTCATCCTGGGTCCTGGGTCCTAGGGGAACCTTGTGGCTGTTGGCACACATAAGGGCTTCGTGCAGATCTGGGATGCGGCCGCAGGGAAGAAGCTCTCCATGCTGGAAGGCCACACGGCACGTGTCGGTGAGGAGCCCAGGGTCATGGTGGGTGGGTGTGATTCTAGTGGGTGGGAGTGATACTAGGCACCAAAAAATGACAACTCCCAAAAAAAAAAAAAAAATGACAACTCCCGGAGCACGCTGGTCCCGAGAGGTCAGGCCTTTGCCTCACCCTGCCTTCCACCTGGCCTTTAGGGGCACTGGCCTGGAATGCTGACCAGCTCTCGTCGGGGAGTCGGGATCGCATGATCCTGCAAAGGGACATCCGCACCCCACCCCTGCAGTCTGAGCGGCGACTGCAGGGCCACCGGCAAGAGGTGTGCGGGCTCAAGTGGTCCACGGACCACCAGCTCCTCGCCTCAGGAGGCAATGACAACAAGGTAGACTCCCTGAGCCCCTCAGTATCCCGGCCTCCAGATTGTTCCGCTGTCCTGGCCAGCCCCTATCCATAGAGCAGGAATGGCAAGGGTATGACCCCAAGGGAGGATCATAATGGGTTGGAGTGAGGCCGTTTATCTTCCTGCTGGGGGCCTCACAGCTGGTGCCCCTCTCCCCCAGCTGCTGGTCTGGAACCACTCGAGCCTGAGTCCCGTGCAGCAGTATACAGAGCACCTGGCTGCCGTGAAGGCCATAGCCTGGTCCCCACACCAGCATGGGCTGCTGGCATCTGGCGGTGGCACAGCCGACCGCTGTATCCGCTTCTGGAACACACTCACAGGGCAGCCGCTGCAGTGCATCGACACAGGCTCCCAGGTGTGCAATCTGGCCTGGTCTAAGCACGCCAACGAGCTGGTGAGTATGGGCCAGGGCCCTGTGGCATGCACCAGAAGGTGTAGGTGCCTGGTGAGGCCCACCGTGGGGGAAGCCAGGCCGCTGCTACCCAGATCACAGAACCAGATCTCAGTCTGGAAGTGTCCATGCCTGCTGACCGCCGGAGAGGCTGGCTGAGCTTTGGGTGTAGTGTAGCACCCTGTCACCCTCCACTCATCAACCAGAGTCTGGGGCCAAGGGGCTGGGTGGGTCCAGGGGTCTGCTTTTCCATGGGTGCATCGGAGGGAGTAGATAACCTTTTCACTTAAACCCTAGGGTCATGGGAGGGAAGCCCCAGATCCTGACAGTGTCCTCTCCATTCCCTAGGTGAGCACACACGGCTATTCACAGAACCAGATCCTGGTCTGGAAGTACCCGTCCCTGACCCAGGTGGCCAAGTTGACCGGGCATTCCTACCGAGTTCTGTACCTGGTGAGTCTGCACTGACAGGTCCCCCCGCCTGGCTCTGGGGCGTAGGGGGTGAGGTCATCTAGGCCGGCTCATGTCTGGACCCAGTAGCAGGACAGGGTTGTTCTGCTTTCGAACGTTGGTTATGTCATCACTTTGAATCTGTCCTGAACTCCCCAGCCCTGTGAGAAGGCAGCTCTGCCCTCCTAGAAATCTCCACGTATTAGTTTATTTTTACCAAAATAGATGCACGAGGAAGCAGAACTAACCCTCATTCTACTACTCAGAAAATCTCTTGAGAACAGTTAGCCAGGTGCCTATTAGCATGTGCCTCCTGAAACAGGCCCTCCTCAAGGGTTTTTCCTCCTCTCTGGAAGAAATACTACGTGCTCAAACTGTGTCCTTTGCCTGAGTGCACAGAACAGACCTACCATTCGGGGTGGGGGGTGCATCCTGTGTTTTTGGCTTTGGTGGGAACCTGGCCCCCCTGAGTCCCTCCCACTCTACTTGCCATTGGCTCTGTCCCTGGGGCCAACTGCAGGGCACAAGTACAGTGAGGGTCTCCTCCCACAGGCCATGTCCCCTGATGGAGAGGCCATAGTCACTGGTGCTGGAGACGAAACCCTGAGGTTCTGGAATGTCTTTAGCAAAACCCGTTCGACAAAGGTAAAGTGGGTCGGTATCAGTGCTAGGTGTTTCCCCACGTGCGTCCTCTCAGCCTATCCTGGGATCCTGGGGGCCATCCCCACTGCCACCTAAGCAGTCCTGTTCACCAGACTGTGCTATAACTTCCCCTGGGACCCCTGCACCCCATCTCTATCCCCCGTTCTTCTGCAGCCTGGGCCAGGGTGCTTGGGGCACCAGAGAACAGTGCAGTCTCCTTTCGTGCTCCTCTGGCCCTAAGCCTCCGCCTCCCTCCAGCTGCGGGCTCAGCGCCCCCTCTTCTGTGCCCTGCAGGAATCTGTGTCTGTTCTCAACCTCTTCACCAGAATCCGGTAAACCATGGGCCGAGCCATCAGGGCAGAGGAGCACCACCTGTCATCACGTGCATGACCCTCCCTCCCTGCACATGTCCCCGGAGGAAGCAGCCGGGGTGGGCGGGAAGCCGGGCCCAGAAAGACTGAAGATTCTCATTAAAGCCTCATTGCGAACCCTGTCCGCCATGTTTGGGGCAGGGGTGTGGTTGGGCACCAGCAGGCACAGGGGCTCCCCTCCCTCTGCACTGGGTAGCTCTGTGGCCTCAGCTCTGACCTCTACACTAAGATGGGGATGGACGCCTCTCTGGACCCCTGCCTGCTTCCCTTTGTGTCCATCACCACCTTGTTGGGCTGCATGCTCTTCTCAGAAGCATGGGTTCACCACTACTGCCACCACCCACGCCTACGACAGGATCGACAGCTGGATGCCAAGCTGGCCGGCCAGGGAAGGGCCCAGCAGTAGGACGGTTCAGGTCAGCCCATGGATCGACAGGACACTCCTGATAGTTCTCCCTGTACCCTGTGCTGGCAGCCATCCTGGTGACTTTGCTAGGGGCCGGGTGTCAGGAGCAGGCCCCAGGCAGGCTATGCACCAGAGGAGGTCATCTCAAGATGGACTTGTTCGAGGAAAACTGATGTTGGGCCCACTTGCCATCATTGCTTGCCCTGATCCTGTACTGCCCTTGTCACTAACAGAGTCACAGCTAAGCTGTATCACAAGCTGGACTTAATAGTTCCTGCACCTTGTTGAGAGTACAGATTCAGGTGACCTAAGGATGGTGCCTCACCCTCCTCCCTAGCTCCTCCATCAGGCCATCTCATTGTGTCCTATCTATCTGTGGCCATGGCCATGGGGAAGCCAGGGAGGAGAGTGAGGGGAGGGGCTGCCCACTGGTGCCTCAGAAGCTTCTTACATTTTCCCTGACCCTGCGGCCACCCTGTTGTCCTCTGCTCAAGCTGTACCTGGACACCACCTCATTCCCAGACCTGGAGAAGTTGGAGAGAGAAGTGGAGCCAGGTGCAGCCAGTGGCCTAAGCAAGCCCCCCACCTCCTCTGGAATGGAGGGCGATAACAGGACGTGGACTGGGCAGAGCAGGCCTGGGGCGGGTTGCAGTGGGGGTCACCCTGGCTGTACTTCCAGGCCTCACTCCCACTGTCACCCCCACCCCACAATTGGGCCGCTTGTGCATGTGTATATATGTATTTGTGACTTTTCTTTGGTTGGTTTTGTGTTTTGTAGATGGGCCCCCAAAATGTTTAAGGCTAGCGGGGCGGGCACAGCCCACCCACCGTGCCAGGAGATGGTAGGCGTCTCAGCTTTTAAACCTTCATTTAGGAGGGGTCATCATTTGAACCTGCCTGGACCTGGGGGAAGGGAGGGATCCCACCTCCCTGCCCCTCCCACCATCTGCGTGCCACAGCCTCGAGGACAGTGTATATAGATGTGTTTATTTCGATTGGTTGATTTTTATTTTTTTTATTATTTTTAAACAATCCTTTCCTACTACACTCACCCTGTACAGCTGCCAAAGAGCCTGTGAGTTGGCTCTGTGTGAAGGACCTGCATCCGGAAGTTGAGACAGCAGAGGGTGTGAAACGTGCATTCCCCGGCCTGCAAGTCTGGTGGGCTGCAGAGCAAGCCTTGTTTCTTACCTGATGCTGTTATTGTTGTCATTAAACCATGTGTGGGCTCATGCATGGCTAGGGCTGGCTGTCCATCTGTGGTTCCTGTGGGGTGGCTGACAGCCCCAGTCTGCACATGCTCAGGACCCCAGACCAGCCCTGGTGAGCGGTCTACCCTGGGTGAGCTATCTTTGAGGGATGCCAGTATCCTGGGCTTCATTGTCTAGTGATGGTGAGGATGATGTGCATTCACACCAGTCCTTACAACCCAGCTAGGGAAGAGGTGCAATAGGGCAGAGGTGGTGATGTCCATGTGCAGGGAGGTGGGGGTAGGGGAGGGAGGGCCCACTGGGAGGTGCAGGCTGCGTGGGAGCACTCAAGGCAGACCAGGTGCTGCTCCCACCTGTACCGAACAGGACCAAACCCAGCAGTGCCCACACTGGGGCAAAGTTGAAGGGTGGGGTGTGGCAAGGACTATCGTGTGTCCTATGATCATTGCATGTAGCTTTCTCAGAAAGGGAGTTACGGGTGAGGCAGAGGCCAGTGCAGCAGAGAGACACCAATGAACCTGTAGCAACTCAGGACTGGTGGAGTACCCCAGGCCCTTCCATGCAAAGATCCCTGTCCTAGATACTAAGGACAAGACAGACCAAATCCCAAGATCTGCCCTTGAGCTTCTGTGGAGTATGAGGGAACTGTGTGCTATGTGAGAGAGGAGGTTTTTGGGGACAGCTTTGAATCTAGGGCTTGCAACAAACCTGATTGAGCAAGGGCTTAGAGAGCAGGAGACACCTGGGCAGAGGACTTTGCAGGCAGTTGGCACTGCCTGTGCAAAGGTCCTGGGCAGGACAGTTCCTGATGTGTTGGAGAAACAGTGAGGAAGCCCATGTGGCTGAAACAAAGGGAGTGAGTAGGGGAGAGGGAGGAGATAAGGGCATGGAGGGGCCTGAGCAGATCATGCAGGGCCTCGTGGGCTGTTGGAAGAAGGACCTGGGTGTCTAACCTGAGGGAGGTTGGAGCCCTCGTAGTAAGTTGAGAAGGGGAAGATTGCGGAGTGGAGACCGGACCACTGGTGCAGGGGCAGAGGCCACAGAGGCAGTTCTGCCAGGCTGGTGATGTGATTGGCCAGGACCAGGTGGAACTGGTGAATGGAGGACATTCTGGATTTTATTTCTTAAAATTGTGGTAAAATGTACATAACTTACAGCTTACCATCTTAAACTGAACAATTCAGTGACGTTTGGTGCATTCACAATGTTGTGCATACAGCACTTGGGATTCTAGAACATTTCCATCACCCCAGAAAAACCCATCTCCCTTAGCAGTTACCTCCAGCCCCTGGCAACTATGAACCCACTTTCTGTCTCTGGATTTGCCTGTTCTGGACAAGTCACATAAATGGAATCATACACACTCTGTCCTGTGTCTGGCTTCTCTTAGTGTTCAAGGTCCATCTGCCTTGTAGCAAGTGTCCGTGCTTCACTCCTTTTCATGGCTGAGTTAATATTCCAGTGTGTGGATGGACCCCATTTTGTTTATTCAGTTGATGTGCATTCGAGTTGTTTCCACTTTCTGGTTATTTTGAACTATGCTGCTGGGAACATTTGTTTGCAGGGTTTTCCTTGGCTGTATTTTGGAAACAGGTGAAGGACTGGATGGGGGTGGGGTGAGAAGGGCAGGGTTGAGGACTGGCAGGTACCAGCCTAAGCACCTACAAAAGTGGAGCTGAGGATACAGAATCAAAGCTCAGAAGCTTCACTTGCCTCAGAGGCTCCTACGTGGGATCTGGGGAGGCAGCCAGGGGAACACTAAGCCCGGAGCCACCCAGCTTCTCAGTTGGGGCAGAGGGAGTGGTCTGGCCAGGAGCCAGGGCCACAGCAGCATTGCTAGGACACAGAAGATGGCCTTTGTTGCTGTCAACAATGGCCTCACAGGACTTCTAGGCAGGAGCACCCAGGAACCCAGAGGCAGACATGCAGACTCTGAGGGAGGAGGCTACCCAGCCCTATGTCCCCCAGGGGACCCTTGAAGTGGACTTCCCGGCACCTCTTTACAGGTGAGTACCCACCCGAGGCCCAGACATGGCCCCTCTGGGTTTTGGCTTAGCTTACTCCCGAGTGTCATTAGTAATTCATAAAAGGCATTGGTGCTGCACCTTCAGTTGTCCGTTCCCTGCATCTCCTCCCACCCACCTGCACCCGGATGCCCTTCTCCCCACCAGTGGTCAGAGCAGGGCAGTCTTGAGACTGGCAGGGGCATGGCCAGGTTAAGCGTGATGGCTCACTGTGGGCACAACACACCCACACATCAAATAGAACCTAGGTATCTAGGAATTTGCTGGGACTGCTGAGACAGGGCACTACACATTGGGCAGCTTAAACACCAGAAATTTATTCTCTCAGTTTGGGAGGCCAAAAGTACAGGATAGGGTGTCAGGAGGGGTAGTTCCTTCTGAGACTGTGAGGGAGAAGTTTTTCTGTATTCTAGCTTCTGGCGATGTACTAGTGTCCCTGGTTGCAGACATGTTTCCCCACTTATCCTTCCATCATCACGTGGCCTGCCCTGTGTGTCTGCATCCAGGTTCCCCTCTGCTTATAAGGATGCCAGGGCCCACCTTACCTCACTATGACCTCATCTTAAATTCCACCTGCTAAGATGTTCTTTCCAAAGGTCATGTTCTGAGGTTCCAGGTGACATGATGAACTCTGGGGGACATTCAACCCAGTAGAGTATCCATTAATAAGTGACATGTTTTTTTTTAATAAGTGACTGTTTAATTACTCTGCAGTTGTAAAAACCAAAAACAGATGTGTGCCCTTTGTGCCATCCCATTTCCAAGGAAATTAAAAAAAAAAAAAAAAAGGATGTGAAACTTTGAGCAAGTTCCCACATTTCTATACTAGTAGGGAGAGTTTTAATTGCATTTTACAAACCACGCACATTTTGCAGTTCAAAAATCTGTTTTAAAAAGGTGGGACACCCCAGGGGATCTTGAAATGCTTCTTTGGTGGCAAATCCAGTCTGCGTCAGGTTCCTGAGACTGATGTTCCAGACCAACCACGCTGGCCTCACCATTCCTGAGACGTGCAGTTCCATTTTTGATGCTCCAATCAAATCTATTGGAATGAGAACTCTTGAGCTAGGTTCTCTGTGTGACAGCCATAAGAGTGTTGTCAGTGGCCTTTCTGGGGCCATCTTGGACAGCCAGCCTCATTCACAGGTGATTTTCCAGGAGTGAGCTCACCAGGTCAGAGCACGTGTGTGTCTTTGTTTCGGACAGCCGTGCTACTAGGGTACATTCCAAAAGGAATTGCCATTGGATGGTTTTGCTTAAGCAAGTTTCCCTGCAGTTTTGTGTAAACAGCTTTGAGTTTTTTCTGCTTTTTAGTTTTAATGGTACCTCATTATGGCCTGATTTTTTGCTATCATTAGCATAATTTCATTAACTTCTCTGCAGCCTCTCTGTTCCTTAAACTGTCCTCTGCTGCCCAGGACCTTTGCTTGTCACTCCCTTCACTTGAAGTGGGCCATCACCTCCTCCTTGGGGAAGCCCTCCTCATGGTGTTAGTCTAAATAGACTCTGGCACCAGAGATGACCCCCCTAGAACAGACACCAATGTGTAGCTACAGTTTGTTCTTTAAATGTAAGTGTGTCCTCTCTTCCAGCTGGTAATGGCACAAAAGTCCCACCAAGGATCTTCAGGAACCTGGGCACCCCCACCTGCTCTCCTTGGGTCACTCAGGCCCCCTCTAGGCCAAGGGGGCTTCCTGGAGGAAGAAGCCTGCAAATCTGGGAGGCTGAACAAGGACTTAGGACCTTAGGACTTAGGAATGACCAGAGATTTCAGAGCCCCCTCCTTGGTATCCCCCTGAGGGGAGAGGTAAAAAGTGAAAGGTTTAGTGAGGGTCCTGGGAAGGATGTGGCAGAGAGGAGGGAGTGTCCAGTGCTAAAGGACACACAGCCAAGTGGAAATGGAGGAAGGCCCTCCCCACTGTAGGCCGGGCTTTTGCACCCTCCCTGTTGCAACCTGTGGCAACAAGGGTAAAAGGCCAGTTCTAGAGACTATGGCCAAGGAATGGGCAGGGATCAACCACGGGCTTAGCTTCTATTCCTACCCTTAGTGATGACTACCTGTCCCTGGAGGGGCCCCGCTGGGCACCAGCCATCAAGCAAGCAGTGCGCTGGGACTACACACCCATGGGATGTAACTCGGCCGGCCAGCTGTGGTACACTGGCCTAACCAACTCAGACTACTGCGAAGCCTGGTACACGCTACCAAGGGCCCCGGGCAGCCCCTTCCGGGAGGCTTATGCCCACTGGCACAGGTGTTACAGCCACCGGAAGCACAGCATGCCTTCAGGTGAGTGTCTGGCTGCTGGCCTGCATGCAGGAGAGGGTGAGGACCAGAGATGACCTTCTCCCCCACTCCCTGCAGCCTACACCCAGCACCTCCAGGAGACTGTCTGGTATGACCCCATCGTGCCTGCCCAGTACAGGGTCCCCAGCACTCGGTGGGGGACCATGCTGTGGAAAGACAGACCCATCTGGGGCAAGGAATATGGTGAGGCTGGCATCATAGGGGCCAAGGGAGGGGGGTAAAACTGCCTGGGTCTAGGAAGCTGGAGCCAAGAAGTGACCTGAGTCCTGCCCTACAGTGGTCAACAGGCACCAATACAGAGTGGAGCCACTGGGGCGGGCGTCAGACTACGTACCCTGCCTGTCGGCACCGCAGCGTCCGAGCTACACAACCCAGAACTACCAGCAGTGGAACCTGGAACCCTACTGCCCATCCACGGGCCAGCAGCTCCAACCCATCTACACGTCTGCTGTCTGATAAACTGCTCCTCTGTGGGGACGCTGCGTATCTCCCCAGTTGTCTGTCCACATCTGGGGCCTGGGGCGCTGGTCAGTCAGGTGAAAGGAGTGACCACCCAGAGGTCCAGGGTAGGTGCCCCAGCTGCCCTCAGCATTCCAGGTCCAGGCAGACAGCTGAGGCCCATCCTCACCATGAGCGGCTCTTTATTCACCGTCAGCAGCGCTCTGGACTTCCCAGCTATGCCAGGGGGAGGCGGAGCTGGGGCTGAGCTCAGGGCAGCCCCTGGGACCAGGACCTTCACATCCTGCCCCCATGCAACTTAGGCACCCTAAGTCATCCGTTAGAGTTAGGCTTGGACACCCCCAAACCTTTCAGGACCCATGGGCCCCAGGATACAAGAGGGCCTAGCTAGGTGTCTCACCCCAGGAGAGATGAGCTGCTGGGGTCCAACCCATCCTGTCCTCACCCACCACCCCTGCAGCCAGGCAAGGAAGGGGAGGGGTGGGGGGACCCAAGGAGCAGGGGATGAAATGTGCACAGTTGCAGCTCATTTGCAAAGGGCAGGAGGCCATGGGGGAATGTCAGGGTTGAACTCCAGGGGCTCCTGCAAGAGAAGGGTAAGGGTGGGGTTAGTGAGCTTCAGGCCTGCCCCAGAACCCCCACACATGGCCAGGTTGGAAACAGCAGAGGTGGTCAATAACTCACAGCTTCGCAGGCGGATAGGCCAGATGAGGAGACTGCACAGAGAAAGGGTGGCGGCCACGCCTACTCCGCCTGTCACAGCCACCATCACCCAGTGGTAGAAATCCACGCAGGCCCGGCAGCAGAGCTCTGAGCTAGGGTAGGAGGAGGACAAAGCAAGTGGAGTGGACACTTGTGGAGACCCTCCAGCCTCAGCCTGGATCTCCCACTCCTTGCACCTTAGCTTTGGGCAGCCCCATCTTTCCCAGCACTCAGGCTGGAATCTCGGGGCAGGTCACCCTCAAACCCCTTTTTTTCTGCCACATTTGACACTTCAGCCAATCCTGACAGCACTGCCTTCAAAAAGTCTATCCTGAATCTGCCCACTGCTCCCCCTTCTTCTCCCTCCACCTGGCTTAGCCCCCATCATCACCCACCTGGACCAGTATAGATGCTTCCACCCTGGTCCCTTCCACCCTGGTCCCTTACTTCCATATACTGTTTTCCTGGATGCAGCCATGAAAGGGTGCCTGTGAATTCTCCCTCCTCTGCCCACAGCCTTCCAAGGCTCCCAACTCCCTTGTGTTGTAAAAGCCCAAATCCTCCACAAGGCCCTACACTACTTGCCCTCAACCTCTCCCGACCCTCTTTCCTTCCCTCCTCTGCTCCAGCCACATAAGCCTTTACCCTGTTCTTTCAACACACCAGGCCTGGTCCTACCCCAGGGCCTTTGCACTGGGTGTTCCTACCCATTTGCCTAGAATTCCCTGATATCCACTAGGCCTTGGGACTAATACCACCTCAAGGAAGTCCTCTCTAACCGCCTGCACGAGTCAGGCCAATATGTGGTATCTTTCACACCCTGGCCACTAGTCTGGATCACATGTTTATTTCTATGATTAACATGGCTGGTATTACTCCCACATGATGACAGAGAGCCAGGCAGGTTCTGCTCCCCAGATCCTGGGCTTCTATAAGGTGAGAACCTGGTGGTTTGAAATCATCCAGGTCTGAAAGCCCAGGTTCTAAGGGTCTGAGTGGCACATGTTCCAGCTCCCCTCTAGCACTGCCCACTCAAATTCCCCCCGTACACCTGCATGGTGTGTCCTCAGTCTTGACACACAATAGACTTGGGGCGGGTTGAATGAAGTTTCCCAAGTCAAAGAACAAAAGGTGGGATCTCGGCCATGCTGAATCCCTAGACCTGTAGCCCCATGCCTGGTTCATAGCACATGTTCAATACACTCTCAGTAAGTGAACTAACAAATGAGTCACACTCACGAACAGGGGTGTAGGCTCTGAATGATCATGACTGCCAGCCCATTGGCCACCTTGTCCGAGAAGCTCATGGCACCATACACAAAGGCTCCACTATGCTGAGGGGACACAAGCAGGGAGGTCAACATCCATGGTCTGGGCCCCAATCCTCACCCAGCCCTGCATGCCAGCCCTACCGTGTGGGGGCCGATGAGGTCAGCTGTCATGGCCAGTGAAGTGACAAGGATGGTGGCACAGCCCGTGCCCAGCAGCACAGCTGCTGCGTACACAGCCACACCCAGTCCATCCGCCAGCGCCACCCAGGCTGCAAAGACCAGGATTATCAGCAGGCCCACGAAGTAAGTCATCTGCATAGGAGACCATCATCAGGCCCACATCACTTGGGCAGCTCTTCAATCCACTGACTCCCAGCCCCTAACCCCAGAGAATGTGGGGGTCAAGTTGGACCATCCTTAAGGAATCCCCAGCTCAGACCTCATCAGAGAGCTGACATTCTAGAAACAGGTAGCTGTTTACATCTTAAATACAAATCAATTAAAATTAAATAAAATGAAACATTCAGTTCTTAGTCGTGCCTGCCATATTTCAAGTATTCAATAGCCGCACTGGTTAGTACAAAAATGTCTAAAACTGAACCCTGAGACACTTAAAAACCAGGATTCTAGGACATGGGTTCAAGACACAGCATCTACATAGTGTGGACGTCACACTATGGAATCACCGGGATTCTGTGCACCTTAATTCTGAGGGTTCTTGGCTGTGGCATCCCCTCACTGTCCCCCACTGACCCACACACTCACATTCCTCCCAATCCATTTGTTGACTGGGTTCATGAGGAAGGAGGAGAAGAAACCACTGAGATACATCACCAGCGGGATGGTGGCGATGAACTTCTGTTAGGGCAGAGTGGACATGGGTGTCTCAGGTGGGGCTCTCAGGCCCTAGGGCCACCCCAAAGCCCTGGCCCACCCTACCCAGCTCACCTTAGGCAGGTTGAGGGAGTAGGTAAGGTACATGGCCATGTACGTCTGAGACAGGTTCACAATAAGCCTCGTGCTCATGTACAGCAAGCCCACCTATGGGCAAATAGGAACTGAATCAGGGATCAGACAGGGCCCTTCTCCACACCCACCAGCAGGGGACACAAGGCTTAGCCACAGCTGTCATCTGATCCACCAGCATGACCATGGCTGATCAGGTGGATGACAGCGGTAACTGATTAGCAATGTTTGCACTTCCTGTGGAATGGAAAATCTGACGTTGGCTCATCTATTGGACATCCCTGCCTGCTGCCCTGCAGTTATGGGCCAGGTGGGAGAAGAGCATCCACTACAGCCTGCTCTGCCCCCATGACCTACCTGGTAAAAGGCTGGCTGTCGGAGCCAGTGTTTCCAGAGCAGCAAGGGGCGGGCTGTGGTGGGGGCCAACAGGGGGCTGTGCTCATCAGGCTCCTCCACCAGCTGCTGGTGCCCTTCCCTGGTGCCCAGGTGAAACAGCAGTGAGAAGATGGCTCCAATGCCCACCACCAACAGGGAGAGGTTCTGAGAGTCGAGCAGGAGAGGGGTCAGCAGTGGCTCTCACAGCCCAAGCCCCAGGTGCAGGGCTGGGGAGGGGGAATGTCCCATCCTGCCAGCAGCATCCTGGCTCCCCACCCTGGCCCCAGCTCACTCGAAACACTGGCACATCTTGGACTCCAAGCTGGTCACTGATACCCTGGATGGGCCCCACACGCGGAGAGGTCTGCAGGTGGAGCAGGAGCCAGGCAGCACCGTAGACAGTGATGTTGGCCACCACAGTGAAGGCGTACCTGGCAGGGACAGGTGAGGCCTCAGCAGCTGCTTGTAGCATCTGAGGAGCTTCTGGCCAATGGGTGATTTCAGCCACCAAACCTTGAGTGGCCCCAGGGAAACCCCTGCTAGCCCCAGCTTCCCCAGCCTGCATGTTATCTGATATTTACAACTGTAACCCTCAACCACCATTAAGGGGGGAGCGGGGCAGGGGGGCTAGAATGCAGAGACTTAGCCAAGCAGGGCCCAGTCAGGACTGCAATCTAAGTCTGAGAACCCAAGATGTTCAGAAGCCAGGATTCTGGAATTCTTTTTTTTTTTTTTTTTTTAAGATTTTATTTCATTATTTTTAGGAAGAGGGGAAGGGAGAGAGGCAGAGGGAGAGAGACATCAATGTATGGTTGCTTTTCACCTGCCTCCAGCCACAGATCTGACTGGAGACTTGGCTTGCAACCTGGTTATGCGCCCTGGCTGGGGAATCGAACCTGCGATCTTTGGGTTCGCAGGCCGGCACCTTAACCACTGTGCTACCAGCCAGGGCGGATTCTGGAATTCTTGATACCCAGATCCAAGGTCTAGAATCCCTTGGGGCTGCTCGTGCTGTAGCCCCTGGAGCAATGCCTCTCCAGGGGCTGGGAAGGGCAGGGGAGCGGCCACCTCTGGATCTCACCAGGACCCGGTTTCCTTTCGAGAACAAGACTAATTCCAGAAGCCACAGTGAAGATGACAAGAGGTTGGCAATAAAGCACGTGCAGGTAGAAAGCAACTCAAGAGCTTGTCCTGACCTAATCTGTCCCCTATCATCTAGGACAGGGGTCCTCAACCCCCGGGCCAAGGATTGCTGCCCGTCTGTGGCCTATTAGGAACCAGGCCGCAAGTGAAGCTTGCCTGAGCTCCACCTCCTGTCTTTGCCCCACAGCAGCAGCTGAGCAGCGGGTGAGAGCCAGGGAAGCTCCCCTGAGCTCCAGCCCCTGAATCACCCCACCTTGTCTTCCACCAGCCCCTGGTGCCAGAAAGGTTGGGAACTGCTGATCTAGGGCCCTTCGGGGGCCCAGGCATTGGGCAACCCCTGTCGTTAGTGCTTGCAGCTCTCCGTCACAATGGGGAACTGAAAGGCAGGGGTGGGGAGAAAGCCAGACTGAGGCCAAACAGGCTGAGTTGGTGACAGGCAGACCCTCAACAAAGACACTACCTTAATAGCAAAGGTAACACTCACTGGGTGCCAACTGCGAGCTCCAGCAACACCGGTCACCCTCACACGTGCTCTCCCTTCTGGCTGGAACTGCCATCTCCTGTCCTTCTCCCTACTTCGCGCATCCCACAGGCACATGGGTCTGGCCCTGGGCATGTAACAACCTGGTTTTGTTATGTGAAGAGTCTAACACTGTGCCTGGCATACAGCAAGAGCAAGCACTCCACAAATGCTGCTGTAATCATCAAAACCAAAATAACTTCCTCACGCAAGCTGGGTGCCAACTGCACCCACTTGCCGCGGGCAGGATTTTAAGATGGCCCTGGAGACTCCCATACCCTGGTCCTGCCCTGCCTAATCCCCTCCCCTTGGGGATGGAACCTATGAATATGATGGAATGTCACTCCCACCTGTAGGCAACTTCTGTGGCACAGGTGAAGGGATTTTGCAGATGTAACTAAAAGATTATCCTCGGTTGATCTGACCTATTCAGGTGATTCTTGGGAAAAGGGCTTAAGCCAACCCCAAGATCGGATTCTCCTGCTAGTTTCAAAACATCAGCAGTCCCCCTGAGCTCTACATCTGCAGGAACATGAACTCTGCCACCACCTACGTGAGCAGGGTAGAGGGCCCCCAGGCCTCAGCTGAGACCTGCCCGAGCCACTGCCTTGATTGAAGCCTTGAGACTGACACCAAAGCTGCAACCCAGCTAACCTGAGACAGATTCTTAACCCGTGGAAATCATGACATGACAAACGCATGCTGTCCGAAGCTGCTTTGTGGTCATTTACACAAGCAGCAGCAGGTGACTGATATACATTCCAGGTGTCCGTATAAGCCAAGGCTGAGAGTCCCAGAGCCACACTGCCAAGCAGAGACCACACAGAGAGTGTGGCCCCAGGTCTCATGCCCTCACCTGCTATGCATGTGCCCTCCCCATCCTGCCCCACCAAGGTGGTACCTGAGAGCCGTGAGCTCCACCTTCTCATGGTCATTGGTGACAAGCTGTGGAATAAGGCTGAGGTGGGCAATCTGCGTGGCGGCCCAGCCAAACTGGAAGATGACAATGAAGGGCCCGTAGTAGAGGAGGGCGGCCCACTCAGGCGTAGCTGCCCCACAGCCCAGGCAGGGATTGAAGATGAAGGGGAAGGAGAGCAGGACGCAGGTGGTGCCTGTAGAGGGGCAGAGCAGGGAGAGGTCACATGGCCAGACCTTCCCACACTGGCCCTGGGTGTGACCCGGTGGGAAGAAAACAGAGACACAGAAAAGTCTAGAGATCCTCCCGAAGTCACATGCTGGGGTATGTGGGATCAGAAGCCCAGGGTGCCCCAAGCTTACGGCACCTATAGACAAATGGGGTAACTGAGGCAGATAGATCTGGAGGCCTCCAGACGTTACACACCAAACAGGACAGAGGGGCCAGGCCTCCACCAGTCCAAGCTACAAGCCCCAGGGTGGTCCTGAGATTGCACGCCATAATAGGACAGCAGGCTGGACCAGCACATATGACTGAGTAATAAAAGGAAACAAGAACGGGGCTTCCCCAGGCCAGTCCAGTGCTCCCCAAAGTTGCCCCTGACAGGTGAGGAAACTGAAGCGCAGAGAGTTTAAGGTCACAGAGCAGGTTTAAAGAGTGCTGTGGGGGTCCCCTGAAAAACCACAAACACAGCATTTACACCCACAACTTCCCTTTCCCATCTTGCCCAGGAGTGAGCCTTTTCCTCCTAGCTCCTTTCAGGGATCCTGTGGCCACTAGGAGTCAGAAGGCCAGATGATGATGCTGGACCCTGCCCTCCATGAGCCTTAGGGTCCCTGTTAGAAAACTAGTCCCTGACAAACATTCCAATATCTCTGAACAAGCCCAAGTTCTCCTCAAGGTTCACAAGGCCCTGCACAACCTGCCCCCATCCCCTCCCTGCCTACTCCGCCTCCTCTCCTTCTCCCTCACTCTGCTCCAGCCACAGAGGACTCCTTGCTGCTTCTCCAACACACCAGACACAGTCCTGCCTCAGGGCCTTTGCATATGCTGTGCCCGCCTGGAATGTTCACCTTTTCATCCCTCAGGACTCACTCAAATGCCACAAAAAAGCCCTTTCTGACCAGTTCAGTCACCAACAGTCCCATTGCCACCTCAATACATTCTATTCTGGACCCTGCTTTCTTTTGGAAATTGTTTTGTCTGTTTGCCTGTTATCTGCCTGCCTACCCTACCAGACTGTGGGCCCTGTTGCAATGGGTACCAGGTCTCTCTAAGTTACTTTTCCTCCCATCCCTACCCTTGGGAGAGTATCGTCACAGAATTTCTCTCCTCCCCCAGGCTCTGGAGGTGACCTCATCCATTCCCAGAGCCTGGGCCCACCCCCGCAGCCCTGGAATCAGGAAATGAAACCAAAACCAGCCAGGTTCCTTCTCTGGAACTGAGAGCAGTATCCTAAACAGATGCTTGGGGTCCAGGCATCTGGTCAGAAGAATGTGCTGCGGTGGCTGGACTCCACCCTGCTGTTGCCCAGGCCTGTTAACCATTGTCAGAACTAGGCTGCCTGGCAGGGGAACTTGGGCACATGACTTCACCTCTCAGGCCTCAGTTTCTAGAAAATGGGGAAAATGGAAATACCTGCTTCCTGAGCTAAATGTGAGAATTGAGAGTTAATGCGTGAAAGTGGAAACTCCTACTACTCTGAGTTACTTCTCACCTCAGCAGTTCCAAAGCCATGATGGTTCACACCTTTGCACAAGCCCTTTCAACTACTTGGAATATCCCCCATCCCCTCAACATAAACAAACATACACACTCCTAGTCATCCTTCAAAACCCCAAAGACAATGTCCTGTCCCAAGAAATCCAGCCTGGGATGTGGCCACAGCCATGCCAGCCACCCTCAGGCCACTCAGAGATCTGCTGCACCTTGCAAAAAATGTCACTCACGAGGGACCAGGGCAAATCACTGTCTCCCTAGTAACTGTTCCCGAGAATAAGAAGACATCAGCCATCCCTTCCAGCCTTCTACAAAGCTGCCATCCAGAGTTCCCAGAGTGGCAGGATTCCTGGCCCTGTCTCCTGAAACGCTGGGCAGGTCCCCAATGCCAGGATGTGGGCACTCCTGCCAAGGGAGGAACAGCAGAGAAAATGGTCAGGGCTAATCTCAAAGCCCAGGGCCTGGGCAGGCAGAAAAGGGACGCATGGGCACAGGTCTTATCATTAGTGTGCACAGGGCAGGGCATCCCAACCCCCTAGGACTTGTCACTTACCCTCCCTGACAGCCCTCTAGGCAGGCAAATGCCCCAGGCCAGAGAGCAACCCCATTACCTGCCCTGCAGACCACATCCCCATTAGCCAGGCATAGACCCCCGATCCTCTGTCTCACTGGCCCCCAACTCTCAGCTGCCAGAGCAGCTTCCTGCAAACACCACAGCACTAGGTTGCTGAGACAGGGGTTATGAACAGAGAGGGCTCTAGACAGTCTGACCCTCACTCAGACAGAGCTGTCCTGGTGGTTACCCTGATAAGGAGATGGAAAGGTCAAGCCAGACAAGACAGATTGACAGAGGAGGCACTGGGCAGTCAGACCCAACTTGAAGATAGTGCAGGGAACCCCCAGGAATCAAAGAGACAAATGGAAGCAAAACTAGAGGGAAACACCAACAGTTAGAGGAAAGGGGCTTGACGGATAAGGCAGCAGCCATAAGCCAGGGGTGGGGAGACTCAGGTCATGGGGCACACAACGTGGGTGGTTCGGGCCATGGCACAGAGAGACACAAGGGAGGCAGGGCAGTTATGCAGAGGGGGTTGGCTCAGGCCCCGGGGCAGACATAGAGAGGGGAGACTAAGGCCACCGGGAGCACTGGGCAGGCAGATGAATAGGGGTGCTCAGCCGCGACTCACCAACCAGGTGCCAGGTCTTGCGTGGCCCGTAGCGAGCGCAGCGGCCGGCGGCGCGGTCGGCTTCGTAGCCCACGAGAGGTGTGCAGAGTCCGTCGGCCACCTGACCGAGCAGCAGCAGCAGCCCGGCGCCGCGCGAGCTGTAGGCGCGCACTGAGTGCAGGTAGAGCAGCAGGTAGGTGAACCACATGGACGCGCACAGGTCGTTGAGGAAGTGGCCCACGGCGTAGCTCAGCCGCGTTGCCAGGGATAGCGGCCGCGGGGGCGCCCCTGCTCCATTCTCCGGGGGCCCGGGGCCCATGGCAGCGCTCCGAGAAGGAGCTCCGGCTGGGCCGTCGGGAACGTCGCAAATGGGACCCCGCACCCGGCTGTGGGCACCCCTCGCTGCCGCCACAGACCACGTCCACCCCGGCAGCAGGCAGACGAGCCGGTGAACCCTTTGAACCCGAATCTGCGGACTAAGCGGGTCGGGGCGGGGCACCCCGGAACAGCGACCTCCTTGGCCAATCCGGGCGCGTGCCGGCGCCGGAAAGCCAATCCTCAGGGAAATGGGCGTGGCCTCCGGGTTAGCGTGGCCTCCGCACTCAGGAAAGGGCGGCGCCGCGTGGTCCTAACGTTCTAAGGTCGCCCGAGGTTTGTGGGACCCTTCACCATGGAAGTTGGTGGTGTCGCAAGAGTCGCCCCCACACAGACTCCGGCTGCCAGGTCCTTCCCACCCCAGCCTGTCACAGCCTTGGGAGGCCTAATGTGGTCTGGGGGAAATGATGTGGGCTGAGCCGTGGATTCGGGGGAGATCTGACCCCCCCAGCTCGCCTTTCCACTGGGTTAGGTGACTTCTCGACCGGGAGAGACCCAATTGGACGTGAAGAGGACGCATTAGTTCTAATTAATTAGTTATTAAGTATAATAATGGAGATAATCATCATAATAACACCAGCTGGCATTTAATGAGCAATGACTGTGCCAAGCGCCCCACGTGGATTTTCTCATCCAGCTGGGCAGAAGGCGGAGCAAGTCTCTTCTATTTCACAGCCTAGAAACACACCCAAAGAGCCTAAAGGGGATTCAAGGGCTCATTCGTTATGCTCACCTGACTGCGAATCAGGTGTATGCATTTCGGTGGCCAGTGTTCTGGACCCTTCCCCACCCTCCTTCAACTGTCCTCCCAGACTAGTTTACCATACTAGGGGGTTCAAGTTCGAACAAACATTGGGTGTCTTTCCCCCACTCCCACCCCTGCCTCTGCCCTAACCTCCAAGCCGCTTCCAGCAGTGGTTTTAAACCTGTATGACCAGAGTCATGGGGTCCAGACCAGGCCCCTCTCCTAGCTGATCCAGTTGGGACAAGCTCGTTAACTTCATGGGGCCTCAGTCTCCCCAGCTCTAGAATGGGTCTAATATATGCTAACAGTGATGGAAGTGTTAGCTGTTAATATTCTTAGCCAGAAAGTCTTCTCAGCACCCTCTGGGTCCCTGTCAGTGATTACTCTGAGCTGCCACCGTGCCCTGATCTACCCCATCATCACACTATGACTTCTGCTCTATCCGCCTCCCAGCTGTAACTGTCTGCCCCACTGGACTATGATCCACATGGAAGCAGGAATCAGGGCAGTCTTAGTCACTGCATTGTCCCCAGCAATGTCTGGCACATAGTAGGAGCTCAAGAAATATCTGAGACAACAGAATGGTAGTTACCAGAGGGAAGGCCATTGGGGGAAGGATGAAAAAGGTAAAGGGGATAAAATACACGGTGAGGGAAGGAGACTAGGCTTCAGTGGTGAGCACACAATGAAGTACATAGATGTTGGATTATAAAGTTGTACACTTAATATTTATTTAATGTTATTTAACTACAGTTACCCCAATAAATTTAACCAAAAGTAAAATAAATATATATCTGTCAAATAATGAAATGGTGGACATACCGGCAAAGAGTAAGAAATTCAGACAGAAACTAGGAAACAGGACTTGTAAACTTGAGGTTCAGGCAGCCCAAATGGTGCCCAGCTGTGCCCCTACTCTGACATGGGCCATCCACCAAAACACACACTCTTTTATGGAAAGAAGCCTGAAAAATGGGTGTGGGTGAGGTCATGAAGGCTCAATAGAGGGAACATAGAGGAAAAGAGGGGCGATAAGGCTAGACAATTTAGAGGAGATAAAGGAATAAGGAAAGATAAGAACCTCAATTTCTTCCTTTCTGTAAGTCAGACTCCCTTTAGATTTCATCAAGAGAAATGAAAGACGTCTTCTGAAAATACTAGCTTAAGCTTTTTTTTTCTTTTAATTTTATTGTTGTTGTATTACATCCATCCCTTTTTTGCTCCCCTCTGTCCCCCTCCCCACCCACCCTTTCCCCCCAAAGTCAATCTTAAGCTTTTTTTAAGAAAAGATTTTATTTATTATTTCCAGAGATGGTCAAGGAGAGAGGCAGAGAGGGAGAGAGACATCAATGTATGGTTGCCTTTCACCTGCCTTCAGCTATGGACCTGGCTGGAGACCTGGCTTGCAACCTGGTTATGTGCCCTGGCTGGAAATCAAACAAGCGACCTTTAGGTTCGCAGGCCGGCTCCTTATCCACTGTGCCACTGGCCAGGGCCTAGCTTAAACTTTTAAAGATTTTATTTACCTACTTCTAGAGAGAGGGAAAGGGAAGAAGAAAGACAGGGAGAGAAACATCAATGTGCAAGAGATACATAGATCACCTCTCACACGTCCCAACCGGGGACCTGGCCAGGCCATGTGCCCTGACTGGCGATAGAACCCATGTCCTTTCAGTTCACAGGCCAGAACTCAATCCACTGAGCCACACCAGCCAGGGTTGAAAATGCCAGCTTAAACTTTTTATATCCATTCCTCAACTCCTTTCATCCCATGACACCCCTAGGACCCTAGGAGATTTTACATCACTTTATGTCCATTTTCCAGATTAGAAAACTGAGGCTCAAACTGATGTCTCTTGCCAGAGGGCTGAGCGACATGTAATCAATATCTTTGAATTATATTTATTCCCCAGCAGAGGAGGGTCCACCTGAACAGGAAAAGGTAGCTCAGTGTTCGCTCTTCTACCAGCTTCCTTCATGGGACAGGAACCCAGGGGATCATCCCTGGCAGCCCCTCGCAAAGCACCAGCAACAGGGGAAAGCCCTAGCACATCTCTGTGTTCTGGTCCTGTTGGAGCCAGCTATTTCCTGGCCCTGACTTTCGGGAAGGCAGGAGCAAGGCTTCCCCTGACATTGGGGTCCAGCTGGGGAGCTGCCCCAGAGTTATGTCATGTCATGTCATGTCATTCATTCATTCATTCATGGAGTCATTCATTCAGTGGATCTGGTCTGCTGAGCAATGCTGGGGCCTAAAGATTTGAAACCCCCTAGTCTGAGGAACAGGACAGAGTAAGACCCTCCCAGTCCCCCATGGTCAGAGTTTCAGCAAAAGAAATAAGATCCACAGCCCTGGCTGGTGGTGCAGTGGATAAGGTGCCAGCCTGGGAACCCAAAGGTCGCTGGTTCGATTCCCCAGCCAGGGCACATAAGCAGGTTGCAAGCCAGGTCTCCAGCCAGATCCGTGGCTGGAGGCAGGTGAAAGGCAACCATACATGATGTTTCTCTCCCTCCCTGCCTCTTTCCCTACCCCTCTCTCTAAAAATAATAAATAAAATCTTTTAAAAAAAGAAAAGAAATGAGATCCAGAAGGGTGAATGAATGGCAGGTAAGGTGTCAGGACCGTAGGCCACCAAGGACCTAAGGTAGGGTTTTGAGAGAATGGGGGCGGGGGTCAGATCAAAAGTCCTCAGCTGTAGGTTGAGCAATCAGTGGAGGACATACATGCCCTACGAAGAGGGATCTGATTTGCCAGGAAGACAAGACTCTGCCAACAGGAAAGGAGGTTGGGAAGGAGAGATGAATGCCCTGCAGGACAGACAGATACCGACAGGCTTTGATATCCCCGGAGTGTCCCCAGCTGCCCTCTGATGCCAGACTTGTGTCCCTCCTCCCCTGGCCAGAAATCTGAAGTCCTGATGGCCCCGGTCCAGTCTCACACCTGAGAAGGGGATGGGGGAGGGGCGATGGGGGTATTTCTTTTAATCTTCTCTCTCTGACCCAGGCCCAGGATAACCAGGGCTACGTGTGGAGAGAGAAAGGAAAAGAAGGGTTTTAAGACTGAGTACAAATGTCCTTAGATCACAGGGTGGCTGGGGGTGGGCACATGACATGAGATCATTTTTTTGTGATAGTCAGCTGTCCTGTGCATTGTAGCATCCCTGGCCTCCACCAGCTCAATGCTAGGAGCATCCCTCTCTCCCAGTCATGACCAACAAAAAACATATTTAGACATGGCCCAGTGTCCCTTAAGAGGCTGAAACATCCCTGGTGGGAACCCCTACACTAGAAAATTCTTAGTTTGATTCTTAGTGAACAAGAATAACTAACGCTTCATGTAGCGGGGGCCAGTCAGGCCTCATTCTGAACACCAAGCTTGAATTAAGCTTATTCAACCTTTTCAATGACCTCACAGCCTTCATTGAGGTTGTTACTCTCCCACTTCACAGAGGGGCAAACTGAGGCACAGAAAGTTTTGCTAAGTTGCTCAAGCCACAGAGCTGGGTCTTCGCACTACATCCCTGAGCCTCTGACACTTGAGATCCCTGTCCCCACCCTTTCATTTCAGTACCTGCGACCTTTTTACTTCTCTTTTGTCTTCTCAGCCTTTCAACCTCATTAAAGTGACTGCCTGTATTAAATTTATTCTTCAATAAAGCCCAGGAGGGCTGGGATTTCCTGGGAGCATCGCTCACACCCTGACTCTTCCTGGGGGTGGAGAAGGGTTGAACCACCCTATGTTGGCAAATAAGCATTAAAAATTTAAATGGCAAGAGCCACAACCCATCAATTTCATGACGTCCTGCTTACCCTGGCAAAGTAGTCCATCAGCCTCAGACAGCATGTTTGGGACATTTGTAGCTGAGGCTGTGACACTGGGAAGGTCCCTAACATGTATCAACCAGGACTTGCTAACAGGGGGGCATCCAGTCCCTCGGTGGAGTGTTACCCAGCATCAGAGGGACTGAGGCAGGCACTGTTGTACATCAAACTCTTAAAGGCACTCGGAGGAAAGTTGCCACAGGAAAGGTGCAGATTTGCAAGCTGATGTTTACAGCAAGAGGGCAATGTGATCACAAAAGCAAGATCTGACCTCATATCTTTTTATGGGAATAAATATACATGCACCCACATGTACATGTGTATGTGTTGTACTTTGTATCATGTCTCCTTAATGTTAATATGAGGCAGTCCTCACCCCAGGACCTCAGATTATGACCTTATTTGGAAACAGTATGACTGCAGATAGAATGAGTTGTCACACTGGAATAGGCTGGGCCCCGGGACAATATGACTGATGTCCTTATAAAAAGAGGAAATTTGGACACAGACTCACAAGCACAGGGAAAATGTCATGTGACTATGGAGGCAGAGACCAGGTGATGCTTCTACAAGCCAGGAAATGCCAGAGATTGCCAGCAAACCACTGGAGGCTGAAAGAGAGAACAAACAGCTTCTCCTTTAGAATTCTCAGTAAGAACCAATCCAGACCAAGCCCTTGATCTTGGAATTCCAACCCCCAGAGCTGCAAGACAATTAATTTCTATTGTTTAAGCCACCCACTTGTGATGCTTTGTTCATGTAGCCCTAGACACACAAACACAATGTGTGTATATTGTGTGTGTATGTTTTAGTAAGAAATGTAACAAGCTGATAATGGGGAGTATGGCAGACTTAATACATTCATTTTGTACAAATGAAATGGAGTTGTGCAATATTTTCATAAAAATATCAGTTTCAGGCCTTGGCGGTGGCTTAGTAGATAAGGCGGCTGGCCTGCAAACCCAAAGGTCACTGGTTTGATTCCCAGCCAGGGCACATAACCAGGCTGCAAGCCCGGTCTCCCGCCAGGTCCTTAGCTGGGGGCAAGTGAAAGGCAACCATACATTGATGTCTCTCTCCCCTCTGCCTCTCTCCCTTCCCCAGTCTCTGAAAATAATAAATCTTTTTTCTTTTAAACATCAATTTCAAAAACAAAATGTTTAAGCTTTCTTGAATGGATCTCATATTTCTAGAGCTACAAATTGGGATCTTCTTCCTGGTTTGATACTATAAAAATTTCCAAATGAAGTATAGAAATGAGTGCAAAGAAACTAACTCCAAATTCTGTCTCACACACCTATGATAACTGGTTGTACTGAGAGCTAGGAATTGAGAGAGCTTCATGTTGCCAAGGAAAACCAAATTATAACTTGGGGACAAAAAAGACATGTTTTTTTGTGTGTACTTTATTTCATTGTTGTTGTATTACATTTATCCCATCATTCCCCCACTGCTCTCCCCTGCCCCACCTTCCTCATCCCTCCTCCTGCACTCAATCCCACATGTTGTCCATGTCTATGGGTGATTCATGTTAGTTCCTTGAAAAAAGGATATGCTTTTCATTTTTTAATTTTAAAAGATTTTATTTATTATTTTTAGAGAGAGGGGAAGAAAGAGAGGCAGAAAGGGAGAGAGAGATCAATGTATGGTTGCCTTTCACCTGTCTCCAGCCACGGACCTGGCTGGAGACCTGGCCTGCAACCTGGTTATGTGTCCTGGCTGGGACTCAAACCAGCGACCTTTGGGTTTGCAGACCAGCACCTTATCCACTGTGCCACCAGCCAGGGTAGGATGTGCTTTTAGATAAATGTATGAATGATGTAAAGTCAAATAGCATAAATGCTGCTTGTCAAGGGTTGGGGTACGTATGTTTGGCATGAATTGTAGCAAGGCACTTTTATTCCCAGAAAAAGCACAGGGTGGGGCAAAAGTCGGTTTACAGTTGTGATTACATGAAATGTAGTATTTATTTTTGTATCATTATTAGTCTTTGTACTACTTTGTATATGAACTGCTGTAAACGTACTTTTGCCCCACTCTGTAGTTATCTTTATTTGATGCATTTATGTTGTTAAGACATTATTGAACATAAGAAAAAGGAGAGGTGCTTTTTTTTTCAATTATAAGTTACATTCAACATTTTGTATTAGTTTCAGGTGCACAGTATAGTGGTTAACCAATCATATTCCTCATAAACTATTCCCCTGATATTTTCAGTGCCCACCTGACACCATACATCGTTATTACATTATTATAGACTATAATTCCTATGCTGTACTTTACATTCCCATAACTATTTTGTAAGCACCGATCTTAATTTGTCAATATCTTCACCTTTCTCATCCAGTCTCCTAAATATCCCCTCCCCTCTGGCAACCATCAGCCTGTTCTCTGTATCTATAGTCTGTTCTGTTTAGTTCGTTTATATTGTTCTTTATATTCAACGTACAAGTGAAATAATATGGTATTTGCCTTTTTGTGACTCACTGTCTCACTTAGCATAATGGTAACAGTTCATTCTCTTTTCTTTTTTTTTTTTTAATTTTTAAAAGATTTTATTTTTAATTATTTTTAGAAAGAGGGGAAGGGAGAGAGGCAGAGAAGGGAGAGAGACATCAATGTATGGATGCTTTTCACCTGCCTCCAGCCACAGACCTGACTAGAGACCTGTTTTGCAACCTGGTTATGTGCCCTGGCTGGGGAATCGAACCTGTGACCTTTGGGTTTGCAGGCCGGCACCTTATCCATTGTGCTACCAGCCAGGGCCTCATTCTTTTTTCTTATAGAGTAATATTTAATTGTATATATGTTTGACAGCTTTTATTTATTTACTTTTTTGTCCACTCATTTGTTGATGTGCACTTGGGTTGCTTTCATAGTTTAGCTATTGTAAATATCTCTGCAACAAATAGGGGTGTATATATTGGGTTGGCCAAAGAGGTCATTTAGTTTTTTCCACCCAATGGCTCTAGTAGTGCTTAGTTGTCTTTAACTTCATTAAAAACAATTTTGTTAGTTTGTGACAGCTGTCACAGCAGCATGTATTTTTTTAAAAAACATCAAAATTGGTGATTTTTGTGCAGCCATTTTAATATTGAAGATGGAAGAAGATACGAAACATTTTGGTGTATTATGCTTTATTTCAAGAAAGGTAAAAATGCAACTGAAATGCAAAAAATTTGTGCAGTGGATGGAGAAGATGTTGTGACTGATCAAATGTGGTCAAAAGTGGTTTGCAAAGTTTCTTGGTACTACCGATATTTTGGCTGAATAATTCTTTGCTGTGGGGCTGTCTTATGCATAGGAATATGTTTAGCAACACCCCTGACCCCTACCTAATAGAAGCCAATAGTGGGAAATAGCCAACGTACTCAAAATATCCAAATCAATAAAGTTATTGGTGAAAATGAATGTCTTATTTTGTAAACAAAACAAAACAAAACTTACAGACATTTTGGCCAACCCCAATGCATTCTTTCAAATCAGTGTTTTAGGTTTCTTCAGATACGTACTCAGAAGTGTAACCACTGGGTCATAAGGCAGTTACATTTTTAATTTCTGAGATAACTCCTTACTGCTGTCTACAGTGGTTGCACCAATGTACATCCCCACCAACAGTGCATTAAGGTTCCTTTTTCTCAAGATCCCTGTCAACACTTGTTTGTTAACTTATTGATGATGGCCATTCTGACAGGGGCAAGGCATCATTCTGGATGCCAAAGAGCTACAAACTGCTTTCAACATCAACCTCAAAACCCTTTATTTTTTTTTTGAATTTTATGGTTTTATTAACACAAATACAATGTGTACACAACCTGTCTATTCATTTTCTTCGCTGCGCAGCCTGGCATTGGGATCGGTGACTCTGATGGCCAGCTGGGCTGCTCTTTCCACGATGGCTTTGCGGTTCTTTGAGGAGACGCTGTGAGCACTCTCAGCGCAGTAAGATTTGTTGCACATCAGCAGCACTTCAAGCTCCTTGACCTTGTGGACCAGGAACTTTCGAAAGCCACTGGGCAGCATGTGCTTTGTTTTCTTGTTGCTCCCATAACCAATGTTGGGCATCAAGATCTGGCCCTTAAATCTTCTGCCCACCCTATTATCAATACCTCTGGGTTTCCACCAGTTTCTCTTAATTTTGACATATTGATCCGATTGGTGCCGGATGAACTTCTTGGTCCTCTTTTCAACAATCTTGGGTTTCACAAGGGGTCTGAGGGCAGCCATGGGGCCAGGCAAGAAATGGATCCCGTAGGCAGTGCTGAGGAAGACTGAAATATTTTATTATTTTTTTAGAGAGGGGAAGGGAGGGAGAAAGGAGAGAAACATCAATGTGTGGTTGCCTCTTACACACCCCCCAACTGGGACCCAGCTTGAAATCCAGGCATGTGCCCTGACCCCGAATCAAACTGGCGACCTTTCAGTTCACAGGTCTGCACTCAATCCATTGAGCCACACCAACCAGGGCTCTGCTGAATTTTAAACAATAAAAAAACTTCAAACTGATGACTGTATTTGTGTGTGCAATGGAATTTTGCCATCATCCCATTTTAGCAGTAATGTTCAGTGGTAAGAATGTATGGCCTTACCTATGTTTTTTGTTTGTTTGTTTTAAGTATATTTTATTGACTATGCTCTACAGCTGTCCTAATTTTTTCCCTTTTGCTCCTCTCTATCCAGGACCCCCCTTCCATCTGTCAATCCCAATCCCTTAGTTCATGTCCATTGGTCATGCTTATAAATTCTCTAGTTTCACCCTTTTCTATGTTATTCTTAACTTCCCCCTGTCTATCTTGTACCCACCAATTATGTTTACTAATCCCTGCACCATTTCCCCATTTCTCCTCCTTCCCCCTCCCAGCTGATAATCCTCTCAACGATTCCTATACCTATAATTCTGATCCTATTCTGGTTGTTTGCTTAGTTTGTTTTTTTAGGTTCTGTTGTTGATAGTTGTGAATTTGTTGTCATTTTAATGTCAAAGCCTTGATCTTTTTCTTAAGTCAGTTCCTTTAACATTTTATATAATAATGGCTTGGTAATAATAAACTCCTTTAGCTTTACCTTGTCTGGGAAGCACTTTATCTGCCCTTCCATTCTGAATTATAGCTTTGCTGAATCAAGTAATCTTGGTTGTAGGTCCTTGCTTTTCATCTCTTTGAACACTTCTTACCAGTCCCTTCTTGCCAACAAAAATTCTTTTGAGAAGTCAGCTGATAGTCTTATGGGACCCCTTTGTAGGTAACTCTCTTCTCTCTTGCTGCTTTTAAGATTCGATTCTTCCTTTATCTTTAGCCTTTGGCGTTTTGATTATGGTGTGTTCCTCTTCGAGTCTAGCTTGTTTGGGGTTGTCTGTGCTTCCTGGACTTGCATGTCAATGTCCTTCACCAAATTTATGAAGTTTTCCATCATTATTTTTTCACACAAGTTTTCAATTTCTTGCTCTTCCTTTTCTCCTTCTGGCACGTTTAAAATTGTCCTCATTAAAAAAAAAAAAAAAAAAAAATCTTGTTTTGCCCTGGGTGGTAGCGCAGTGGATAAGGCGCCGGCCTGCGAACCCAAAGGTCGCAGGTTCGATTCCCCAGCCAGGGCACATAACCAGGTTGCAAACCAGGTCTCCAGTCAGGTCTGTGGCTGGAGGCAGGTGAAAAGCAGCCATACCTTGATGTCTCTCTCCCTCTCTGCCTCTCTCCCTTTCCCTCTTTCTAGAAATGATGAAATAAAATCTTAGAAAAAAAAATTCTTGTTTTCTCATTCTGTACTGGTTGGTTGACTCTTTATTTCCTCCTTATGTTCCAACTAATTTATTTGAACCAGTTTCTTTCCCTTCACCATTGCTTTCATGTGGGTTTTCCTTCGTTTCACTTAGCATAGCCTTCACTTCTTCCCTTTTGTGTTTGCTGTACTCAAGCATATCTGTCAAGTCTGTGAGCATCTTTATCACCAATGTTTTGAACTCTGAGTCTGTTAGGTAGGTAGGCTACCTCCTTGTCTGTTAGGTTGGCTGTCTTCTCATTGCTTAGTTCTCCCACTGGAACCTTGGTCTGTTCCCTTTTTTGGGCCATACTTCTCTGTCTCCTCAACTTGACAGGCTCCTGTGTTTGCCTCTGTGGTCTGCCACTTTTTGATGTCACATATATGTCTCTACAAAGTACAATGGAAGAAGAAGGTGGCTTATGATAAGTAAAAAACAAAAAAGAAAGAAAAGAAAAGAAAAAAGAAGAAATATGTTGCTTATTCTTCTGGGAATTTTCACCTGAAGCATATTTTTAAATAAAATGAAAACCTCAGTGAAAACAATAACAACAAAAAAGGAGTACTATAACATTAAAAGCAATCAAAAGATGTCATTCAATGGCTCAACATTATTAAAAGTAGTACACACTTAAGAATGTAATTGGGATTTTAAGTATTAGCCTTTGTCTTCAGTGTTACCTAGATTGTTTCTTAATGGAACAGACAGAGGCAAGGGAGGCGTGGGAGATCACAAGGCTGATGAAGCAATAGAGCAGGAAGTAGGAAGTTGGGTCTGTCAAGGTTCTGGGGCACACTCATCCTCTTAGTCAGACTTAAATCACCTACCATATAATGGACCCATTTAAAGTGTACAATTCCATGTATTTTAGTATATTTACAGAACCATCACTGCGGTCTAATTTTAGAACATTTTGATCCTGAAAAGAAACTTCATCCCATCAACAGTCACTCCTCCTCTCCTCCCCATTAATTCTTCTCCTTCTTCTCCTTTCTCCTCACTCTCCCCCCTTCTTCCTTTTTAGTGCCCAAACCAGGAATGAATCACCCATAATTCTTTTATTTTGAAAGATGTTATTTATTATTTCCAGAAAGAGAGGAAGGGAGAGAGGCAGAGAGGGAGAGAAACAGAGAAACATCAATGTATGGTTGCCTCTGGCCATGGATCTGGCTGGAGACCTGGCTTGCAACCTGGTTATGTGCCCTGGCTGGGGAATCGAACCAGGCACCTCTGGGTTCGAAGGCTGGCACCTTATCCACTGTGCTACCAGCCAGAGCTCACTCATAATTCTTTATCTCCAGGCAACCACAATTCCACTTTCTGCATCTATGGGCTTGCCTGTTCTGGGTATTTCATATAAAAGGAATCTTACATTATGTGGTCTTTTGTGAGTGGCATCTTTTATTAAGTATCATGTTTCAAAATTCACCACTGTTGTAGCATGAACCAGCAATTTCTCCCTTTTTATGGCCAATAATATTCTATTGTTCCACATAATATTCTACTGGACCATATTTTTGCTATCTAATAATCAACTGGTGGGCACTTGGGTTGTTTCTACTTTTTGGCTATTGTGAATTCTGCTTCTGTGAACATTGTTGCATAGGTTTTTGTGTGTAAAACCTAGAAGTGCTGGATCACATGGTAACTCCATGTTTATTTAACCTTTTGAGGAGCTGCCAGACTGTTTTACAAACCAGCTGTACCTGCTTATTAGGAAATGTACAGGATTCATTCATTCATTTAACCAATAAAAATGCTTTAAGCAGTTCCTATGGGCACTGTTCTATGCGCTGGGAATGCAGCAATCAACAAACAGGCAGGTCATAAGAAGGAAATGGATATATGGAGAAAGATAAGACAAAGTGTATGGGGTGGAATACAAGGCTGGGAAAGCCCTACTCAGAAGATGACATTTGAGCAAAGACCTGAAGGAGGTCAAGTAATGAGCCAGGCATATGTCTGGGGATAGGTGAGGGGAACAGTGAGTGCAAGGACCCAGAGGTGGGAATGAATGAAATGGATGCATTTGAGGAACATGGAGGAAGCTGAGTAGAATTAGGAAGGGGAGAGCAGGGCGAGAAGAGGGCAGGGGATGATGTCTGGGATGATGTCTGGCAGAATGTTTAGGATCTAGTGGGCCTTGTCGTGAGCACCCAGTGATTGCTACTGGCATTCTGGGAGCAGAGGCAGCCCCCCGCCCAGGCCGTGAGAAGACAAGGCTACTGCAAGGGGCTCTCCAAGATCCAAGGGCTGAACCTTTTGCCTCTCCAGCTTCACGAGGTCCTAGCAGCCTTCCTACCCCACCACCTTTTCCCAAATGCTTCCAGGCCAGCCCCTGATCCCAGCCCCAGCCTGAGCAGGCTCCTGGCTGCAGCTGCACAGTATCCCAGCCTCCTGACCCTGGATATCGCCAATGCCCCCACTGCACAGGAAGGAGAACAGCTCCAACCCAGACTCACAGCAGTACCGGGAACAGAAGGGTGTTCAGGACCCTAAGTCCAGTCAATAAACGGTAAACTTCCCCGCCAGGTTTACAGGGTGCTATGAACCTGTTCTACCTTGCCCTGAAGCAATCGGCTGCCTGGAAGTACCTTAACCTATTCCTTGGCAACCTGGGTCCGTTCTCATGGCAACTGGGCGGGGCCAAAGCAGAGGAGGAGGAGTCAGCGTAGTACCTACTGGCCCTTTAAGAGGCTCCGCCAGGCAAGGCCTCAAAGCTCCCTGATTAGTCCCGAGAGCGGCCGGGCGCAGCCGAACTTGACGTACCGCCCGCAGGCTTCCCCATCCACTTCCCACCTGGCTCAGGGGTCGCCCCAGCCAATCGCAGTCCAGCGCGCCGACCTTCATCTGCATGGTCACACCCCAGGGAAAGGATGCACCCCAATCCGACTGCTAGTGGAAACCATCATTAGCTTGCCGGGGCGGGGCGGGGCGGGGCGGATGGCAGGGGCGGGCTCAGGGTGGTTGGTTGGAGAGTAGCAGCAGCCAAGTGGTCCGGGAAAGTTTCTTTGGAGGTGAAAACAGCCGCGGAACTCGGGGCCCTGTGAGGGGACGGGGGCGCAGGGGTCTTGGGACTGAGGCAGGGTTGCTCCCAGACCAGGAGAGGTGAACCAGGGCCTCCCGGGGGCCGATCGCCCAACAAAGGATCCCTGGGGTGCCCGCCCTGGAGGCCCTCCCAGCCCTGGGATCCGGCCCCCCCACCAACTGCTTCGGGCTCGGCATTCCGGGTCTCCCCAGCCAGGCCCCACCATCGGCGTCTCGGGTGCCCCTTACGCGGCCATACGTCTCTGTTCCAGGTGCGGCCGGGAGCGGCCATGTCCCACGGCCCCAAGCAGCCTGGAGCGGCCGTCGCGTAAGTGCGACTTCCCCTCGCCCAGCCCACTTGGGACCGCTGCTCAGCCCCCGCCTGCCCTGCGGGAACTCCTCAACTCCAGCCCCCAGGGTCTTCACTTCCCGCCACCCACGCAGGCTTTCCCCTAGGGTCCCCATGGGCTTTCTCCTCCGCTCCCGTGCACCGGTCTCTCCCAGGAGTCCCTACTGCCCCCCACCCCAGCAGTGGTCGGGCCCTCTCACTGCTGCCAAATCTGCCTTTGGGGGGGGGGTAACCCGGGCGCCTTGTGGCTTCAGTCTCTCCCAGGCATCCCTACTGCTTCTTTAGTGCTCCTGATCCGAACCCCAGACCCTGACCCCAAGAGACCTCTGCTCCCAAAACTCAGGCTCCCTCTCTGACAGCTCAGCCGTGGGGGTTAGGGGTGAGGGTGACTCTGGCGTCCCGTGACTCCAGGCCGGCGGGAGGCAAGGCTCCTGGACAGCATGGGGGCTTCGTGGTGGCTGTCAAGCAAGAGCGCGGGGAGGGACTGCGAGCCGGCGAGAAGGGGCCCCACGAGGAAGAGGTGAGAGTCCCCGCATTGTGATGGGGGAGGCTGTGGGTCTCACCCCAGCTTCCAATCTTCGCCTCCGATAGGTTTGAATTCGCTTTGGCTCCGCCTACGGTCCAGATTTCCCTCCGGAAGTTGAGACCCCGCCCCGTACTAGGTGCCACGCCCCATAGGGTTCGCTGCCACTCTAAGTCCAGGCCCCACCCACCACCGAATGCCAGCACCTCCCACTGCTCGCTTCCCAGGGTCTGGTGATTGTGTGGGTCCATCCTCTAGTGCAAGCCACGCCCACATCACAGAGACCACACCCAAAACAAGCCAGACCTGAACCCTTGTTCCCAGTATCTCTGATACCCTGCACTTCTGTCCAGAGTTCCCCTAATACCCATCGCAAGCCTAGCCCTTGACCTGGCCATAACTCCCGGCCTTGTTGGTTCTACCTCGCCCCACCACCATTCACCTCTAGCCTTGCTCAGGTCTTCCAAGGCCCCACCCCTCTGGGCTCCACCCCAACCCTCCAGACCCCTCCCAATGGAGCTGCCATGTCCTGCAGCCGGTGAAGAAGCGAGGCTGGCCCAAAGGCAAGAAGCGGAAGAAGATCCTTCCAAATGGTCCCAAGGCACCTGTCACTGGCTATGTGCGCTTTCTGAATGAGCGGCGCGAGCAGATACGCACGCGCCACCCAGACCTACCCTTTCCTGAGATCACCAAGATGCTGGGCGCTGAGTGGAGCAAACTGCAGCCCACAGAGAAGCAGGTGGACGGCAGGGGGCGGTGGATGGGGCTGGCCCAGGGATGGGGAGGGGACCAATCTCCCCTCATCCACTCAGATAACCTCCCTAGCCACATCCCTGAAAGGACCTGTATGGAGAGACTAGACATAAAACTTAACCAGTGTGGTCACCCAACATGTAAAGAAGTGGAAGTGGGGTTTGGTTTTTATGTGAAACCCGATTTTCAAATCCTGGTAATTTAAAAATTGCATAATCAAAAGAAAGATAACAAAAACCACCGCCTGTTTGTACCCCTGTAAGTGGGATTTCAACAGGCAAAGTGGGTGTAGGAGGGCAGCCTACATATGGGAGCCTACAGTCACACACACCATGCAGTGGGGAGCTAGGAGGTACCCTGAGCGGTAGGCTGAGGGGTCAGGTTTTGGCTAGAGGGTAGTGAGGAGCCCTGGGAATGTGCAGTAGTGAGAGGAGTGATGAAGATGGAGGCCTGGCCTTGGAGACCTCCCCTGCCTGGGGGCTGAGCCAGGCCTTCTCATGCTGCTCTCTGCCAGCGGTACCTGGACGAGGCCGAGCGGGAGAAGCAGCAGTACATGAAGGAGCTTCGGGCGTACCAGCAGTCAGAAGCCTACAAGATGTGCACCGAGAAGATTCAGGACAAGAAGATCAAGAAAGGTGAGAGGTCCCAGCCCCCAGGCAGCTCAGTGCCTGCTCTAAGAAGGGTGACCCTGGAAACCGGCACCCCCCATGGGGCTCACATGTCGGGAGGGGAAGGAGGGTGGTCCAAGCAGGGGAACAGCACATGCAAAGCAAAGCAGTCAGAGGAAACCTGGGAGGCTGACCTTGCCCTCCTCCCTCCCCCACCAGAGGACTCAGGCTCCGGGCTCATGAATACCCTCTTGAATGGACACAAGGTAAGTGCCTCTCCTCTATGGAGAGCACCTACGTGAGAAAGGTCTGGAAGTCTGAGGCCCCTGGATGACTGGGTGAGCCAGGTCCAACGCTCACGGGAAGTAAGAGCAGCTCTCAACCATCCTGCTGAGGGCAGCCACACCATGGGGATGTTGTTAAATGGACTCCGACCTAAGTGGCTCAAGGAGGATCCCCAAGCTTGGGGGTACTTGGATGCCCCCTCAAAATAAACATTGCCACCTGTCTTGTCCCAGGGTGGGGACTGCGAGGGCTTCTCCACCTTCGACGTCCCCATTTTCACTGAAGAGTTCTTGGACCAAAACAAAGGTGAGCACCAAGTAGGGTTTCTTGGGGAAACAGGTGTTGGCAGAGAGGTAGGCCAAAACAGGGCTGCAAGGCAGCGAGTGGGGTATATTTACCCCTAAATGCTGAACCATATACCTCCCCAGCCCCTAAGCCCTGGAAGCTAAAGGGTGGGGCTGGCGGAGGTATAGCTCTGACTCGCAAGGGGTGTAGCTCCGGCAAAGGTCGGGTAGAGGGTAGGGGGAGGAAGCCCCAGGCTCTGACTTGGCTCCACGCTGCAGCGCGGGAGGCGGAGCTGCGGCGCCTGCGGAAGATGAACGTGGCCTTCGAAGAGCAGAACGCAGTGCTGCAGAGGCACACGCAGAACATGAGCAGCGCGCGTGAGCGCCTGGAGCAGGAGCTGGCACTGGAGGAGCGGCGGACGCTGGCGCTGCAGCAGCAGCTGCAGGCGGTGCGCCAGGCGCTCACAGCTAGCTTCGCCTCGCTGCCCGTCCCGGGTGCGGAAGCCCCGCCCCCACCCCCAGCGTTGCGTCCTCTCCCACCTGGCCCTTTACTACCTCGACCCGCCCTCCCACTCTGCGAGGCTGGCGCCTCCTGTCTCTGCCTCCCTGCTTTGACCCTGGACAAAGCGACCCAATCCACCGAAAGCCCTGACCCCACTGACCCCAATTCCTTTCCCAAGTCCAGCCCAGAGCATCGCACACACCCACCTCCGCCCTCGCTGACCCCTCCCACAACCACACCAAGCCCTTTCAACCCCCGACCTCCGCCCCAGCTCTTTATCAGTGGCAACGCCCAGTCCTCACTGGCCCGCGTCCTCACCAGCCCCTGCGGTCCCTGCCTTTAGTGATTATCTTCAGCTGACCTTAATTTCCTTAACCCCCTTAACCCCCCTTAACCCCCACCACGACTTCGTCCTGGCCCACTAACATCTGACCTCAACCATCAGCTACTCCCACAACCGACCTTTACTTTAATGGCCAGACGCCCTGACCCCTCACCCGACTCCACTGACACGCATCAGAGGCTCCCTCCCTAGGACCTCCCCTTGACAAACCCTGATCCTCCGACCTTTGCTCCCGTGGAACCCCGACCTCGGCAACTCCAACGCTGGGCTAGGCTGATGGGTCCCCTGCCATCCCCAGGCACGGGGGAGACGCCCACACTCAGCACTCTGGACTTCTATATGGCCCGGCTGCATGGAGCCATTGAGCGTGACCCCGCCCAGCACGAGAAACTCATCATCCGCATCAAGGAGATCCTGGCCCAAGTAGCCAGGTGTGTGCCTGGGTTAATCAACCCCCCCCCCTCGCCCCTGCCCCGCACCGGCTCAGCCCAAGTGGGGCGGCCCTGCATAGGAGACTGCCTCAGATTAGGCTTGCTTTGGGGTACCTTTGCGGAAATGCCTTCATTTCACCCTCCAACGGTCTCCCAGGGTCTGTGGGTGCTGCAGGGGACGATCCAGAGCTGGATCTTGCTCTGAGGGTCCCGCCAATTCGGGATTTACCAGGCGGGACTTACTTGATGCATGGGGCACGAAGCTAATGGTGGGACCACTGCGGGTTGCTGGTCAGGCCCGGTGCTGTATTAACGCTGCAGGGTGGGATCTGCCAGCCTGCCTTGGCCGGTTAGATTCACTCCGGGGAACTAGAACTTATGCAAAACTTCTTGGCAGTTTATTCTGCGTCATTTCTGGCTGTCTAGGTTAGATGGGGTCCACTTCAGTTCCACCACTCTGACATCTGTTTGGAGGAGCTGAGGTAGCTTCTAGTGTCCCCCAGAATAGTAGTGGGGACTGAGATGATGGAGTCCCCTATCATGACTACCCTTCTCTTCTATTGCAGTGAGCACCTATGAGAGTGTTGGTCACTCCAGCAGCAGAGCCAGAGAAGACCAAGCTCTAGTTGTGGCCCCTCCCCCACACCCTCAGGGAGGAGGGGTGGGGGTCCACCCTTTGGGGCCAGGCCCAGTTCTGCACCCTGTGAGTTCCAGGCCCTTAAAATTATTCTGCACCATCCCTCTAGCTTTCAACACCCCAGGTTCTCCAAAGCCAGAAAAGTTATCTGCCATGCCCAACACACAGAACCCATGGCCTCACAGGGCATGTCACACTACAGGGATGTGGAAACACCACACATGGGCAGTGTAACCCAGGACAAGGGGACCCACAGCAGTTCTCACACTGGTGTAGGGAGAGTGATACAGGCTACAGTGGCTCTCCAGGATCTGCCCCACGACACAGGGCAGAGAACCCGTACCTAACACACTGAGAGGGGCCCAAAGGTGCTGACCACAAGTGCCTCACTTAAGCAGGCACTTGTAGGACATGCTCTCACACTTGGGCAAGAGCCTTCTGCCTTGACCCTCAAATTTCTACACCCCAGAATGGGGGAGTTGGTACTGACTCCTCAGCCCTTGGATCTAAGGGACCCTCATGAAGGTGGCCCCTTTGCAATTGCTTAATCTGAAATTGTTAAATTTAAAAAATAAAGTGGAATTTTAATTTTAAGCTTATTTGTGTGTGTTTTATAGGGGGTTGAGCTAAAAGACATGTCCAGGACTCCCCCAAGATTCTTCTGCGGGTGGTCTCAGGCCTACTCTCCCCCAGCCCCTGACTATCAGGAATCCACTTCCTGTCTCTGGATTTGCCTGTTCTGAACATTTCATATAAATGGAACCACACTCTGTACTGTTTCATATCTGTCTTCTCTCACTGAGCATCTTTTGTTTTTAAGGTCCATCAGTGTTTGAAAGAGAAACATTGATTGGTTGCCTCCCATATAGCGAGTGTCAGTGCTTCACTCCTTTTCATGGCTGAGTAATATTCCATTGTGTAGATGGACATTTGGGGTGTTTTCACCTCTTGACAGTTGTGAATTGTGCTGCTGTGAACACACATGTACAGGTTTTGTTTGAATACCTGTTTTCAATTCTTTTGGGTCATCCCAGGAGTAAAATTTCAGGATCATATGGTAATTCTATGCTTATTGAAGAAACTCTCAGAGACTTCTTCATTTAGTGGAATATTTAAAACATCATAGAATTATTGGAGACTAATTTGGCCAACACCCATATTATAGGTTGATTTATGTCACTTCGAAAGATATGTTGCGCTGACTGGTGTGGCTCAATCGGTTGGGCATTGTCCCACAAAAAGAAAGATCCAATCAGTGTTTTTTATATCAGTATTTCTCTTCCTCTTTTTGTCCCTCCCATATCGTCTCTAAATAAATAAATAGGATATGTTGAAGTCCTAACCCCTGGAATTGGAAATTTTCATTGCAGATATAATGAGTTAAGATGAGGTCATCTTGGAGTAAGGTCAGCCTGATCTAATATGACTAGTATTTTTATAAGAAGATGAGCCCTGGCTGGGGGCACAGTGGTATGGCGCCAGCCTGTGAACCCAAGGGTTGCTAGTTCGATTCTCAGCCAGGGCACGTGGCCAGGTTGCAAGCCAGGTCTCCAGTCAGGTCCGTGGCTGAAGGCAGGTGGAAGGTAACCATGCATTGATGTCTCTCTCCCTCTCTGCCTCTCTCCCTTCCCCTCTCCCTAAAAATAATAAATAAAATCTTTAAAAAAATAAAAAGATATGGAAGAACTATGGACATGGATAACATATGGGATTGACTTTGTGGGGGAGTGGGGAAGAGGACAGAGGGGAGCAAAAAGGAGATGGATGTAATACAATAACAATAAAATTAAATTAAAAGAAGATGAAAGTTTTTTCAATTCCCAGCCAGGGCTCATGACCAGGTTGCAAGCCAGGTCTCCAGCCAGGTCTGTGGCTGGAGGCAGATGAAAGGCAACCATACATTGATGTTTCTCTCCCTCTCTGCCTCCCTCCTTTCCCCTCCCCCTAAAAATAATAAATAAAATCTTAAAAAAGAAGAAGATGAGCCCTGGCTGGTGGCTTAGTGGATAAGGTGCCAGCCTGTGAACCCAAAGGTCGCTGGTTCAATTCCCAGACAGGACACATAACCAGGTTGCAAGCCAAATCTCCAGCCAGGTTCATGGCTGGAGGCAGGTGAAAGGCAACCTTACACTGATGTCTCTCTCTGCATCTCCTCCTTCCCTTCTCTATGGAAATAATAAATAAAAAAATTTTTAAAAAGGAAGAAGATGAAAATTTGGACATGGACACAGAAAGGAGACAGTTCTGTGATGACAAAGGCAGACATTAGATTACTGCAAGCTGCCAAGGAACACCAAGAATTGCCAGCCTCCAGAAGAAGTTAGGAGAAGTAAGGAAGGATCCTACAGGGTCTTAGAGCACAGTCTTGCAGACAACTTGATTTTGGACTTCTGGCCTCCGGGACTGTGAGAGAATAAATATTGTTTCAAGCAACCTAGTTTGTGGTACTTTGTTAAGACAGTCCTCAGAGACTGATACAACTGGATATTGTCACCCTGCCCCATGGTATGAGCTTCCTACTCCTGCCACCGCCCTGGCACAGATATCTCCATTCTAAATTTGGAGTTTAACAGATTTTTTAAAAAGTTGTTGTTTTTAATCTTTACCTGAGGATATACTTATTGATTTGAGAGAGAAACATCAGTGTTTAATTATTTTTTAAAAATATTTTATTCATTATTTTCAGAGAGAAGGGCGGTGAGGGAGGAAGAAAAGGAGAGAAGCATCAATGTAGGGTTAGTTTTCACCTGCCTCCAGCTGGGCATCTAGCTGGAGACCTGGCTTGCAATCTGGTTAAGTGCCCTGGCTGGGAATCAAACCAGGGACCTTTGGGTTTGCAGGCTGGCTCCAATCCACTGAGCCACACCAGCCAGGGTTGAGAAACATCAGTGTTTGAAAGAGAAACATTGGTTGCCTCCCATATGTACCCTGACTGGGGATTGAACCTGCAACCTGAGTATGTGCCCTGGCCAGGGATTGAACCTGCAACCTTTTAGGTGTATGAGGCGACACTCCAACCAAATGAGTTGCCCAGCCAGGGCTCCTATGCAGGTCTTTACATACTTATAGCACATGTCTTACTAAAAGAGTACCATTTTAGTACTCTTTTACTAAAAAAGAAATACCTTTTTTAAAATTTCAACATTTTATTTATTTATTTTTAGAGGGAAGGGGTGGGAGGGAGAAAGAAAGGGAGTAAAACATGCTGTGGGTAAGAAACAGCAAGCAGTTGCCTTTCTCACACTCCCAACTGGGGACCTGGTCAGTAACCCAGGCATATGGCCTGACTGAGAATTGAACCGGCAACCTTTCTTTCTGCAGGCAGGTGCTCAATCCACTGAGCCACACCAGCCAGGGCTTCATTTTTTTTTTTAAACATTGGAGGGTTTTTTTTGTTGTTGTTTTGTTTTGTTTTTTAAGATTTTATTTCATTATTTTTAGAAGGAGGGGACGGGAGAGAGGCAGAGAGGGAGAGAGACATCAATGTACGATTGCTTTTCACCTGCCTCCAGCCACAGACCTGACTGGAGACCTGATTTGCAACCTGGTTATGTGCCCTGGCTGGGGAATCGAACCTGCGACCTTTGGGTTCGCAGGCCGGCACCTTATCCACTGTGCTACCAGCCAGGACTAGGGCTTCATTTTTTAATGTGTACAATTCTGTGGTTCTAGTATATTCACAAAGTTGTTCAACCACTGACACAATCTAATTCCAGAATATTCCATCACTCCAAAAAGTTCTTCTCAGCAGTCACTTCTGATCCCCTTCTCCACAAATTCCCTTACTGTCAGTGTGGATTTCTCTGTTCTAGACATTTCATATGAATGAGCTCACATACTGTGGGGCCTTTGTTGTCTGGCTTCTCTCAATGAGCATCATGTATTGAAGGCTGATCCATGTTGTGGTGTGTGTCATGTTTTGTAGCCTTTAAACTTTACATCCATTTTCTTATATCACCTTTTCCCATCAGTGTCTGATTCCCGATATTCTTCCAGAATGGGAGGGCCCCTTTTACACTGCTGCACAGCATTCCACTGCTGTTTATTGAGCCAAATTTCCCAATGCCTAGTATTGTATTCCCAGGGAACTCTTAAGAAAGACTCTGTGTGCAAGAGTCTCCTTCTTCATCTGTAACTTGGGGGATCCATTTATTCCCTCATCAAATATTGCCCAAGTGCCTGTTCACTGTGTGCCAGGCACTGGGCACCCAAACACAGCAGGGGAACAAGAGACCAGAGCCCCTGTCCTCCTGGAGCTGACATTCCAGTTGGGAAGACAGGACACAAGATGGATAAGTAACGATATCTGATTTGTCAAGTGCTGCTCAATGCCAGAGAGAAAAGGAAAGCTGGGAAGAGTTTGGCAGGGGTGGGTAGAGGAGGTAACATTCTGCCAAAGAGCTGAAGAAAGTGAAGGAAGAAACCATCTGGATAACTGGAAGAAAGTGTTCCAGGCAGAGGGTATAGCACATGCCAAGGCCCTGGGGCAGGACCGTGCCTGGCCTGTGGGAGGAACAGTTGAGGCCCAGGCTCTCTGCTGGGAAGCAGAAGGAGCGCCCAGGACAGAGGGAGGAGATGAGGGCAGGGATGGGATGGGAGCGGGTCCTGCAGGGCCATGTGGGACACAGGAAAAACTCAGGCTTTTATCCCAAGAGAGGTGGGAGCCCTGGAGGGCTGTGGGCAGAGGAGGGACTGGATGTGGCTTAGATTATATCAGGGTAACCTTACCCCTTCCTACCTTTTAGGGTTGTTGCAAGGATGAAATAAGCGCGTCTTGCAGAATGAGTGCTCGGGCGCGCTCAGTTGTCCCACTTCTCATTTGTGATCCATGTTTTTCCCCACACTAAAGCTCAGGCCCCTGAAGACCGCCCAACGTCCCCAGGGAGCGCGCAGCTGGCCCTGGCAGAGCCGGGACACCTGGGGCCGTCCCCCCGCCCCCCTCCGCACCCCGCGGTGTCGCCTTCCTAGGCGGCTCGGGTTCCTGGATCCCCTTACCCCGGCAGCTCGGCTGTCGCGCCCTGGGCCGGGGGAGGGGAGGCCGCAGGAAGCAGCGGATCCGGCGGCGGTGGAGGCTGTGGCCCGGGTGGCCTAGCTCCTCCGGCCATGGAGAGCGCAGCGGCCCACGAGGCCTCCGGGGCCGAGGCCCCGCGCCCGCCCGCGCCCCCTCCTTCGCCCTCCGAGCCCCCGGCCGCGCCTCGTGCCCGCCCGCGCCTAGTTTTCCGCACGCAGCTGGCGCACGGCAGCCCCACGGGCAAGATCGAAGGCTTCACCAACGTCCGCGAGCTCTACGCCAAGATCGCCGAGGCTTTCGGTATCGCACCCACCGAGGTGAGTACTCTGGACCCCCAGAGCCCGAATCCCCTACTCCCGGTTGGAAGGGACCCGTTCTCCAGATCTCAGAGACGCACTTCTCAGATCCAGTGGTGCCCGTGTCCTGGGGACGGCCCTTTGAGCGCCCTGCACAAAGGATGAGCGGGTTTGGGTTATCCACTTTAGCTGGAGGGCTATGCGCAGAGGAGGGACTGGTAGGCATCCAGCTAAGGTGGATACCAGACCTCAGGGAAGTGCGTGTATGGTTCCTGGGCACGGCTGTGGGGCTTGGGTTCCTGGCAGCTCCTTTCCGGGTGACACGTCGGAGGTGGCCGGGGTGACAGGCTGGGCTGCGGAGCGGTGCTTCTTACACCTCCCAGGGGGCGCCAGCGGATGCAGAACAGCCTGAAAAAGTTAGTGGCGGGAGGGAAGAGCCAGAGCACCAAAGGGTTAAAAGTGGAACCCTGGAGATGGGGCAGGGAGTTGCTTCCTGCCTCCTTCTTACCCTGCTCCTCCTTCTGGGGTTCCGTCTTCTCGTGCCCCCACCCCCACCCCCATGATGTATTCTGAAGATCCTGTGGGCTGGATTCCTGGGCACCAGGTGACTGGACCACCTTCATGCCTCTTTGTACCTCGGTTTCCCTATCAGGCCATTGAGCCCATCCCCTGGGTGGTTCTATACAGACAGGGGGAACGACCGCTCTTACTAATTCTGGGCCCCTCCTCCCCTCGGGACAGATCTTATTCTGCACCCTAAACAGCCACAAAGTGGACATGCAGAAACTCCTGGGAGGCCAGATAGGGTTGGAGGACTTTATTTTTGCACACGTGCGTGGCGAGACCAAGGAGGTGGAGGTCACTAAGACGGAGGATGCCCTGGGGCTGACCATCACGGACAACGGGGCCGGATACGCCTTTATCAAGGTGCCCAGGGTGGGAGGGGTGGGGGGGGTGACTTTCCAGGTGCTTGATGACCTGGGGTGAGTCACTGGTCTAAGTGGGCTCTGCAAGGTGGCCCCTCAAGTGACTCTGGGTCCCTGCAGAGGATCAAGGAGGGCAGCATCATCAACAGGATCGAAGCCGTGTGTGTGGGCGATAGCATCGAGGCCATCAATGACCATTCTATTGTTGGTTGCCGCCACTATGAAGTCGCCAAGATGCTCCGTGAGCTGCCCAAGGCCCAGCCCTTCACCCTACGCCTGGTGCAGCCCAAGAGAGCCTTTGGTGAGGGCCACCTGTGGCCTTGGGGGCAGGAGGGTTCGGTGGGGGAGCTCTTGTGGAAGTGAGTACCCCGATGCTGGGGACAGTGGGAAGTGGGGGATGCAACAGGATGGCAGGTTCTATATTGTTATAGTCTATCTGGGGATGGTGGGAAGTTTGAGGAGAGGGAGAATGGATGAGGAAGAGTTTGGATCTATTTTGTCACGTGGCTGGGAACTTTCAAAGTGCTGCTTTAAGGTTACCAACTTAAGTAGGACTTTAAAGGGTGAGAAGGTTCTAGAAAGTCTCAGCTCAGGTTTTCCAATGTTTACGAAGAATGGATCTGTCCAGAACATATGCCCCTCCATTGCACTGTCCCCTCTAGATATGATCAGCCAGAGGAGCCGGACCAGCAAATGCCCTGTGGAAGCAAAAGTGACCAGTGGGCGGGAGACCCTGCGGCTTCGTTCTGGGGGTGCCGCCACAGTAGAGGAAGTGGTGAGTGAAAGGGTGAAAGGTCTTCAGGGGCTTTTGCCCCTAGAGCTCTACCACTAAGTCGGTGTGACCTTCGGTAAGACCTCCCTTGCCCAGCCTCAGTTTCTCCACCTGCAAAATGGGTCTTCATGGTGAGGCAGGGCAATAGAGGTGTAAAGAAATATTGATGCATGAGGTCCCAGTCTGCTCTCAGCCGAGGGGTGGAGCCCTTAGAGGAGGCTGGGCTAGAGGGATTTGAGGCTCTCCTCTGTTTTGTCCCATTTTGCTCCCAGCCCAGTGAATTTGAGGAGGAGGCCTCTCGGAGGGTGGATGACCTGCTGGAAAGTTACATGGGCATTCGGGACCCAGAGCTGGGTAAGGGGCCAGGGTAAGCCGGTGGACCCTGGGGGGAGGCCAGCCCACAGGGAGGAGGCAGGGGTCTCAAAGGGAAGTTGGGGTCCCAGAGCATTCTTACTCACTTCCCCTCCCGCTTTGGCAGCGTCCACCATGGTGGAGACATCCAAGAAGACAGTGAGCGTTCAGGAGTTTGCACGCCGTTTAGATTCCGTCTTGGGCGAGTTCGCCTTCCCGGACGAGTTTGTGGTGGAGGTGTGGGCCGCCATCGGCGAGGCCAGGGAGGCCTGTGGCTAGTCTGCCCTGGGGCTGAGCACAGTCCCAGTCCAGAGCCTAGCCCCTCACCCCAGCCCTGCCGGCAGATTTCTGAAGCCCAGCCCTGCCCCAGAGCCCAGCTCAGATCGGAGACCCAGCCCCCCTCTAGAGCCCAGGTCATCTCTGAGACTGAGGTCACCTCTAGAACCCAGACCAGTTCTGAGACTAAGTCCTGCTCTAGACATCAAGCCAGCTCGGAGGCCAAGATCATCTCTAGAACTTCATTTGGTTCTGAGATTCAACCCGGCTCTAGAACTCAGCCCTCCTCTAGAACCCAGGCTAGTTCTGAGACCAAGTCCTATTCTAGAACACAGCCCAGCTCTGAAACCAAGCCTGGCCCTAGAACCAAGCTCAGCTCTGATACCAGGTCCTGTTCCAAAACACAGCCCAGCCCTGAGACCCAGCCCAGCTCCAGAACCAAGCTTAGTTCTGAGACCAAGCCCAGCTCTGGCATGAAGTCAAGTTCTGGAACCCAGACAAGTTTTAAGATCCAGCCCAACTCCTTGACCAATTCTGGTTTTGGAAGCCAGCCCAGTTCTATGACCAAGCCCTGCCACACCATTCAACCCGACTCTGGCATGCAAGACAGCTCCATGACACGGCAGTGCCGGGACACGCAGTCTAGCTCAGGAGCAGCAGTTAGCTCTGAAAGCCAGGCGAGACTCAAGAAGCAGCCCAGCTACAGGAGCCTCTCCAGCTCAGGATTCAAAGACAGCTCCCAAACCCATCCCTATCCACAAACCCAGACCCACTCAGGAGCCCCGATGCATGTGGTGGCTCAGTCCAGATCCAGACCCCAGCCCTGCTCTAAAACCCAGTTTCACTCAACTACCCACCCCCATTCTGGAGCCCAGTCCAGCCCCAGTGATGAATCCAGCTCGGAACCTGAGCCCAGCTCTAGATCCCGACCTAGAGCCACAGCCAGGCCCGTATCCAGAGTTCAGACGAGCCCTGGAACCTCATCCACCTCTGATGTAAGGCCTGTCCCCGCAGCTCAGCTTGACACTGACCCCCGCTCTCACAGCAGTGCACAGAGCAGCGTGAGAGTGCCGCCCGACCCTGGGACCCAGGCCACTTTCAAAGACAGGCCTATTTCCAGAGCTCAGCCTGGACCAGGCACCCAACCCGGCTCCAGAACTCAGCTCGGTTCTGGAGCACAGCCCGACTCTGAAACCTCACTCAGCTCCAAAACGCAGTCCCTTGCTGAGACCCAGCTGAGTTCCAGAAGACAGCGAACCTCTGAAATCCAATCAAGTCCTGGGATCCAGACCAGCACAGCGACAGACTTAAGCTCCGCAACGCTATCTAGCTCTAAGAGCAGGCCAAGCTCCACGACCCAGCCCTGCGTGGCTCAATTAACTTCTCGGACTCCACTTGTCTTGGAAACCCTGCCAAGTTCTAGATACCGGCTCCAGGCCACAATCCCAGGCAGCTCGGACATGGAGCCAGACGTAGGGAAGCAGATCAACTCTGCCACTCAGGTCATCTCTAGAGTCCAGTTCAGCTTTGAGACTCAACTCAACTCTGAAACCCAGACCAGTTCAGGAACGCAGCCCAGCTCTGGGACCCACTTGAGTTCTAGAACCCAGCCTGTTTCTGGAACCCAACCCAGCACCAGAACCCAGACAAGCTCTGGAGCCCAGGTTGGCTCTGGGGCCCAGACCAGGGCAAGAATTCAACCCAGTTCTGAAACCCAGCTCGGCTCCAGAAGCCAGTTTAGTACCGGGATTCAATTTAGCTCTGAGACCCAGCCCAGCTCTGAAATCCAAACCAGTTCAAGAACGCCGCCCAGCTCTGGTGCGAACCTTAACCCCAGAACTGAGTCCAGCTCTGACGCTCAGCTCAGCCCTGAGACTCGGCTCAGTTCCAGAACCAAGCCCAGCTCTAGGGTTCAGTTTAGTGCTGAAGTGCAACCCAGTTCTGACACTCAGACCAGTTCAAAAATACAGCCCAGCTTTGGAACCCACCTTGGTTTCAGAACCCAGCCTGTTTCTGGGGCCCAAACTAGCTCCAGAACCCAGACCAGTTCTGGAAGGCAGCTCAGCTCAGACCCCCAGCCCAGCGCTGGAGCCCAGCCAAGTTCCAGAACCCAGACCAGCTCTAGGATTCAGCTCAGCTCTGAGACTGAGCCCTGTTCTGAAATCCAGACCAGTTTAAGAACCGAGCCCCACTCTGGAACCCACCATAGTTCCAGAACCCAGCCTGTTTCTGAAACCCAGTCTAGCTCCAGAACCCAGACCAGCTTAAGAATCCAGCTTAGCTCTAGAAATGGGCTTCGCCCCCAGACTCCTGGCCTTGACCCAAAAACCCAGTCTGATCGCGTTCCCCCAGCTCGACCTCAGCCCCCAGGCCCACCACCCAGGGTCCCTACTCCAGCCTCTAGCAAAGTCTCTCAGCCTCAGCCCCAGCCCCATGATCTGGTACATGGAACCCAGGCCAGTACTGGCCTGGGCAGAAGCCCACCAACTTCCCACCTGGCCTCACAGCCACAGACCCGCTTGGCTCTCAAGAAACCAGCCCTTTCCCCCAAGCCCCAGATAGGACCCCCTAAGTCCACTCCACCCATCTTATCTGCCATCCCTACTTCTGCCTCCAGGGTGAACCTCCTGCGGCCCCAGCACCCACAGTCCCCAGCTCAGGAGCACGCCCCCCTACCCCCATGCTTAGGGAGTCAGGAAATGATCCACAGGGACCAGAGCCCCTTCCCCACCGCAGGGAGCACTAGCTTGGGGGTGACATAGTTTTGTCCCCCGCTGGACTCCATCCCCTCTCCATCTTCTCCCAGCTCAGGTCCCCCAGAAGCAGCATGTGACCTCATTCCCCTACAGATGGAGGGAGAATGGAAACGGATTTCAGTTTCATTGGGCTTGGCTCTGGGAGGTGTAAGCAGATCCCAGGTCCGTGGAGGGGATGGGGGATGGTTTGCTCTTCACGTACCTCGAGGGCTCATGGGAAATAAAGGCACTTCTCACCCCTGCAGCTAGGTGTGTCTTTTTTTTTTTTTTATTTTGATCATTTTTGAAAAAACATTTTATTTTTAGAGAGGGAAGAAGGTAGGAAGGAGGAGGAGAGAAGCATTGATGTGGGAGAGAAACATCAGTGGGTGGTCCCTTGTACACACCCCGACTGGGCCAGAACCTGCAACCCAGGCATGTGCCCTGATAGGGATTTGAAGCTGGGGACCTATTGCTTCGCAGGGCAGAGCTCCAACTGAGCCACACCTGTCAGAGTCAGCTGTGTGGCTTTTGAGGGAGTTTGGGGGAAAGCAGAGGAAGCAGCAGGCGTGGGGGTCTAGGGGGCTCTGGCAACACCGACTGCTTCTCAAGTACCTATTGTGCGCAGGGTGACTTACAGGTACTCACTGTGCGTGTGTTGAGGTACTCGCACAAACATGGCACTCCTTAAAAGCTCATCCATTTGTCCATTCGATCCATCTTTGTTGAGCACCTACTATGGGCCAGGTGCTGTTCAAGACACCGGGAGTCTGAGTGTTAAGTGGATGAATGGCGAAATGATAAGCTTAGGAGGGAAGGACTCTCTAGAGTGGAGGAAGCAGGCATCGTGCCATGGTCTGGTGTGTGTCTCTCCCTTTCCTTTACTCATCTGAAAAATGGGTTTCATGCCTGGACACTGCAGGGCCACAGGGAGCATTCTAGGAGACCCAACTCAAAACAGAAACAGTCTCATCCTCTCAGCGTTTCCCCCGTTCTGTTCTCTGCTGCTACATGGTTGGAGAGCAAACTTCAACAAATACCAACTGACTTTCAGACCCAAAAGAAAATAAAGCCAGAATGAGATGTGTTTTGGCGGAAGAAGGGTCTGCCCATTCACATTCAATCTTCTAGACAGCACTACTTGAGTTAGGCACAGGGGGCCAGAATCCCTAATTTCCTGAGGACTTCTGAAAGGGGAGCCTTACAAGTCTAATTGCCCTCAGACACCCTCCCTACACCCCCTTTCATCCTTCCTGGGTGGGGGTGGAGAGAAGAGAGGGGCCTTGGAAAAGGGGATCAGGGAAGAGGTGGGGGCTCCCTAGGACTGATGGAACACAGCTCACAATCCTGCCACTCAAACTCTGTACATCCTGCACTTGAATGGGGGACATGCTGGTAGGGTGCTCTGCCTGGCTGTCCTCCCAGAGCCACTACTGACGTCTGCCTCTAGCCCTACACCACGGTGGGCCTCCGGGTGAGCTGGGTCTGCAGGGAGAGCGACCGGGGCCGGGCATTAAGGCCAGGGTGGAGGCGCCGGATCACTGCCCGACGGAACAGGATGTACACCCAGGGGTCCAGGATCTGGTTCCAGGTGGCCACGCGCAGGTAAATGAGCAGCTGTTTCTCCGTGGCTCGGGGCAGCTGCCCAGTTGCACTCATGGCTGGCGGGCTCCACAGCACTGTCTGGGCGATGAAGACCTGTGAAGGGCCAGAACCGTTAGCCAGGGGTCAGGCCAGCTTCCAACTCTACCTCACCAACACCCACTGTCCCCTGAGATCAAAGACTGGTTCTGTTACTGCTTTGCTCTGTGACCTTGGGAGAACTGCCCTGAGCTCTGAGCTTCAGTTGATGTGGCCACAAAATAACGCTGTTTTCTAGCTCCTCTCCTGGGCACAATTAAATGTAGTGGACAAGTAGACTTGCATTTATAAACAGTTGGAGTTACCATTATAGCCAGCATTGTTGTTCTATTAAACATTTTCTATTTTATAAACATTTCATAGTATAATGTTGTAAAACTATGGTATTAATTTGTTTATGCAAATTGTAAATTGTAAAACGAGTGAACATATTATTTATTTTATTTTAAGAAATGTTATATAATATTAAAGTTTATATTTTATAAAAATTTTATGACAAATAACGTTATAGTATTTTTATATTAAATTTAGATTAAGTTATTTTAATATATTTTATTAAATATTGAATTTTACATTTAATATTAGATATTATTTCAGTTATTTACAAACTATTGTATAATACAATATAATTATCTAATAATATATTTTATTACATAGTAAAACATTTTATGTGAAATTATATAATATGTAATATAATTATGTAGCTAACTATTATATATTGGATATAACTATTAAGTATTAATTAATAGTACATAAGTATAGTTATATATTATATAGTACTTAACAATTATGTAACATATAACATGTAATTATATATTATATAATTGATATAATTAAGTTTAAGTATAACACAATATAACAACTATAATGTATATATAATAATTACAATTGAAGAGTTTGTTAAATATAATTTTAATTTATGTTGTAATAAATGCACTATATTTAAATTCTACTAAAATGGCTTCCTAGGCATTCTTGTGTGCTGGACAAGGCTGGAGATACTACAGTGGACAGAACATCAGTCCTGCCCCAGTTTTGGGGTTATCTGTGTCTAGTTCAGGAGCTCCTCAAGGAAGGTCATCCCAGTATGAGCACTGGGATATGTGCCCACACTTTCTTAAGTGGACAAAAATATGAGGATTGAAATTCATTCTGGATGAAATTAAGCCCAGTCACCAAGGATGGTGGGAGCCCAGGGCAGACCCAGCACTGGCAACTCACCAGCAGCGGCATCCAGCAGACAGTGGCCACCACCATGATGCCCAGGAGCTGAGCCATCATCTCCACCTCGCAGTCGCGTGGGCGCTGCTGGGCGGCCTCCTGCTGGTGGTAGACGCGGCACAGAGTGGCCACGCTGATGGTATTGAGCAGGAAGGACAGCCCCACTGAGAAGCTGCCAAGGAGCACAAACAGCAGGCCAAAGACCACGTCTCCAGGCTCGGAGCCCAGGGTGAGGAAGCACCAGGAGCCTGGATACTGCAAGGTGTAGTGGCCCACGCCCAGCAGGGGCAGCAGACCCAGAGCCAGTGCGGTGACCCACACCAACCCCACGGTGGTCCAGGCGCGGCGCTGTGAGGTGGCTGCAGGGCGTGAGAAGGGTCGTGTGATACCCAGGTAGCGCTCTGAGGCCATGGTGGCCCCCAGCAGCAGTGGGCACAGGCCAAAGAAAACCATGACCACGCCCATGAAGTGGCAGAGGTGGCAGTTGGGGTCCACAGCGTGCCAGTTAAAGAGGATGGTACGCTGGGTCACCACGATGGCACCGGTGATCAGCAGCCCCATGAAGTCGGTGAGGACAAGGCCACAGAGAAAGGTGAGGAAGGAGGACCGCGCATGGGAGCTGCCCTGCCGTGCGCCTGCCAGTACTTTCAGGGCCAGTAGGTTGGAAGCCAGGCCCACCAGGCAGAAGGAGGCAGCAAACCATGGAGAGGCGATCAGGCGCCGCTCCTCCAGCGTGATATTTGTTGGCCAGGAACAGGGCCCCGGAGAACTTTCATTGGGCCACATGGCACTGAAGCAGAGTGGGCAGGGTCAGCAAGCCATGGAGCTGAGGCTATAGGTGGAGTACGTTGACACTGGCTCTGGCACACCTGGTAGGGGAGGAGAGATGATTTGCTGCTGATTTATTCTGAATTTTTTAAATTGATTTTTTGAGAGAGAGACAAGGGAGAGGGAGAGAGAGAAACATTTGAATTGTTGTTTCACTTTCTTTATGCATTCACTGGTTGTTTCTTATACGTGCCCTGAATGGGGAATTGAATCTACAACCTTGGCATATTGGGACAATGCTCTAACCAACCGAGCTACCTGGCTAGGACCTCATTCTGCATTTTAATCTGACTGGCCTGGTGATCTCCTATATGACCTTCAGCACCCAACTCAAATAAGCCCCTTTTAAGGAAGCTTTTCCTGACTTACCTAAAACTGCATTCACAAGTTTTACTATGATTATAGTACTACCTACAGCTCCGTCCTGCCCCAGAATCAAGAACCTTCAAGGTTAGGACCAGTGCTATCTCCTCTGGCACCCCTAGAGGACACCAGTTAGTATCTGCTGAAGAGAAGGCCCAGGAAGCTCCAGGTTTGACCTCCAGCCCTGTCGCCTACTGCATGGTCCCAAGCAAGTGATTTCTTCCCTTTAAGTTTGTTTTCCGCTGGTCTCCTGTCCAAGTCCTTGGTGGACTGCAGCATCCAGGAGAGATTCCAGCCACAGTAAGACAGGATGCATCCAGTGTGAGAGGGGGGCTGGTTGTCAGCCAGACATCTCTGGCTTTCGTATTGGCCCTGAGGTCAGCCTTGTGAGTCACCATTTTTGCGGCTGCATGAGGGAAGGCATCACCCCACTGGTATTTAAGGGCGACCCTTTCTCACACATGTCCAAATCATGTGGTTCTTGTTTTTAATTATTAATTTTTAAAAATCATGTGGATTTCCCCCCCTCATTTCATGGCATTGCTTTTTGTTTTTAATCCTCACCCAAGGATATGTTTTATTGATTACAGAAAAAAAGGAAGAGATAAACATTGAAGTGAGATAAAAACATAGATCAGTTGCCTTCTGTATGCACCCCAACTGGAGATTGAACCTAAAACTTAGGTATGTGCCCTGAGCGGGTACTGAACCTGCAGCCTTTTGGTGTGCGTGCTAGATGATGCGCTAACCAACTGAGCAACTTGGCTAGGGCTCATGGTATTGCTTATATAATAAGAAATAAACCCAGGAATCCAGTTCCATTCTAGGAACAAAAAACAGCTCCCTTGGAGTGACAGGTTCCCCAGGGATGTGCTATACAAGGCAACAGAAGGAACCCGTTACCCAGCGTGGGGACTGGGGAGAAAACCTGAGACATCTGGGCTTGGCTAATGTAAGTGTGGACAAATCAGCCAGATGTGGGGATGTCAAGTAGCGATAAAATGAGAACATGCACCAAACAGCGCCCAGTTCCCAAAAAAGGATACTCTAGAGAAGACAGAAAGCCACCCAGGGAGCTAGGACAGCACCCAGGAGCACAGTCTTCTGCTCTAGGCACATGCCGCATGTCACCCTTTTGTTGGGATCAGAGCCAGCAACAGTGGGGTGGTGGGAACCACAGGAGAAACAGGGATGGAGGAGCCCAGCAATTTAAGCTCATAAAGGTCCTATGATGATCTGCTTTTTGCAGGGGGAGCAAACTGTGACACAGAGAGATTAACTAACTTGCTCAAGGTCACACAGCCCTGCCCAAGCTGATCTGAAATTTACGCTTGGGCTGCACTACATATAATGTGCATTAGTGATTCAAAATTCTGCCCATTGGATGAAGGCTAGTGCCAGGTAGGTGTGGGGGTTCACAATCACTGGACTTTTCTTTAAGGAAGGATAACATTTTCTAGAGAGTTGATGAGACTGGATTCAAATTCCGGCTTCGCCATATACCCTCGCACTGACCTCATGCCCCACTCTGAGCCTCAGTGTTCCTTCCTGTAAAATGGGACTCATGGTAGGGATGAGTTCATGTGGGTACCCGGCTGAGCACATTCTAGGTGCTCAATTTCTGAAATGTGCCCAGCAGGTGGCTGCTAGCCCTCACTTCCCATCTTCATAATTGGATCCTTGGCCCAGCCCCTCAGCTCCACGACTCCTTATCTAGTCTCATAAATAATCCAGTCCCTGACAGCTGCCCTGAGCTTCCATCCCAGGCTGAGCGCCAAGGTCACCATCATTTTGGTGACAGGGGGCACTTAAGTGGGAAAACTAAGGCCTGAGGAGGCGGGGCAGGCAGAGGGAGTGCTTTCTATGGTGACCGGAGACCTTAGCCCTCCACTTGGGACCAGGGCTACTTCAGATTTGACCTGCACTTGAATTCCTCCTGGAAAAGGGCACTGCCTCCCTCCAGAGATGGTATGTGCCATTTCTGAACATTTCTGGGGACTTGGGCTGCTTCTACAGCTGTAAACCCTGGCCTCTGCCTGGAATGACTGCCAACACCTCTTGAGTCTCATGGTCCTCTTGTCCCCATCTTCCCGCAGGAGCTCCTAAATCACTCACTCTCCCAGGACACACACCCCTGAGATATCCCCATGGTTCCCATGTCTGGGAACAAACCTGTGACTCAGAGCCCGGAGCCTGGGGGAGGCTGGAAACTGGCATGACTCCTTCTGGCCCCAGGCTGAGGTTTCCAGTCCCCCCTCCCATGGGTGTAGGTGATAGGGGCCATCTCAAGTTCCCCTGGGCAAGCTGTCCAGTAGAGGCACCTGGAGAGGCCTCCCTTCCCTTCTCACATTGGCCAGGGGAGCGGGCAGGGCCCCTAATCTAGAGGGGACCATTCTCATCCCAGCCACAGGTCCAAGAAGCAGCATGGTATGGTCTTTAGGGGAATGCATCTCTGTGACTCATGGGAGGCATGGGCTCCAGATTCCCACCCCAGATTTGCTGGACAAACCCAGGATTCCATGACCAGAGAGTGGGGAGGTTTAGACTTTGAAGGTTCGGGTTCTGGAATTTAAATGAGCTCCTAGCTCCGAAACCTGGAAGGATTCCAGCGTCCAGAATTTCAAGGAGCTGAGGCTCCAGAACTTCGACAGGAGTTTGGCTGGATCCTGGGTTCCAGGAATCCGTCTCAGCTACTGATTCCTTACTTGAGGCTGGACAATGGACGGGGTTCCCCCCCTGCCCAGTGGAATGTGTTTCCTTGGTTCCCAAGTGCCAGGCCCCGCCTCTGCCTGATCATACATCATTGCCCTTCCCCCTCTTCTCCTCCCCTCTCCATCAAGCCAACTGTCTTTCAACAAGTCCCTCTTCTACTCAACGCCCCACCCCCTAACTTGCCCAGTCTGCCTATCCCCACACCCTGGGCCTACCCAGCCTCCTCCAGGGGCAATGCTGATCTCAGACAAGCTCTAATGGAAGTCCCTTATCTGCCACCGCGGAGCTGAGGTAGCAAAGTTCCTGAGCTTCAGTTTTCCCCCTCTGTGAAATGGGAATAACAAGGGCAGCAAATCGCCCATTGGGATTCTGAATGGTTTTCCAAAGCCTGCTTTGCTCTAGCTGAGGAGTTTTCACCTCAGCTGTGCCCCTTGCCTGGCATGTTCGTCCTGCTACTGGCTGTGTCACAAGCGTATCTCCCGGCCAGGTGTACTGGGGCTGACGGCGGGAGCCCTGATACTGTGTGTGACCTTCTCCAGCCCTGCCCCCTGCCTGTTTCCCTCGTTTCCTGTCCTCTAACTGAGAAACTGTCCCGGAGACCAACGAAGGCGCCTTTGGCATGAAAAGTGCAGGGTCCAGGCCAGTTCCTGCATCAGTCAGTTCCAGCCCAGGTCTGAAGCATATCAGTCGCCCATTGACCCCTTCCACGCCTCTCTGTGCGGCCACAGACAACCATACAGACACACATACGCACCTGAGCGCGGCGCGCGGGCGCGCACACACACACACACACACACACACACACACACAAGCGGGCCTCCTCAGTCTTCAGGCCGCTCTCAACTCCCCTCACCACAAGGCTCAGTTTTTCCGGAAATTTTTCCTGTTTGTGACACTAACCAGGTCCCCACCCAAGAGGGTTCAGGGCGGGGTCCCCACAGTTAGCGGAACTAGGCAGGGGCTGAACCTTGGCCCAGGCTCATGTGTGTTCTTTGAACCTCAGTTTCCTATTTGTTCGATAGGCATCCGAGAAGCGCTCACCAATCAGCGCGGCCAGGAAGGCCATAGGGGAGGGCAGGTGTGAGATGTGGGGAGGGGACCCAGGCCATCTGGCCAGTGGCTAGTGATGGACACAAGAGCTACCGTGATCATATGAACCCATTGCATGCCTACACACAAACACTCACAGCCACACCCTCCCTGTGGTACCACAGGATCCTAAATGTCCCCGGACAGACTCAGGGGAACCCCAACACAGGCACACCCTCAGCTACACACAGCTACACACTAACCAAGGTGGCAGCAGAAGGGCAAAGCCGCCCTCCCGGCACAGACGGGTCTCATCAACTCTCATCAACTCCCCCGATCACCCAGAGCTGGCTGCTGTCACTGCTCAGGGCGAACCACCCTCAGCAGGACAGGTCATCGCAGGAAACATCCCAGCAACGCCTACCCATTCTCACGCCCCGCCCCCAACCTGGACCTCTGCGGCCTCACCTGGCGCTGATGAATGGATGGGGCGGCTGGAGTTGCCCTGCTGTCCCGTAGGCACCCGGAACCTGGAGGAGAAAAGTCCGGGGTGGAGGTGGGATGGGCGGAGCTGGGCGACCTGGTCTCCCAGGGTTCCTAGGGAAACCGAGTCACGGTGGTGGCGAGCCCACAGAGGACCTGGGGACCGTCCCGTCTCCAGAGGCGCTGGACGCCCGGTGCGCCAGGTGCTGGGAAGCGGGAGGGTCTAGGTTATCTCTGAGTCTGGAGGGGGTCCTTTGGGACTCCCGGATAAAAATAACCGAGGTGGGGCTCCGCTCTACAGAGATCACCCTGTCGGTCTCCCTCCTTGACTCTTGCGGTCTGCCTGTCTTTCCCTCCTCCGTTCGTCTCTCATCAGCCCCTCCCCGCTGCAGTGGCCACGCCCCCAGGCTCCGGCGTGGCGGATGGGGGTCAGCGGGCACCCCCCTGCCCGCCTGGGAGACTGCGCATCCTCCTGGGGAAGGGACATCCCAGGGACACCAGGGCACAGGGGCAGGGGGCCAGCACCGTCCGGAAGCTACACCACCGATCTGCCCCAGCAAGGCCACCTCCAGGAGCTCCTGTGGCACACCAGAGGCTCGGAGGAGGCTGGCATGTTCTGGGCAAGGCAGGGTCAGCTCCCCAGGGTGCCTAGACCCCCATCTCAGGCTGAGACCAACTCAGGCTGAGACCGTCTGAGACAGGCCTTCCTGGAGCAGGTGAGCCGAGAGGGCTGAGGGTGACAGGGTGACAGGGTGAGGGTACTCCCGAGGGGAGGCCAGTGAGACAAAGGCTGAGAGATGGCACTGGAGCCAGGGCAGGAAAGCCTGCAGTTGGGGTGGGGAGATTGCTTCCCCTTCTCCCCCTAGTGCGAGGCAGGGAAAGCCTGGAATCTGTCCCTGCAGGAATGATTCAGAGGTTGAGGCCTGGGAGCAGGAACAGGGCTCCGCAATAGACGGCCAAGGCAGGGTTGACTTCCTTGGAAGCTCCAGGCACACTTGGGGCTCTGGGCCAGGGTCTCACCAGCTCAAAATGACTGGGCTGAGCCAACAACGCATGGCGACTAGACTGTGCTACAGGAAAGAGAGACGCTTCTTGAAGGCCCTTCCTGCCCACAGTCCCGGGTTTTAAATGGGGTGGAGAGGGTCCTCCGGCGTAGGCATGGAGGGGTGACCTTGGGCCATGCTCACCCAGTGTTAGGGTCTAGAGTGGACCACAGCTAGCTGGCTTGGACTTGAGCCCACCCCACCCAGTCCTTGGTTTCTGGGAGGGGCACACAAGTGTAGGCTCAGAGTGAAGACTGACTGTAGCCTATACTCCTCCTGGGCTGTGTACGGAAACCCCTTCTCCAGTTTCCCCCGCCCACCTACCACCTTCCGGTCTCTAGGCCTGCGCTCACCCCCACCCCCCATTCCTCCGGAGGCTCCTCCCCTGTTCTACCCTATTGTCTGAGTCCCTGAGCCGATTAACCCTAACTTCTCTTGATTAGGAAGGAGTCTTCCAACTTTTATGCTTTTGGCAAAACTGTGGTTGCAAGGACTCCTCCTCTGGGAAGCGCTGATCTTCCAGGTTTTAGTCCAAGGGCAACTCTGTGTCCAACTCGCTTGGTGGGACAATTAAGAGCCCCAGGTAGAACTGCAGGACTGGAAACAAGACCTGCTCTCAAGGAGCCCCCCTTCCCCTCAGGGCTGGAGAAAGACAGAGCTGGACACAGATAGTCATGGCCCAGAGGAAGTAATGGGGTAAAGGGGAGCCCAGAAGGTGAGACAGGAAGGCATCCTGTGGGGAGAAGGCCTGAGAACTGGTGCTTTTTTTTAAAAACTTTATTTATTTAATTTTGGAGAGGGGAAAGAAGGGAGAAAGGGAAACATCAATGTACGGTTGCCTCTTGCGCGCCCCCAACTGGGGACCTGGCCCACAACCCAGGCATGTGCCCTGACTGGGAATCTGGTGACCCTTTGGTTCACAGGCCAGCGCTCCATCCACTGAGCCACACCAGACAGGGCAGAACTGGTGCTCTGTGGGATGAATAGGAGTTTCCCAGGTGTAAGAGACATGGCAGAAATCACATGTGCAAGACTTTGGGGGCAAGAGAGAGCATGGAGCTTTGGAGAACTGCAGCGAGGGCCGTATGGTGGGAAAAGGAAGTGGGGCTGGGACTCCAGATTGGGGGGGAGAGAGATGAAAGGAGGCTGTTCCATTACCATTTCCTCTGCCAAGAGATAAGAAGGACAGTGCTCCCTCTGGGGAACAGCCAGGGCAGGGGTCAGAGATGCAGTTAACTTTAATTTAGTTTGGGTCTCAATCTAGGTTTGCAATGTAAGAGGTCAAGATGCTCATTTTATAAATGGGGAAACTGAGGCCCAGACAGAGGAAATGACATGGCCAGTCCACACACAGGTAGAGTTTGAACTTTAGCTCTAGGTTTCCTCCAACCTCCTGAGCTGGTGGCTGGAGACTTTCTAGCCTCTGTTTATCCCTTCCTAGTTCAATAGGCACATGGGAGGCTTGAAAGACATTGGGATGGCCTGTGGGGAGCAAAGGCCAGGCTCAGGACATGTCCCCGTGGCTGTGGTTTCCGGTGGGGGATCAGGCAGGGAGTATCTAATTTTAGATTTGGACAGAGTCAAAGGCAGGAAGAAGCTGGGGTGGGGGTTGAAGGCAGCTTAAGGGACACAGGGTGGACCTTGGGCCAGGGTAGAGGTGATGCGGCAGCCTGCTTGAGGGGTCTCCTTGACACCCAACTCATGTTCCCGCTCAGCTCACTCACCCTGTATGGTTCCCCAGGGCCCTGGGGCGAGTCCAGCTCCTGGGCTTGCATTCAGCTCTGCCCTGCCCTTTGCCCCGGGGGAACCTGCTATCTTTTCTCCTGCAAGACAGGTTCCACCCCAGTCTGTCAGCAGCCCTCCTCCAGGAAGTCTGTGGTGTCCCCTCTGAGGCGCCTTTGACTCAGTGCTTCCCCCTGCCCCCTTCCAGTTTGACACCTGGGCTGCTGGCACCTGAGCCCAGCTCTCCTTCCTCCTGATTAAGGGCTCCTAGCTAAACACACCCAGCAAGTTGGCGGACGGCTACCTTCTCCCTTGGGGCGAACACACTCCAGGACTGCAGGGGGGACACTAGGCTTTGTAGGACTCTCCCAGGGGCAGAGGCTGGGACATGGAGGTAGGCTTGGAGATGGGTTTCTCCAAGTTAAAAGAAATCCAGGTTTGAACCCCGACAGCCGCTTTCTAAGCTTGAAAACATGGGTTTCCATGAGCCCATTTCCCCAAATGGACAGAAGTCCTTTCACAGAGCGCTAGTATGAGGTCAAGGCTGGGCTGCAGCAGCCACAAACAACCCACACTCTGAGAACAGAACGGGCCTTACCCATCTAATGGCCAAGCCCTGAGTTAGGCAGAGAAGTGCCTCGGGGTCTGCCCTGCACTCAGGGACAGGTAAGCAGGCCACAGATGGCTTGGTAGTGGCTGTGGGCTGCCAGGGAGTCTAAGGCTGCTCTGGCAGTGATTGATTAATGATGTCTGCCCAGGGTTCCAAAGGGGACAAAAGTGGTCCTTGTGCTACCATAAGGGCCTTCTTTGTCCAGGATCAGGATGGTTGGGCCAGCCAGGGTCTGCAGTGTGAAGAGGGTGACAGCTGGCCAGGGGACTTCACAGGGCAGCCCCTCACCTCCCAGCACCCATGGGAAGTCTGGAGTGTTAACAATTTCACACTCCTACTGGGCCTGAGGCAGATGGAAGAAACCCTGACTATAAGAAGCTTAAGGACAGCTGCTGACGTTCTTTAGGTGTTGTGGTTGTTTTAAAAAGTGGTCTTGGTTTCATGCCTTAGTTGTACAGACTAATGTGCTGTGGTTACAGGAGACTCAACAATGGGGACAGCTGGGTGTGGGTAGAGGAACTCAGGGCCATCTTTCCTGCAGTTCTAAAAACCTCAAACGGTTATAAAATAGTGTTTATTTAAAAAACACATACTCTCGCGAGTAGATCAGTTAAATGAAAATAAAGATTTTCCCCCTCCCCACCACCTAAAAAAGTCTTTTTAGAGAAATAACCTAAAATATTTCCAGATGAAACTGGGTACCGGGCAGGGCTGTTCGAGGAGCTGGGTTCAGGCTCTTCCCGTTTCAGGCTGGAAATGTCTACATAATAGACCCCTTGGTTTCTGGATGAGATGGTGGGTGGTGATGTGTCCTTCACCCCCACTTGGGAGGAGACTGACCCTCTGAGCCAGCACCAGAGTGAGGTGAGTAGGATGTTCCTCAAAAGAGATTTTAGAACATGGCACAGCAAGGCTCTGGGTTCCACGGGCGCAGACTGAGAGAGGCCGCCTGGGAAAGGGCCAGGACTGTGGGCCCTGGAGAAGCTGGCTGTATCCCAGGGTCAGTCCGTGCTCTGGACTTGGATTTCCTGCCCCTCCAATGCTTGGTACCTCATGTCTGGGCCTCATGCTACCCGCAGCTAAGGGCCTGCACCACAGGGCCTGTCATGGTGGGCCTTGGGTCTCAGTATGCCCATGTGGATAATGAGGTTGGTTGACACCTGCTGGGTTTCCTGGGCTCAAAGAATCCTAACAGCAACCCCCCGAACATGTGGGAACCCTGAGCCAGCCTGTCCCCATCATCTTTCTCCTCTCCCCTCTGAGACTGCTGCACCATGACTCACTCGGTGTTCATGCAGAGAAAGTGAGGCTGGTGAAGGGAAGGCCCAGCCTGAGGTGGGCTGTGAACCAGCCAGGGAAGGCTGCCAGCTTCACCCCTCCCGTCAGGTGGTCTGGAAATAACGCAGGGCCATCACCGCCGGTAACGGTAGCGCTTAAAGTGGAACCAGAGCTGGAAGATGCCGTTAGCGAACTGGCAGCGGAAACCATGGCGGTGTGAATACTCCCACTCTCGGTTGACGATCTTGAAGGCAATGTCCTCGTAGGGCGGACCAGCATGGAAGCGCAGGGTGGCAAAGTCTTTGTTGTCGGGGCAGGCCTCTAGGAAGTACTCAGGGGTGGAGCGCTTATCAATGAGGTCAGGGTAGAAGATGTTGAACTTGTAGCCCTGAACGATCTTGGGTGGCGGGTTGTCAAAATCATAGTGCGTCTGGTTGTACTTGTTCCACTCGAAGCCTGTGTGCACACGGTTGAAGAAGCGTGGCTTTCGTGGACGGTACTTGTCGGCCCACAGGTAGGCCTTGCCGGTCAGTGGCATCTCCACACTGAACTGTGCTTCGTCCTGGCCCATGCCCTCCTTGGCCCGCCGGAAGAAGATGTCCTCTGCACTCTCACTTGCATCACCTGTGGGCAAGTCAGCTGTTATCCGAGACTGAGGCACCACTGAGCCTCAGCCTCAGCTCCCTATCGCAGGGAGCCTGGGCCTCCGCACAGGGCAGTGTGAAGGGGAGCCCAAGCCTATCCCACCCTACCAGGCCTCTCACAGAAGAACTGAGGCTCAGGGTAAAACCACAGGGAGGCGCAGGCCCTAGCTCCCAGTTTGCAGTGCCTGCTCAGTACCCCTATGCCTGTCCATTTATGCTTACTGTCTTTCCTTTGTGGGCACCAAACACCATGTGTTCTCTGCTGAGTGGCCCGAGAGACTGCTGGTTAGAAATCTGCTGGAGGGCCCTGGGCAGGGCCCTTTCTGAGCCTATTTCTCCTCTGTACCCAGGGCAACAGTAGCTCAGGGAGGGTGAGGTGCACCCTCAACGAATAGCATGAGAGGCTCACAGCAGGGCTAGACACAGGAGATAAACACAATTCTTTGTCCTTAGAGCCAGCCAGTCACTAAACCCAACTGAATGAATGAGTGAGTGGAAAAGTAAATAGACGCTCAGGGACAGGGAGGGAGGGGGACAGAAAGAGGTGCACCATTAAGCCCCTTGACTACCTCAGCCCCAGGAGCCCCTTGCCCCAACCCTCTTGCTGTTTCATTCACCCGATGCACACCTGTGACCTGGAGCTGCTGCCGTGACAGCTGCAGGCGCTGCAGGTCCTCATCAGGCTCCAGCACGTGTGCGTCCAGTGGCAACTCGTGGGCCGTGAGCAGCCGGGGGCTGTACTTGCCAGCATCATAGTCGTCCAAGCTCTGCTGGATCAGGTCCTCCTCCATGAGCACAGCCTCCCCCTCTGCTTCGCCCTCTGCTGGTGCTGCCCCCTCCGCCTCAGGCTCCACAGGGCCACCCTCCAAGGAGGGGCCAGGTGGGGTCAGGGCTGGGACCTCAGGCTCCAAGCTTTAAGGAGAAAAGTCTGGGTGGGTGACTGCCCTGTCCCCTCCAGAGGTAGCTGGGGCCCCATGGGGTGAGGGGTACATCCTGGACCTCCAGGTGAGCAGGGAGGACTTTTGGGCTGGGCCTACCTGTGGCCAGGAGACTGGGGCTCCTGCTTAAGGATGGGAAACAGCGGCTCACTCTCTACACCCTGCTCCTGCTTCAGCTTGTAGAGCTTTTGCCGTAGCACGTCCTGGTGCCGCTCTCGGAGCCTGAAACATGGGCCAGGCAGTCACCCTGACTGGATCAGGGGAGGGGGCCCCATTCTCCCTTAGGCTTTCTCAGGATTCCCTCCCCGTAAAACCCTTTTGCTTGGAGCACACAGAGGTTGAGAGGGCAGTGAGTACAACATAGGCTGGGACTCGGGCCCAGCATAGCCATTCCAGGGTCAAGGCTTTGGCCATGAAAAAGCGGGGCTTGGGGGTCACAGACCCCAGAGAACTATCCCATGGCTGGGAGGGGGCAGGTCCTTGTCCCAGGGTATTCACTTGTGGGCGTACCCTAATGGCCAGCCTGAGCCAGAACAAAAAGCAGAGCAGTCAGGGAAGATAAATTTAGAAGCGAGAAAAGTTAGTGGCAGGCAAACTGTTTACACAATGGTACCAAGCATGCTGAGAATTTGTATACAGGGTGTGTGAAGCCAGCAGATGGAGGGGGACAGGCAGCCTGGGGGCTTCCTGTGATGCCTGCTGACCCTATGGGAAACAAAGGCCAGAAGGCAGGCCACTACGGAGGCCATGCCTGACTCACAGGTCCATGACAGCAGAAAGGGGGAACAAGAACATGGGAAGGGCCTTTGGCTGGAACACTGGTCTATGGTCCCCAAAGTTATTTGGTGGCCAGCCTTGCCCAGCAAGCCTGATGGCGATGGCTCCTGTGCCCAGGCGAGACCACAGGCAGGACAGAACCCACCCAGGACAGTGCCCAGAAGGTGACTGAGGCCCACTGCCCACTCACCTGGCACGTGCCATGTGGGCACGCAACTGTTGCAGTAGGCTCTCCCAGTATCCCATGTCTAGGTTGGGGCCCCCGGCCCGGATCTTGCCCTCGATACCCTGGAAGATGACCTGCAGCTGGCTGTACGTTTTCCCTTTGAAGACTGACTGCACATCGGAGCTGACCGAGGTGTTGACACCCTCTCGTCGTTCACCTGCAGTGAGGTGGGGGCCACTTAGCACCAGGCTGGGTCCCAGGTGTCCAGCCTACCAACCTTGCCCATCACTGCTTTCCCCAAACCACGTGCAAAAGCCAGGAGGGCTGTCCCAATGGCTCCTGCTCTGCTAATCCCAGCTGTGTGACCTTGGGCAAGTGGCTCACATTCTTTGGGCCTCAGTTTTCCCCTCTGTAAGTCCAATGAGACCATGCATGTGAGTGTTGTGCTGTGCCTGGCACAGAGAACACGCCACCAGAGCAGGAAGAGCTGTTTCTTTTCCAGATGCTGCAGGAAGTTCTGACACCACCCTGAGACAAACAGGCCCCTCTGTCCTGCAAGAACGTCTGTCCCACCATCTATCATGGCCTGGGGGCCCAAGGACATGTCCCTTCCTTCTAGACCAAGAAGCCCCTGAGGGCAGCCAGATACTGCCAAAACCTACATGCTTGGGTGCACCAGCCTCCTTGCTGCTCAGCAATCATGCCAAGCATATACCCTGCCTCAGGGCCTTTGCATATGTACTTTCTATCAGTAATACCCATCCTCAGTACTCAACAAGAACATACCTTCTCCCGGGAAGCCTTTCCTGATCACTAGATTGGTCCCTTGGCTTGCACACCTGACACATGGCTTCCCAAGGGCAGGGACTTCCCAGGGCTTCCCACTGCTGTGTTCCCAGCACTGGGCTGGGCCCACAGGGAGCTCCATATACAGCTTCTAGGTGAATGAAGGAATGGGAGAGCAGCTCATGCTCCCTGATTGAAAGCAGGATTCAAGAATCCCTACTGCTGGACACATGGTCACAGCTGATTGGACAGGAGTGAGAGGGACCCAAGTTCCTATTAGTTGATCAACTTCAGACCCAGTATGTCGAGACTCAGCCCCTTCACTGTGTACCTGAGGGGCCTTTGGCAGCACTGGATTCAGTGGTCAACCTATGGGCTGGTGGCCTGGCCTTGATCTGCGGCAACCACGGAAAGCATCACAGGACCAAAACCAAATCCAGCAACAACGCCAAGCAGGCCAAGCAGAACCGAGTCCTGCCCTCGCTCAAACAGATGGAGTCACCAGTGGAAACTTACAACCCAGACTGACAGCCCTGTTGGTTCTGCTCCCAAAGACGCCAAGAACTGCTAAGATATGTTTAAAGGAAGCCATGTCTTAGGCCTGGATGCCACCCGAACATCCACCAATAAAGCTTCTGAAGTGGGCAAACACATGGGGATGTTCCCTTTAGCCAGTGGGGCGGGGTCTTCAGCCTCTCAGGAAAACATCCTGGTCCCAAAGCCTCTATCCAGCCTTGCTGCCAGCAGCCAGAGGGGCAGAAGCATTTCCTGACACAAAAAACATCACAGAACTACTTGCTTTCCTCCAGAAGTGACAGCAAATGTGCCCCACCAAGACGAGAGCACAAACCACATGACACATGGGGTCCCAGAAAAAGCTCTGTTGCAGAAAATGAGGGGAGCCCCAGGAGGGTGGGAGAGAAAAGGATCGGCGACAAGACAAAGGAAGCCTGATGGGCTTTCTGATGTGTCTGAGCACCTCCACGGTTCAGCTGGGGGCTGGGTCAGTGGTGGACAGCCAGCATCATGTATGTAAGTGCTATTCCCAGCATTTGTCTCGTCATTGAATCCTCCTGGAGGGGTTTTATCATCCCCACACAGTAAGAAGTACAACTGGGCACCCAGGAGGTAGCCCACCAGCCATGGTCACTGAGCTGCTCCATGACCCGGATTTGCACCCAGAGCCACGTTCATAACTGTTACTCTGTCCACCAGCTCCACACGCCCTTCCAGCCAGTTCTATACCCAGTCCTACTGCCACCAAAGGCGATTTCCCAGACACACGTTTCTGACAACAAAGTTTCCCTTCTTTTCTCCGGAAGTTACCGCAGGATGTAATTGCTAAGAGGATGTGAGAAATAAAACTGCACTTATAAAAACAAAGGGTATTTGTCTTTTTTGTAAGAGGAAGGAAACTGTCCTGACCCGCCTTGAAGCCATTTACACAGGTGAGGGGGAAAGGAAGGCTCATGTCTTCAGCCACCAGAATGGGTGATGAAGGACAAATCTTAGCAACAGAGACATGAGACTCACAGAACGTGGGACCGTTAAAGCCAGTGGCTTTAGGGAGCTGAAGGCCTGTTGTGGTTGGTCATAAGCTTTTAAAAGGAGTGGTTCTCAATCAGAATGATTCTGTCCCCAGCAGACTTTGGACCATTACTGGGGAGTTCATATCCCTTATGAATGTGCGCGTGCAATCTTCTTGATGAAAAGAAAATTGAATTAAAAAACTAAACAAAACGAAACACGAGGTTGAACAAATTGAGGCACTGCATAGGGTTTCTGGCCAAGCAGAGCTCGATCCTGTTCTCACTCAAACAGAGTGAGCCTCAGGAGAAAACTCTAAACACAAACAAAAAACACCCTGCTGGCATTGTTCCCAGGGAAGCCCAGTGCTGCCGAGAGATCATTTAAAGGAAGCCCCACCATCCCTTCAGGATAGCTCCAGGCCCAGGACCTGGGGCTCCCACAGAGGCCTCCAGAGGGCTGCAGACCACCTAAGGTTAGCTTCTTGTGGAATCACCTGGCTTGTGGAAACTTCCACCAATGCAGACATGTGTCCCCAAGAGCACACCCTGGTGTTGTTCCATTTAGCCGGCTCAGGGATGGCGCTGACCCTGCATTACCTGGGCCCTTGCCTGAGGCCTCTAGCTTTCGGAGCTTGGAGATCTCATCCTCTGTGATGATGGTCATGTCCCGCCAGAAGTCCACATTCTTGCCCTGCTCGAGTTCCATGTACACCTGGAGGAAGAGCCACAGAGGGGCGAGGTGAAGACACATCTTGGGGAAGCCAGGGAGGTGGGTGGTGGGGCTGGACAGTACCTGGATGTCCTCTAGCAGGTCCTCCATATCAGCCACTGTGAGGCCATTGAGGAAGGTGTAAGGCTCGTGCATCTCCACAGCCAGGTCATCGTCTTCAGCACTGATGTACTTGGCCAGCAGGTCAATGGGCTTGGCCCGTCCATCCCGGATTCGAATCTTGGAGCTGCAGGGAGCAGTCGGGTAGTGTCAGAGCTGAGGCTGTGACCTGCCTCCCACCTGGGTGACAGGTATGGGTGCCAGGGAGGAGGCTGGCCTGCAGGGGTGGTAGTCAGGGAAGGCTTCCCGAAAGAGGTAGAATCAGGTGCAGAAGACAGGTTAACCAGTAGGCCCAGGTCCAGAAAGAGGCAGAACAGCATGAGGTCTAAAGAACAGTGAGTGGAAGTGGAACCAGAGGGTCACAGATGACCACCTCTTCTCAGTGGACAGGCTTCCCAGACTAGAAGATTTGGAGCCTCAGTGCTATGCCCACAGGGACACTTGTCAGTATCTGATTCTAGTTTAACCTGAGGAGCCCAAGGTCTGAACCCCTGGCCAAGACTGATGTGGCTGACCGAGAAAAGGACTAGGAGGGGGCCAGGGATAAGCTCCGAGTGCATACACATCAAGCTGCAGGTTCGAATGCCTGTGTGGCCTCAGGCAGCTCACAATTCCCAGAAGCCTCATTTCCCTGGTCTATAAATGAGCAAACACCCCTGTGGGCTGTGGGTAGAGGGACCAGCATAGTCAGTACTACCAAGGCTCAGCATACTGTACTCAGTTTGTGCAACTCTGCCACATGGAGCTGGTAGACTTGGGCCTCCTCTACACCCAGCCCAATGGAGGTGATGAGGATGCCCCAGCAACAGGTATGCACACAAAGCAAACACTAATGCTAGAAAGAGGCAAAAGGCAGAAACCCAAAGGGTGAATGAGAGCAGGTGGAACAGCAGGTTCTAGGAAGTGCAAAGACTCTGGAGCAGAAACAGGCTCCATGTGTTTGGGTCCAGAAGCAGGCTAGTGGGTGAAAGAGGGGAATGCAGAATGGTGGTAAACAAAGGGTGGTGGTGAGCAGCCCTTCCCAACCCATCCCCGCCTTGCCCCTGCGCAGCACCGAAGTTTGGCCTGCTGGAGGTGGAAGTTGTCCTCCTGCTCTTCCCACGTCTTGAAGTGCTCCGCCTCCTTCTCCCGCTGCAGCATCTCCAGCTCCTGCTCACGCATGGCCTTCTCCCGCTCCCGCTCCAGCCTCAGCTGCTTCACCTGGAAGATGCACAGGGAAGGTAAAGGTGAGAGAGTTGGATGATTTGGGGCTTATGGGGCCTGCCCGGGTCTATAACCTATGCCTGGCCCCAGCCCATCAGCCCTAGACACAGGGATTGGTCCAGGAATGCCTGAGGTTTCAGAAAGACCCTGGGACGAGAGAGGCCCTCTTTCTACTGGAGACACAGCAGCCTGGAGCTGGCAAGACCATTTTGGTGACCCTGAGAGGAGTGTTTGAGAGTAAAGCTCAGAGGCAAGCAGAGCCAAGGAGGAAAGAAGCTGCTTGCTGGAGACACTGCCTGAGCCCCTGAGTCCAGCTTTGCCTAAAGCTGCATCCCCTGGACTTTCCAGGAGAGCCAATCAGGTCTTGTTAGACTTAAATAAGGGTGAACCAACCTTGAGGCCCCTATGAGAGAAGGCCTCCTGGACCCATGTGAACAGGACAAGGGCACCCCCACCTTCTGCAGCTCCAGTCGATTGTCCTCCTGGATCCTCTTGTTCCGCTCCTTCAGCTCCTTCTCCTCCAGATGGCTGATCCCCTTCTTCTCCAGGGCCTGGAGGGATCAATCACACACACTCTTTGAGCAGAGGTGCCTCCCTCCTGCTGCCTCTCTGGAACCTACCCCGAGGGAGCTTGGATGCACTTGTGTATATGACTGGTATGACCAGACCACAGCAACCACTTTGCAGATGAGGAAAGTGAAGCTAAGGGAAGGGACCCGTCCCTGAGCACACCTTACTGCCTTCCACTAGAAGACACCCTCCATCCCCACCCAAAATCACTTTGATACAATCCAACCTATGCAGCCCCCTCTGCTGTGAGTGAGAGGTGGGCTGAAACACAGACAAGGGGCAGCTGGGCCCACCCCTTTGGGGCTCACAGAAGAGTCTCACTTGGGACCTGTTGACTCTCGTTTCTTATTCCACACAGAGACTTAGCTGCACCAACGGTGTGTGGTGAAGCCCTACCATGGGGTGAATCCTCCAAGCCAGGCTGGGCTGAAAAAGACTGACTGGGAAATGCCTGAACATGCATGTGCACACACCAATCAAACTACAAGCTTGTTCATTTACATTTATTGAGTGCCTACTATGTGCCAGGGCCTGGGGACAGAACTGGCTATGTGGAACTCAGTTTGGCAGGAATTACCTATTATAAATTACAGTATGCATTTATTTATTTGGATCCTCAACTGAGGACATTTTTTTTCATTGCTTTGAGATAGGGAAAGGGAAGAAAAGAAACACTGATCAGTTGCCTCCCGTACATGCTTGGAGCAGGGATCATGTGTGCCCAGACTAGGGATTGAACCCACAACCCAGGTATGTGCCCTGACTGGGAATCCAAACCACAACCTCTCAGTTACCAGATGATACTCCAACTGACTGTGCCACATTGGCCAGGGCAGAATGTGTATTTAGATGTCGCCTTTGCAATGAAATCTTTTTGGGCCTTATTCAATTGTGGTCACCACTGCATCCCGATACCTGCCTTTGTTCTCTTCACTATGTACTTTGCTAACTTAACTTACTACAATTCATCTCCCCACAAAACTGCTGGCATCACAGGGATAGGGATCTTTGTTTCCCTCACCTGCAGACGTATTCCCAGGGCCCACAGAGAACCCAACACCAGTACAAGTTTGTTAGTAAAGTGCTAGGAAAGCAGGGGCAGTTCTCTGATCAAGAATACCAGGGGCTGCCCTGACTGGTGCGGCTCAGTGGATTAAGTGCCAGCCTGCAAACTAAAGGGTCCCTGGTTCAATTCCCAGTCAGGACATGTGCCTGGGTTTTGCAGGCTGGGTCCCTAATCGGGGGCATGCAAGAGGCAACCACACACTGATGTTTCCCTCCCTCTCATTCTCCCTCCTTCCCCTTCTCTCTAAAAATAAGTACATAAAATCTTAGAAAAAAAATACCAAGGGGGCCTAGGGCACCAAGGGGGCCAGGAGGGCCTCTCAGAAGAGGAACCACTTCAGCTGAGATCTGAAGGATGAGAAAGAACCAGCCATAGAAGAGGTAGGGAGCACTCTAAGGCAGAGAAATGGCGAGTACAAAGGCTGAGGTAGAATGGGTTTGGTGTATTCAAGACAGTGGCAAGAGGCCATGCCTGAACTATGAGTGATGAATGAAGACACATGAGCCTCTGACTTTGCCCACCTGCCCTCACTCTCCTCACCACTGATGGGGGTGCTATGTTGGGTTAAACTGTCCCCCCAAAAAATATGTCCATGTCTCAACACCTGGAAGCTGTGATGTGACCTTATTCAGAAACAGTCTCTGCAGATGTAATTGGCTAAAATGAGGTCCTACTGGATTATGCTGGGCTCTAATAAAACGTCTGGTATCCTTATACAGTCAGAGAAATTTAGATGTAGACACAGAGAAGATAACACCATGTGAAGACAAAGACACAGGGGGAAGACAGCTGTGTGACAACAGAGGAAGGGAATGGAGTGATACAGCTACAAACCATGGTTGCTATCAACCACCAGACGCTGAAAGAGACCAGAAGCATCCTTCCCTAGATCCTCCAAAAGGAAGACAGCCCTGCTGACACCTTGATTTCAGACTGGTGGCCTCTAGAGCTGTGAGAAATTCTATTGTTTTCAGCTATGTGCTGAAGGCCATGACTACAGGTTAAGTGATCAGTGTGTAATTTTCATTTCCAGAATGAATGACAGCTCTGAGCTTACAGGGTAACTGTGGAAGCCCATCTTGGGTGTGTGACACTAAGAACCTATTCTCCAGTCACAGTGAGGTTAGGCAGTTTTGGTTTTTACTTGAATTACTTTGTTTTTAACCTCACCCGAGGATATACAGGGTGCGCATGATGAATTGGTAATAACTCAAAGGTCACTGGTTCGATTCCCCATTCAGGGCACATAACCAGGTTGCAAGTCAGGTCTCCAGCCAGGTCCATAGCTGGAGGCAGGTGAAAGGCAACCATACATTGATGTCTCTCTCCCTTCCCCTCTCTCTAAAAATAAAAAAATAAAATCTTAAAAAAAAATTAAATAAAAGAACACTGCAACATGCCAATGGGCCTGGGTTAAATGGAGTTAAATGAAACGTCTCTCTTTAAAAAAAAAAAAAAAATTGGTAATAACTTTGCATCTTATTTCATGTGCTTATTAACTTTGAAAACTGTTTCTAAGGTTATGGTTTAACATCATTGTTTCAGATGTAAAGTATTAAATTCTGGGAGCAACTGTCATGTTGAAGGAACACAATGTTATAGCAACTATAATTTCTGGACTGCATGCTGGGCGAACTGCTAAGGAAACTGCAGACTTCAATAACATCCGTTTACCTATAGTTTACAAAGTGAAGAAGGTGTATGATGCTGATCCTGATGTCACCATACCAACAAGGAAAATGCATAAGGTATGCAAGGATCACACAAGTCCAGATATTGTACACAGAATCCAGGAGCTCATCAATGAAGATCTAGGAAAGTCAATGCGCTCTGGAGTACTGCAGGATGTTGGATGCAGCAGTTTGCAAGATTACTGCTAAAGATACCAGATACAGATCGTATGTTCTCAGAAGAGGCCGGTTTATGACAGAGCAAAGGAAAGGTGCTTTGAAAAAGCAAGGAAACTGCCAACAAAATTGAAAAATCCCAAATAAAAAAACCCTCTGATTTTCTTCTTTGATGAAAAGAACTTTCAGCAGGACCACATAGTCAACAGAAGACACAACAGGTGGCTCTGTGAGAATCTTAATGAAATCCCAATTGTTATGAAAATGAAATTTCCTGCTACAGTGATGGTGTTAGGTGTTAGGTGTTATCGGCAATGAAGGAGATATCAGGACCCTGCATTTGTTTCCACAAGGCTTGAAGGTGACTGCTGATGTTTACCTTGGTTTTGATAGAAGTAGTTGTACCGTGGATGAAGCAAGTCGCAAATGGACGTCATTTTATCTTCCAACAAGATGGTGCACCAGCACATAATGCCAAAAAGGTGCAAGAATTTCTCAAGTGTCAATGTTCCTGAATTCTGGTCAAAGGAAATCTGGCTGCCTAGTTCACCAGATGCAAATCCTTTAAACTATTACATATGAAGCATTTGTGAGAGAGAAGTTAATAAACAACCTCATTCCAATAAAGAGGCTTTTAAGCCAAGACTGAAAACATTATGATGTCCATGGATAAAGAAAAGTTCATTAAAGCATGCTCAAGATTCCAAAGTCAAATAGAATCTATTATTGCAGTAAATGGAGACTTTTTGGAACAATTAAAAAAATAGGCCCTGGCTGGTGGCACAGTGGATAAAGTGCCAGCCTGCAAACCCAAATGTTGCTGGTTCGATTCCCAGCCAGGGCACATAACCAGGTTGCGAGCCGGGTCTCCAGCCAGGTCTTTAGCTGGAGGCAGGTGAAGGACAACCATATATTGATGTCTCTCTCCCTCTCTGCCTCTCTCCCTTCCCCACTCTCTAAAAATAATAAATAAAATCTTTAAAAAAAAAAAAAAAACTATGTTCATGTATTTACATGTAAAAATAAATTTATTTCAAAATATAGCACTTTTGTGGTATGTTTACTAAAATTTTGCCATTTTATCACGAACACCCTGTATATTAAAAAAATATATTTTATTTATTTTCAGAGAGAGGGGAAGAGAGGGAGAAATAGAGGGAAAGAAACATCAATGTGTGGTTGCCTCTCATGCGCCCCCAACTGGGGACCTGGCCTGCAACCTAGGCATGTACCCTGACTGGGAATCAAACCAGTGACCCTTTGGTTTGCAGACCAGTGCTCAATCCACTTTAACTGATTTTAAAGAAAGAGGAAAGGAGAGAGAAACATTGATCAGTTGCCTCCCATACTCCCTGACTGGTGATCAAATCTGCAACCTAAGCATGTACCCTGACCAGGGATTAAACCACCACCTTTTTGGTGAACAGGATAATGTTCCAACTAACTGAGCCACCCAGCCAGGGTGAGGATAGGCTGGTGTTTGGGGCAAGCATGCCTGAAATATTACAGTGTAAGAGACAATTAAGGGAATAGAAACTGGCAGAACCAGTGTGAGTGTGTACATGTGTATGCACATGCAAGATCAATTCCACGTGGCGAAGTACAGTCTGGGAATGTGTGCTATGAGTGCTAAATAGCTTCTCTTGAAAAGATGTTGTAAAAAATATATATAAAGTAAAAATGACGAGAAAGGCAGGGAAAATTTGTGAATGACACAAACACAGAACTAATCACCAGGTGTTTCATGGTAAGATTGGCTCACCTTGTTCCAGATGAAGGTACCCAGGAGGTTGTTGTCGCCGAAGGGGTTGTCAGTATTGGTATAGCCCATGTACTCCTCACCCCAGCCCATCTTCTCCCGCTTTTTCCTCTCCTTGGCCTCCTTCTTGGCCAGCCGCCGGGCCCGCTTCTCCTCAGGTGTCTCAAAGGCCTTCATCAGCTCTGCCTGTTGCTTCCGCTCCTCACGTAGCCGCAGCCGCTCCTGCAAGCTCTGTTGCTGGCTCAGTTCTTCAGCCACCCCTCTTGGGCTGTGGGAATGGTCTGGGGATGCAGAGCTGGAAGTGGAGGAGCCTGGGAACCAAGAATGTGTCCGATGGCTGCGGGACCGCTGCTGCCACTGTTGTTCATTGCCTGAGTCGGATTGAGAGGACTGGTCCTGTGAGTGCCATTGGGGTGGTTGTGGGCTCCGGCTCTGCCTTCCTCGCCGCTGCCACTGGTCTTCCTCTGAATCTGATCTGGGGAGGGAATCCGAAAGGCTCTGCTTACTGCCTGCTGGTTGGTCATTTGTTCGACCTTCATTTAGTGAGCTCCTGCTGTGTGCCAGGCACGATGCAGAACATAGCAGTGACCAAAACATTGATGGTCTTTTTCTTCGTGGGGCTCATATCAACAAGTAAACACACAGTGTGATACTAGATAGTGCTTTGAGCCACAAAGAAATGATATAAAATTAGGGCACACAAGGTGAGAAAGGGTCTCTTTATGGTGGTAACTCTGGAAGAAGTAAGGTAGGAAGCTATGGAGAGATCTGGGTGGAGGGTGATCCAGGCAGAGAGCATAGCAAGAGAAAAGGTATTGGGACAGCAATTTACTTGGCATGTTCAAGGAACAGCAAGAAGACCCATGCAGCTGGAGCAGAGTACACAAGAGGAAGATTGAGGAGATGAGGGAAGGTAGGTAGGCTGGGGCTGGACGGTACAAGAGATATATAAATGTTTGAATCAAAGGATCTGATCTCTCCAAGGTGTCAAGGGAGGGCATACTGAAGAAGGTAGTGTTTAAACTAGTCATACAGGAGAGGCATGCATGAACTAGAGTAAAATGGCAGCAATAAATGGCCAGAGAGGGGCACTGGAAATAAGAGAACAGAATGGGCAAGCCCCTAGTATTCTTTATAGTGTTTAGAGGCCTCTGAACAAGGAGAGGAAAAACTAAATCTGTCTTCAGTTTGTTAAATGTTCCACCTATTAAGTTCATGTCAAAAAATTTAAACTATGAAATCCAATTATTTTGGAGCCCTTGAACGTGGACTATAAATGCGATCAAGTTTTCATAAACATTAATTATACATCTGCAGTGGTAGATTCTTGTGAATAATCCCAACATTAGAAAGCAGTATATGAAAAAGTGCCAAGGTGATAATAACAAGACATTGTTCCACATGAGCTAAAATATCAACACTGGGGGCCTTAATCCAGGGTCAGCAAATGTTTTCTATAAAACAACTGCTCTGCTACTGCAGTGTAAAAGCAGCTACGAAAGATATGTAAATAAATGGGCATGGCTGTGTGTTCAAGTAAAATTTTATTTCTGGACACCAAAATTTTAATTTCGTATAACTTTCATATGTCATAAATACTGTTCTTTTTATTTCTTTCTTTACCATTTCAAAATGTAAAAACTATTCTTGGCCACAGGTTGTAGTTGGCCAATCCTTGGTTTAAATCATCTATTTTATCTGTTCCGCTACTTATAGCTTCCTGGAATTCCTGGGTGGCAGTGATCTTGGGAAACTGAAAAGGAAAAGCCACCCTTTGAGCCTAGAGGGCAATCGGTAGTGTCTGACTACAGCTATTCTGGTTATGGTGCAGAGAACAGGCTGGAGCTATGATTTTTCAACCAGTGTGCTGCAAGAATTTTTAAAACACGCAATACCTGACTACTTAGTCTGGGGCACTGACCTTTTCTACCCTTAGACTGTCAAACAGAAAAAGTGACAACAGCCAATACAATAGTCATACGGTGTAAATGAATTAAAATTATACCAACATTTTAATATCAGATTAGTAAAACATATATTTTTGGTGTGTTGCAGAACTTTAGTAATTAGTTTATGTGTGTTATGAGATGGAAAAAGATGCAAATCGCTGGGCTGGAGAAATGGGAGACAATGTCTGGAGAGGCCCTTGGAAATCTTGAGGGCACAGATGAGTACATGTGGGTCACAGAGGGGAAGAGGAAGGCATGAGTGTCACAACCTGTTAGGGGAAGAACCAGCCCTGGGACCCAGGTCCTGGAGTCAGTTCCTGTCACTGTGCTGGTTTGTGTGTGCTGAAACAGACTCAAGCCAAGTCTGGCAAGGTGCCCCATATCCAGAAGAAAAGGACTATGGGCCATGCGGCCAGGTTTTAGGAATCAACTGAGTCCCAATACCTGTTGTCAAGAATTCTTCCCTCTCGCACCCACCTCCATTAGCAAGGGTCATCTTTACTTCTGAAACCCGACTCAAATCTACTTCCTCATTATGTCACCCACAGCCTCCCTCTCGTGAAGGCCACGATTGTCTGTTGCCTGGACAACGGTATCATCCTCCTCTTCTTCCCTAGTGTCACTCTTGCCTACCCCCTCAGTCACTTCTCCATGAAAACTAGAAGGAATTCTGCAAAGTAAGACCACGTCACTCCCCTGTTCAAAATCCTCCCACGGCCCCCTACTTTCCTACGAATAACGCCAAACCCTTCACTACCATACGTAAGAATCTTCACGATCTGGTCTCCCATTACTTTTGTCACCTACCTCGCTCAATGGGCTCCTAAATGTTCCTCCAAACATTAGGTGCCCTGTCTGGAATACCTCTCACTTTCCTTTCGCTGCCTGACGTCCCCTTCTCCAGAAAGCCCTTCCTGACAACTCCCCCCTCCCAGGGCAGGAGCAGGATTCTCAGCGCCGCTCACGCAGTGACCCCACCTGCGCTCTCGGCTTCGCCGCCTCCGCCTCCCCTCGTCGTCTCGGCGCTCCCGGTTTCTCCGCCCATGGCTCCCGCTCCGATTTCGGCTCCGACTCCCGCTCCGGCTCCGGCTCCGGCTCCGCTGCCTTCGGCCCCTGCGACCCCTGCGACACGCTGACCGTGAGCGCGAACGTGTGTCTCGACCCATCGGCTAGTACGGTGGTGGCGCCGCTGACACAAATATCGGGTGCCTGCGCCGGGGGCCTTCCTCGGCCGCGGCGCACATCAGGCCTCCTCATCCGAGCCTGAGCCAGGGGATAAGAACCCATCCCCGTCACCCCATCGCTAGGACTCTGACAGCTTGTAAACCTCCCTCCTCCTGCAAACGCAGTCCGCATGATAGACTCCAGTGGACTCTGGGCCCCGGAGTCTGGGAATCGCCCTTCAGGCAGTATTAGGGGCAGTCCAATGTGGGTCCTCCTGCCTTAGGATAGGAAGTCCGAGATGCGCGGGGAGCAAAGGCAGACCAGGAACTGTGGGTGGGGCGGGACCAAGAAGGGGCGCCTCAGGGAGTAGGTGGAGCCTTGTGATGGGACAAAGAGGAGGCCTGTCCAGGGAGCTGTATCCTGGCGGTTGGAGGCGGGGAGGAACCATGTTTCTAGGTTCGAATCCCGACCCCTCAAGAGGGCTAATAGTGGGAACTGTCAAGTTTCGGATGTTGGGATGACCTTCTATGAAACGATCATGCTCCACCATCTGCCAATGAATACCTGTGTATGTGCATTTCAGGGATTAAGTAAAAAATAATCTTGATGTCTCCCTTAGTTACTTTCCAACCCATTCTATAGATGGGGAAACAGGCTCTGAGAGGGGAAGTCACCTTGGTCCTCGTTCCTCAACCCCAAAGAAGCAACTGTGACTTGAACTGGGTGGTCCAGCTTTGTTCTGTCGGAGGGATAAAGGTGGGACTGGCTAGTAGGGGAGTCCCCCTGGGGCTGGTGGGGAGTATAAACAACGGGACAGGGCAGGAGGCCTGGAGAGCTGGAGGACCCTGAAGGCCTGCTCCGGGCTCCCCTAGCCCACCAAGGGATGGTATTTTCATATTTTAAGCTAATTCTTTAAATCTTTAAATTAAAATATAGCATCATAACACTATTCTAAATGCTGGCTTTGTATGGTTTGCTTCTGCCTGGCACCAAAGTGCGGGGTGAGGTTGTAGCACAGAATGAGTCTCCCAAAGGAAACAATAGAAGACCACCTCCCACCATCCTGTTTACAACCCTGCCTGTCATGGGAGTTGGGTTGTACTGCTGATGCTGTGGTCCAAAACATGAAGGGGGCCTGGCCCCAAGATCTTCAAAATGCAGATACATCCATGACAGTATCTGACTTCTAATTCTGATCATAAGGAAAACACCTTCTAGATCACCTGCATGGCTAGGTTATACATAAGCAGAGCCATCCTGCATCTGCATCTATGACTATAACTGGGTTTCCAAGGACTTGCTTACAGACAGGATCTGACTTTCAAGTCAGTTCTTATACTGGGAGTGTGGGACAAATATTTTCCCCTTAAATGGGGTCCATGCATTACTCAATATGAGACATTCTGGCAGAAAAAAATATAAACTTTGGGGAGTGTTTCTTTCTTTGAGCTGGACTGCACTAATGTCAGAAGCTTTTAAAAGTTTTTTTTTGGAGCTGATCTGGAACCTAGGAGGCTAGCTATTAAGGCACTTTAAACATTTGAGTTCTGTTGTTATTTTAAATCTTTTGAGTTTCTTTTGGTTCTTATTCACATCCAGTCCTCAAACACCCAACCAGGCCACAGGAATTCAGAGAGGCAAAGAGGCAGCAGATAGATGCCTATTACCCGATTTATTAGAGATCTGTCAACATAAAAAGAGGAAGGGGTGGCGGGGATGGGGCCCGGGGCTGCATATGAGTGTTATCAGGGCCAGCAGTGGCTGCAAGGTTACAGAGGCACCCACAGGAGGCTGCACTCTGGATTGTCACATACCAGACCGGGGGCTGAGCACGCAGAAGCCCCGGTGGGAATTAAGACACACGAGGTTTGCAGTTATGTTGTGTTTTGAAATCAGTTCGGCCATAAAAACAAGATTGAGATAGGGACCAAGGGGCTGCGGCGACAGTACCATGGCAAGAAACCCCATCAGGGATGGGAGTATTGCACTGAGCCAGGTGATAGAGGCAAAGGGGTTGAAAGGAGGCTGGCAGAGGACTCACAGAAGGTTCCACCTTGTCAGCCTCGGGAAATGCCTTTTGTTTTTACAGTACAGCAAGTCAGACGCTGCTCACATTCTCAGCAACAGCAGCCATCAGAGATGAGCCAGGAAGGAAACAGGGCAATTTACAGATTTCCATCTTGGTGGATGGGAGGGGTTGGGATGACAGCTGGGTGGGTCCAGGCCCTTCCTGGTCAGGGATCCAAAGGAAGGCCATGAGTTCACTACACAGTTATAAATAAGGTCTTGCCTTCCTGCTCCCCTGCCCAGTCCTGGGACAAAGAATACAACACAAAATGGGTTTCCAAAAGTCTTCCTGACTTAACATGAAAATAGAAATGTCATATCCAGGAGGTTTGCAAATTACTCCTGAGTCCATCCATCCAGCGCATTTGTTCTGTGATTTACTCAGGAAAGTCCATGGGGCCCAGCAGGGACTGGAGACCTGATGGGGCCATGCAGGCAGCTCTCTTCCTTGCTTCTATAGCTCCAGATACCCTAGCCAAGGATGTCCTGGATGCAGAGCCCACTGCTCAAGGACTGTGCCTGCTGCACTGGTCATCTCCACCAGGGCTCAGGATGTCTCTGGGCACCTGGGTAGGGACTCTCACATTGGCATTTGGGTGACATGGTAGTAGTCCCTGTTAGTGTTCCAGGTTTGAGTTGCGCCTTCAGAGCTCTGACTGCTCAGCCTGCCTTCCCTCTTGGTAAGACTAGTCAGGGACAGACTACAGATGACCTGTGGCACGTGGCCACGGTGCCTGCAAATAGGCGCTGATCTGAAATCTAGGTGAAGGTGCTCCCCAGGGTCTGGACAAATGCTCCTTGGGCAGGAGGGAGAAGTTGCAGTTTTGCTTCTTGTTTGGGCCATCTGCAAGCTTATTCTGATGGGTCCTCTGAGGGTCCCCTTTCCCAGGCTGTATGGAGTGTCCCCCATGGCCCTGCTCAGAGCTGGGGTGCTGTTCCCACACTGACAGTGAGAGGGGAGTCCTCTGGGTACAGCCAGGTTCTCCAGAGAAGAGCAGACATCAGCCAGACCAACAGGTTCCCTCCAGCAGGCTGTCTGAGGTGGGATGAGGGACCTGCATAGCAGGAAGGAGCAACAGTGTATACAGCTTGCAAGGATTCAAAAAATCAGATTCTTCAATCAGTGGGTTGTGTAGCTGTCTCAGGCTCTACCAGGGAGGCAGGAGCTGGGGAGAAATTCTTCCAAAAGGTTCAGCTTCACTCCAAGCCAGTTCCCAGCTCCTCCTACAAGGGACCAAGTTGGTGGGGGTCTACAGAGCGCACAGGGGACAGCGACAGCCATCACTGATATTTCACCTCAGGAGGTGAGAGTGTGTCTAGGTGGAGGCAGAAGAGACCCTGCGAAGCTGTTGGCTCCAGCAGTCCCCTATAGACAACAGCAGGGTAACCTGGCAGCCACCCACTGGAGCTCTGGGCCCACGAATGGCTGCATCTGCTGAAGATGATAAAAAAAAAACAACAAAAAACACAAACAAACAAACAAACAAACAAAAAATCCCATAGTGTTTTTCATGAAGATTTTCTTCCCCTATCCTTTAATCGGCACAGGCATCATTACTTAAAAATGAAAGAGAGGCTTCCCACCCCAGTCAGGGGGAACTCTTGCTGCAGAGTCTGTCCTCTAGGCCCTGCGCCTGCCAACGGGAGGGCCCCTACTGCAGGACACGAGCTCTCTGGGAGTCCTGTGGCCAAGGGACTGGTTGCTCCCTCTCAGAGTCAGATGTTTTGGAAAGCCTGCTTTGAAAGGCTGTCTCCCACCACTTTGGCCCCAACTTCCAGACACTGAGAAGCCTGCACAAATGAGACGTCCACAGCCCCGAACTCCACTGAGAGGGGCAGCTGTGAGTTTGAATTCTGGTCGCTGCCTGGCTACTTCTGCCCCAAGTCTCCTGGGAGGAGGGGTGGTGGCAAACAGTTGCTGACAGACAGGGGTCAGCAGGGTGGTGAGTCAGCCTCCCCCAGGGGCCGATGTCCAGCTCCTGGCCCACCAACCTGAGCCGAGAGCAGCCGCTGGTGCGAGTGGGTGGCCTCCAGTGGTGCCCTGGGAACCAGTGGGGATCTGCGGCTCTGCCCTCCTAGGCGCCCCATCCAAGACACTGGTGGAGCAGGGGGGCGCCGGCAGAAACTCAGAAATTTCCAGCTGATGGGACTTGTTCCCTCAGCAAGACACATGCAAGCATAGCAAAGAACTAAAAAGTGCTTAGAATGGAGTTTCCTCTTTTTCCACTTTTTTTTTCTCTTTTTTCCAAAAAAGCACTCATGTGCTGCTGTCTCTGTGCAAAGAGTAGGAATCCAAAATAAATACATGATTGGAAACTCAGGAAGGTTCACAGTATCACAGGCGTAGGTAGCTGACGGAGCCACGGGCGACCACTTTGCAGCCCGGAGTATCAGTGACCATCGCCAAGGGGAGGACGTGGGTAAATGAGATCCAGTGACAGCCAGGTGACATCTCCTGTGCTCTGGGCCGATCTGGGCTAGCCAAGTTTGTGCTCCATTCCTATGGGTTGGGTTGGTGGCTGCATTGAAATTACTGCAGAAGGCAAGAGAGGCAGGTGAGGGCTAGATGGGCCATGCCTGGACCCTCCACCCCATGGGCCTCCCATGGTGGGGCCTGGCCCCACAATACTTACCCCATGGGCCATCACACAGTAAGATCCCAGGCCTGCCCCTCCCACCTAGACCTCAGTTTCCCCATCTGTCCTTAGGGCATCTGGGGTCTATGCTCTCGGCCCCAAGTAGGCCAGGCTGGAGGGCCATGGCACACTTACTGTGTCGCTCTCGCCGTCGGAGGCTGAGTGGGCCTGTGCGCTATAGTGGAGTGGGGAGTACACCCAGCTCCTCTCATCGGTGGGCTGGAGGGCAGGCAGGCGGCACGTGCAGGAAGGGCAAAGAAGAGCAGGGTGTGAGGAGGCACAAGAGAGGTGAGAGGGAGGAAGGAAGAAACAGAAATAAAAGAGGCGGACCCCTAATGCAGGACAAGTGGGCTGCTCAGCCCCTGGCTGCCCTCTCCCTAAAGGGGATCTGCCCCAACCTGGATGGCCCTAGAGATGGGCAGGGCTGGGGCTGAGTGGCCAGAGCGGGCAGGACGGGCAGCAGGAAGCAGTGAATGCAGTCCGGGGGGGGGGGGGGGGGGGCTGGGCACAGCAGGATGGGGAGGAAGAGTGGAAGGGGCTTGGTGTGCTCTGTTGTCCTCTCTCCTCCTCCTCCTCCTCTGCCCACCCTTGGTACCTGAACCTCCATCCTAGCCCAGCAGCACCCTTCCTCACATGGGTTCATGGGTGCTAAGAGGCACAGGGTGATGGGGCAGACTGGCATTCCAGCTGTGTATTAAGAGGGACTTCCCCATCTGTCTTCTGATAGGGGGTGGGTGTGCTTTCCTGTCTGGGAGGTCTGCTCCCATCTCAAGAATCTCCCTGGGCCCTGGAGGCCTCCTCAGGGTTCTCCCCACCTGTCTTCTTTCTTCTTCCTCTCTCTAGGGAGTCCTCCACCCCTGGCCTTCAATGCCCTTAGGCTTGAGGACCTCTACCCCAGCTCACGCCTCTGTTGTGAGCACCAGACCAAAGTATATACCTACCCTGGCCACGTCCACCTGGCTGTCTCATGGTTCCTAAACCTACCGCAGCCACAAGCAACAAGCACCCAAACACACCCTTCCTGCACTCATTGCCCCTCAGAGCCCACCTGCGGCTTCTCCCAACCTCTTTGTCTGCTCAACCCCACCCTTCCTCCAGTTCTCCCCATGACACCTGCTCTCACAGGCCAGAACCCCATGCTCATGTGGGCCATGCAGGCTGCTGGACACCACGCACTTCATTCCCTGAGAGGCCTGTGTCCATCTGTGGGCTGCCACAAAGGAATTCAGGGCAGCAGGGCAAGATGCCACTCTTAGGCCCTGCTCATTCCTTCAGATGATTATGGTGCAAGAAAAACCCCTGCCTACCGACAGCAGCTCACTCTACCTCCCTCGCCCATCTGGGAGCCCCTAGGCCAGGGCCAGGCTTGGCCAAGCAATCTGGGGCTACTTGTGCCCAGTGCCCAGCACAGAGCAACTGCAGGAAAACTCAACGCTGAGGCAGCTGCCCTGCTAGGGCTCAGAACTTGGTTAAAGAGGGTCCCACTGGATACTCTGGAGAGAGATGGCCTCAGGGAGGAACTGACCCAGAAACTGGGGGTGATCCCATTACAGTCAGGCCAAGGGCACATCATCCCTGCAGGCCTGGGAGTCCCTCCTGCCACTCACCCAGCCTTAATCTCCTCCCATCCAGCTTCCTTGCTTCTGTTTCCATGATGTCCCTGCTAAGACACCTTTTTCTCTTCCTCTCCAGACCTCATGTGTCTTTCAAAGTCCAGGCACCTTTGTAAACTGCTCCCCGCAGGGAGCCCTTAAGGGCTGCTGTGTGTCCCTAGCTGTTGGATCATGAATCACCTCGGGGGGATAGCACCCCCATCTTGGGAGGACAGAGTGTGATGGGAGGGACTGGGGAAGTGGTCTCGACATGCAGTAGTGGCGAGAGGGGTTTGCTGTTGGGGCTGGAGTGTGAGCCTCTAAGGGGCTTTCTCTCAAGAACAGAAACTCTCACTGTTCTACCAGTTTGTGCTGCATAACTCTGGGCAGGTTACTTGGCTTCTCTGGGCCCTTCATTTATTGCTCATGATGATAACAACAGGACGGATAAAGCCATTGCTGCATGACACCCATGGATTGTCCCAAGTACAACGAATGGGTGAGTGGCTACTACACTCAGGGGCTGCTTGGGAGTCTGGACTTAAGATTTTGTCTGAACTGTATACTCTTGCAGGCTCCCATGGGGCCAAGGTCTTAGCTTCTCCATCTGTGAAATGGGTATGAAGTAAACAGCTCCTCTCTCCTGCAGCTAAGAGCCCAGCTTTGCAGTTTCTTGTGGGACTATCCCCATCAGAAGGGCAAATACACCTTGGGGAGCTGTCAGCAGTAAGATCTGAAAAAATGAGAAGTCCACCTAGCTTGTCCTTGCTTGGAAAGACTAGGAAGGGGCAGAGGCAGCCTGGGGCTGGGAGTCAAATGTAGACTTCACCAAGACCAGGCCTGCTGAGTACCAGCCATGTGCCTGCTGGCCATTGATGCTCGTCTCATAGGGGATTAAGTGACATCCCTGCAGGACATACACAGTAGGGCACCCTGCACAGAAGTCATGATTATTTTCCCCAGGTCCCTTCTCAGAGAAAGAGGGACGGCCAGGCCCTATGGCTCCCGGCTGCCGGGGCAGGGACTGGGCTTCCTGGAGGCCTGCTGTGGTCACTTACAGTCCCTGAGGAGCTCAGCGTCATGGCCCGCAGTCGGTGATGCCGGGGAGAGTAAATCCAGTACCTCCCATCCGTGAACTGGGAGGGCCGGGCGGGCGGAGGAGGCAAAGAGAGGACAGGATGAGGGGACAGGAATATGGAATCCCACTGAGGTCAGGAAGATTAGGTGGGGAGGGTGCTGAGAGGGGGCAGGTGAGCTGATGGCAAAGCAGTGGGAGGTCTGGTGGTGTTAGCATCACACTTGGTCTCAATCTGCTCTGCTGCCCTTGTGGCCCAGCCACCCACTCACAGGATATAGCCTGGCCACCTTACACACTATTCAAACAGAACAGGACATAAATCAAGTCCCCATGGATGGGAAGACAATGGCAGGTAGGGAGGACACACGCACAGTGTGCCGCTACTACTGCTGGCAAGAACCCTGTGATTCAGAAGCACTGGCTGGGGACAGCAGGATGGTGGTTGTTATGAAGCACTGGTGGCAGGAGAGGGCGAGGCTCACCCACATTGCCCTGAGGACTGGCAGACCAAGGCAGGGAGCAGCCCGAAGCTCACCTTGCCCTGGGGGCAGAGACGAGAGTGAAGGTCTAGGAAGAGGGCAAAAGACTGGGCTGAGGTGCCTGACCCTCCCTGTTGCCAGACACCAGTGGACTAGACTTTGCAGGTTCCTTGGCCACGCAGCACCTACCTTACCCAGGCTCCTGGTTCATCTAATCTGTCTGCCTGCAGGAGATGCAAAGGGGGAAGGTGACCCCACCTTTGGGAGAGAGACCCCTTCTTGTTCTGACAAACCCCACCCTGTCCAGGAGTAGCAGTGTGTCCTCAGGCAATAAAGTCAACAGCGTGAGGCCACCTGCCCCTTACCACAATTCCCTTGACCCCTTAAGGATGGAGCCCACCCGGATGCACCCAGCACCCAGTGGGAGAAGATCCATGGCATTTCCAGTCCACCTCAGCCACCTCAGCATAGACCAAGGAGGACCTAGGCACCCGTCAGGGCTGAGAGCATGTCCAGGGGACAGGGTGGCATAGCTGGGGCCTTGGCTCACGCCAGGCAGTGGTCACAAGGTCTGGGGAGGAGGGTCCAGGGCAGATTCCTGGTCTTGGAATGGCCTGGCCTAGGTGACGGCAGGCTGGGTGCTCACATCCCATGTGAGTGTGCATGTGACTGAGAGCATACCATGTGAGTGTCTGTGAGTATACAAAGAGCATGTGCAGGTGTGTGTGCGTGCCTTTCAAGTGTGAGCATGTAAGCGTGTCCATGTGTCAGTGTGAATGTGTGCAAATGTGGGAGTATGCATGTGTGGGCACATGTACACATGCATTGTACAGGCACATGTATGCAGGTGTCATGTGTAGCATATGTCAAAGGGTGTGGACATGTCATACATGTGCAAGCATGAGCACATGTTGGGTCGAGGGTCCAGTGATGGGAGAGAGCCCCAGGAAGACTTACAAAGTAGATGTCAGTGGCGGGTGCATCCTCTTCATCCGAGGCCTGGCTGGCTGTTTCTACTTCCGCAGCTGCAGCGGAGGCACAGGCCGGGGAAGCTTCCACCCTGGGGACAGAAAAGGACATGGGAGTCCTGGGGTCAGGCTCCCAGTAGCACCATCCTTTCCTAGTCCCTGCCTCCCATCCTCTCCCTCACTAGTGTGTCACCACAGAGACAAGTCTTAGAAAGCCAAATGAGGCTAAACATCCACAATTCTGTTGTGACCCAGGTGATAAGTTGCCCAGCTGGACCCCTCCCCCAACTTAGGCACAGGCACTGTCCTGGTTTTGCCACTCACTCACTGTGCAGCCCTGAAGCCTCTCAGTTCCTCATTTGTAAAGTGGGAACACACAGAACTGGGTACTTACTATGTAACAGACACGCTCAAGAGTCTTGTGTGAATGAATCCATTCACTAGCCCTCAGGGAGGGGTGCTGCTGTCTTGTGTTACAGGTGAGGAGACTAAGACATCGTGAGGATCATGGTCAGGCCTTGGCTGAAGGCCACATGACCGCTGCATCATTTTCACCTCTCGAATGACGAGCTCTGAGGTGACAGAGCACCCCTAACTGTAGAGAAGTTGTTCTTCAGTCATGTTTCAGGTCAGGTTGTTTTTCTGGGCAAAGACTAATGACACCTGACACTGCAAGACCTCCGTTAACAGGAAAAAAACGCAGTGGCCAAAATATATGCACGCGCACGTGTGTGTCCAATAAACAATGAATGGCAAAGTGCAGCCTGGGAATGTATGCTATAAATGCTAAGTAAGGTTTCTTGCAATAGAACAGAAGTTGTAATTACAGAATTAAATAGATAAGACAGATTAGAAGTAAGTTAGAACATAAAGAAACTGAATGACAGTAATCAATATATTGGACAAATTTCTACAGAACTTTCTATCCCCTGACAGAAAATACACATTTCTCCCATACGTCCATGGACACTTAAAAAAAAAAACACAAAATCTCAAGCCCTGGCTGGTGTGGCTCAGTGGATTGGCGCTGGTCTGCAAACCCAAAGGTCACAGTTATGTGCCCAGTCAGGGCACATAACCAGGTTGCAAGCCAGGTCTCCCACCAGGTCCTTAGCTGGAGGCAGGTGAAAGGCAACCATACATTAATGTCTCTCTCCCTCTCTGCCTCTCTCCCTTCCCCTCTCTCTAAAAAGTAATATAAAAAAATAACAAAACTAGCTTTTTCTAGTTCAGTTTACTGGCCTGTAAAAAAACCAAAAACCTAGTACAATTAGAGATAAGTACTAAAACGGTAAAGAAAGTCCTCAGATACCAGAAGTAGAGAGACACTCCTAAATAAACCTGAGCCAGGGTCTCTACCCTTGGGCACTGCTGATACCAGGGCTGGGTCATTCTCTGTGGGGCCATCCTGGGCACAGTTGAGTGTTGAGTGGAACCTCTGGCCTCCACCCAATCAACGCCAGGAGCACCCCCAGTTGTGACAACCACAGATGCCCTCAGATATGGCTCAGTGTCTTCAGAATGCAGGACCACACCCAGACAGTTTAAAGCCTCACTGGCTAAGGTCAAAGAGGGCATTAAAAGGGAAATCATTAACTGTCCAGTAATAAGCCAGCATAAAAAGGAACTACTTCATGCCAAAACACATAGGACACAGCAAAAGCAGGACTCAGATGAAAATTCATAGCCTTAAGTATCTCTTATTAAAGAAAGAAAAAAAGAACTTAAGCACTCAACCTATGCTGGAGAAACAGAAACAAGGGAGAAAACAAACCAGAAGTTAGAAGGAAGAAATAACTGATGAGTAAAAGTGCATGAAAGAAGAACAAAACATGATAGGAGAATGGGTGACTAAGTCTAAAAGTGGTCCTTTGAAGAAACTGGCCAGTCATCCTCTTGTAAAGCACAGGCAAGAGGGCGGGCAGGGAGGGGAAAAGAAACCACAGATCCCCAATGAGGTACAATCCCTGGACTGACACACTACTTGCAGCTCTGAGAAGAGTCAGTCTGTGGTCTCCTATATCCAAGTGCCTTAAGTTCCATTCCCACGCTTCTGCTTCAATTCAGACTACATTTCCCAACCTACCTTGCTGCCAGCTGGCCACATGACCACACCCAGCCAATGGGATGTGGCAGAAGTTGAGTATGGAAACCAGGCAACCAGAAAGCATGGACTGCATGGACTGGATGATCACTCACCCCTCTTCCTCCTCCTTGGGAACCACTATCTCCACACTGCATGTGGGCTCCACCTGCACCGTGATCTGCTGAAGGTCCTCCTCTATGTGTGCCTCCTCCTGAGGCCTGGAAGCAATGGAATGCCATGCTCAATTTCCCCCTTAACCCCACCTTCACTTCCTAGGAACTCCTGCTGAGTTCCTCTGGGCAGTTGCTAATTTCAGTCCCATGGGAGGCTGAGGTGCTCTCTGGGCATGATTTGATCAGCACCCCATGCTAGCTGAGCTTGGACCGGGTCCTTCTGGCTGCCATACCCACCTGGGGGCTTCGAGGGGACAGCAACTGACTGTCCACCTGGGGGTCCTAGGACTCTAGCACCAGCAGGGGAATAATGAGTGTCAATGTGGATGCTGTCCCCACTCCTGAGGTGGCTGGGCACCCACCTGGGGCCTGATCTAGAGGTGGGATATTTTAGGGGCCCAAAAGTTGAGGTCCCTGGTGCAGGTCAGTCAGAGCCTGTGGGCAGCCAGCAGGCAGCTGGAAGAAGGAGATGTACTTTTAACCAAATGTGCTTTATACCATGATTTTCTTTTTAACTGGCAGGAATTACCCCCCAGAAACTAATTCTGGAGAGCAACCCTTATTCACAATCAAACAACTAGAAACAACTCAGTTCCCCCAAGGAATAGCCTGTTAAAAGGAAGAGAACCAGCAAAGGCTCATGATGGCAACCTTTATCTGGAAAGCGACAGAGTATGGGACAGGGGGCACAGAGCCATAGCTTGAGTCAAAACAAAAGGGAACTACAGGCTCAAGTAAACATTTGCTTGTATACTCATAAAATACCTCCAGAGACAAAAAATCCCACCTACTGGGTCCTCCTAGGGAAGGGACCAAGCACAGGGCAGGGATAGGCATTTCACTTGGTTCCTTTTTGTATCTCTTAGAATAAAAAAGAAAAAGAAAGAATCAACAGGTACATGGGAGGGGGCCCCCAGGTGGAAGAGAAACACGAAGTGACTTGAGATTCTGTATGGTTCTAGAACCTGAAGGTTGATTGTTACCATAAAGCTATTCCCAGGAAAGAGGGACTCAGTGGAAATGCGATGGGGATAGCTGTGCAGAAGGGAAGGGGAGGGAGGAAGGGAGGGAAAGGGGCTTATGCAGGGGAGGAGCTGGGGAGACTATGGGGACCAGAGAGAAGACTGCGGAGAAGAGGGCTGGGATCTCATCTTACCGGCCATCCTGTCCAGAGGACTGTGCGCGCCGCCTTCCAAGAGAATATAAACAAGTGGAATAGATGGAACAAGAAGAGGGGGCCTCCCCCCTTGCCCACTCCACCAAGGCCCCGTCCTGGCCCCCCATCTTGGGAATGCAGCCCTACACCTGAGCCCAGCTTCAGGGAGATGCCCCTTTTGCTCACCTGTACCTCGGCTGCTCTGAGGTCTCCGAGGGGGACCGCTCTGGGATGGAGAGGGAGGTGGAGGACAGGGTTGTGGCGATAGATGCAGTGGTGGCCTCCTCAAAAGAAGGTGGAGTGCAGGGCAGGAGGTCGGGCCGACCTGCAGGGAGGAGCTAGTGGGTACCTGTGGGAGCCAGGTTCCCTGGGCCCCCAGACTCCGGGCTCTGCTGAAGCTGCCTGCCACTGGTCACCCACACTGTTCTCTCCAGCACAAGGGATTCTAGTACCTTCCTGATGCTCTCAAACTAAAATCCAGACTGCCTCCCAGGGGTCCTGCCCTACCTGCCATTGTCCCCTCCCTGTCCTCACCTCTCTCTCCCCTTCACTCACTCTACTCCAGCCACATGGCCTCCTTGCTATTCCTTCAACACACCAAGCAATAGCCCTGCCTCAAGACCTCTAGATATGCAGTTTCTCTCCCTTGACACTATTCCCCCAGCCCCTCCCTGCCTAGAATTTTTTATCCTAGCTGCTCGGAGGTGTCTCCAGAATATCAGGCCCAACCCCATCAACTACTTCATCCTTCTAGGTCTCTATGCTCATCTAGTGATGTGAGAGGAGGCTATCTCCTCCCCATGTGGTGCTTTCTACGCTCAGTTCTCCCTGCAACTCTTCCTGGGCCCAGTCTTAGCTGTTTCCCACTCCCCAGGGGGGTGACTATGACTCAGACCCCGCCCATCCAGGCTTAGCCCAGCTTCAGAGGTCCCCTTCTTTGCACTATATTGATGATATTGCTCCCAGCACCCCCAGAGATGCTGCCTTTCCTCAGCATTTCTCCTCTGACAAATGCACCACTCCTACTGCCCCGTCACCTTCATCCTCCAAAGTGGGGTAGCTGCGGGCCCCCCGCAGGTCATACTGTGCATCCTCCCGCTCACTGGGGATCTGGCTGGCTGAGAAGGCAGCTGTGGGCCCCAGGGGCTTGACTGCCAGCAAGGCACTACGGCCCTTCTTGGATGGTGACGACTTCAGGGCTGGGGAGAGAGTGATTGGCATGCTTGGGGTGGCAACAAGGCAGGGCCCCACAAACCCCGATCCTTCCTTTGCACGGAAGTGTGGTGGGCAGCAAGGGGCCCACCACGTGCACATGTGGCCCTTGCCGCCCCAGCTCCAGCCTGTTCCTCAAGTCTGGGCAAGAAGCGATGCTCTTCTTGGGGAGTGCCCTGCCCTGCCTTCCACCTGGCTCTGCCTACCAACTCAGACGGAACTCAGCACCCCCAACCCCGCATGCTTGGGAAAGTCACTGAATCAACAGCTGCCCATGTTTTCCAGCACTTTGGGGCTCTGTCACAGCCCGCTATTGCTGTGGCCCAACAGTCAAACAAGGAAATGGGAGGCCCTGGGGAATGCAGGGATCAGCGACCAGGGCCTGGGGGACATAGCTTAGCCTTCACTGGCCCCAGCATTCTCATCTGCAAACAAGGGCAAGTGGGGCAGGTGAACCCTGAAACACCCTCTGCACCAGGCCTGGCCTGTCAGCACCTGTCACCATTCCTCTCCTTGCCCCTTCTGTGACCTCTGCCCTACAGTGTCGCGCACAGCTTCCCGGGTACAAAGGTGCTCCATTTCTCCAACGCCAGCCAGCCAGGCCCAGGGGCCAGCAAACTCCTCTGGACTACGGTGGGAATAACACCCTAAGAAAGTGCCAGGAAGTGGTGTGCTGGTAAAGTTAACAAGCATCTCTCTGGAGACAAAGCTGGGTTTGTGGTGTTTACTGATTTCCATGGTGTAAATGTTCCCCCCAGTTGATTTCAAGCTACTGGCTACTGACTACATGTCACAGAATGTGGAGCTGCCTTGGCTCTGAGCCAGCTCCAGGCAACGGGGCTGGTTAGCAGCCCACAGAGACCTGGTCTGAGGTTCGAGAAAACCATAGGGTTGCAAAGCACCCCATAGGGTTGGAGAGCTGGGGAGTAAGGCACACACAGATGCTTACTGAGTTCCTACTATGTAACAGGCCCTCAAACTGGACACTGGGGACATAAGTGACAAAAGCCAACAAGAATTTTGCATTTTGGAGGAGGGGGGCTGGGAGGTAAACAACAAACAGACATGTTAGGAAAAAGACTTTTTCAGGTGGCATTTGGGATCCCAGCCTGGGGTATGCACCAGGGGCCAGTATGCAATGGGGTCTCCTGAGACCACCCACGGCAGGGGATGCTACCCTTCATCCTGTACCCTCCCTGACAATGTCTGGTCAGGCACATGCTATCTCAGTGCCAAAGTCACAAGTCCTTGGTGATGGAGAGAGACTGTGGGCGGCCCTGATCAATGCTGGAGTTACGCTAAGTCCATCTGTCTCATGAGAACGCATGTTGCCCTCACAGGCTCTGCACAGATGGGGAAACCAAGGCCGACCTAACTGTCCCAGCACTTACAATCAGGGTGATCCTGGGCAGCACACTGCTCCTCTTGGAGGTCATTTTTTTATGTGAACAGCAAGGTAGGTAGGAGACTGCTATGCTCTTCAGCATTTACATTAAAGCAGGGAGTCCTGCACACAGCTGGTGCACAAAAAATGTTGGACCCCTAGAGCAGAGACAGCTTGCTGCTCCCCAGGATCCAGTGTCCTTGCCTTCTGGCACAGTCTCCATTGGCTTGAGGTCACACAGGCAGGATGAAGCAAAGTCAGGACTCAAATTTGGACGTGGGCACCAGGCCCTGTGCTGTCCTGCATGGCACTGCTGCCTGACTATCCTGTTCTTCGGACCAAGTCCCTGACTGAGGCCTGATGCTGACCAAGTGACAGAATGAGGCATGCTCATGTACCCCGCTTAAGGCCACTTGCCCTCCTCTCTCCACACCCCAGGTCCCTCCTGCCCAAAAGGTCAGGGCAACTCACAAGAGTTCTTCCGAAAGACCGTGTTGCTCATGAACTTGAAGAAACGCTCTGCATAGAAGCTGGGCCGGTGGACAGAGACGGTGTCCTGGGAAGAAATGTGGAGGCCCGAGGGCAAGCAGGGGCGTGAGCACCACGGCTCCCTGTGTCCCACAGGATAGCCCAGGACAGTCTGCTGTGGGGAGTGGGGTGCCGACTTCTCTGTGGAGGGGGAGATAGGGTCACAGCACAGGGCTTCATGGAGGGGATCCAGGGATCAGGTAGTGGGGAGATTTTTACATTATAAACCCATCTGTATTTTTAATTTTTTGAGCCATGTGAATAAAATAAGTACTCAAAGAATAAATAGCTATTCAAAGAAGTAAACAAAGTACCAAAATAAGGAACCAGCGGGAACAGCCCAAAACTTGTTTTGTAAGTAGTTTTATTGGTACATGGCCATGCCTGCTCCAAGGAAAGAGCCAATCAGCTGTGACAAGTGAAGGCCGGTTCAGTGCCAGGCCGACCTAACTGTCCCAGCGCTTACTGTCAGGGTGATCCTGGGCAGTACACTGTTCCTCTTGGAGGTCATTTCTTTATGGTACAATAGGTAGGTGGGAGACTGCTATGCGCATCAGGATTTACATTAAGGCAGGGAGCCCCGCACACAGTTGGTGCTCAATGTTGAACCCTTTAAGCAGAGACTACTTGCTGCTCCCCAGGGTCCAGTGTCCTTGCCTTCTGTGGGCAGAGACTCCCCTTTGGCATTGGGAATACTGAGGCTGGGTCATTCCCTGGAAGTTGGGGCCATTTTGGGCACAGTAGGGGGTTGAGCAGCATCTCTGGCCCCGCCCAGTCCAGGGAAGTTCTATTATTTCCCCTGCAGTAATAGAACAAAATCTGTCTAGACAGATGGCCTCCTAGAATGAAAACTACATTTCCCATCCTCCCTGTGCTATGTGGCCACATGACCATATCTGGCTGAGGGTGAGTTAGCCAAGACACTGAGTTTCTCTGCCCTTGGAAGGGCACACTCCTTTCCCTGGCTGCTCTTCAGCATCTCCCTCTGGCTGGAGTGTGACATGGGATCAGCAGCCTGGGCCAGCAGCCAAGGGCAGGGCCTGGGGGTCTGCAGCAACAGAAGGAACCTGGGCCCTTTTGCTCACAGATGGCTACTTTGATCAACATTTGGGGCCCCCTAGGGCTGACACAAATATTTTGGGGTTATGGCTGGTCGGCCTTGTCAGTATTTGATGGTTCTCATATTCGCTGTGGGTTTATAACATCATTAGAGCCTTCTGCCTGGTCACAGGGCCACCTCCACTGGACAGCTACTCTGGGAAGTGAAGATGTCTCTTGGCTTTTTTTTTTTTTTCCTTAAGATTTTATTTATTTATTTTTAGAGAGAAGGGAATGGAGATAGAAAGAGAGGAAGAGAAACATCAATATGTGGTTGCCTCTCACATGCCCCCAACTGAGGACCTGACCTGCAACCCAGGCTTGTGCCCTGACTGGGAACTGAACTGGAGACCCTTTCCTTAGCAGGCCGGTGCTAAATCCAGAGTCACACTAGCCAGGGCTCTTGGCTCTTTTTAGCACCTGTGTCTAGCCTAGGGAGATGGTCACTGCATTTGTGAACTGACAGATGGAATGAACAAGTGAATGAATGAATGATGCTCACCCCATCATGGACAAGAGCCTTCCAGGTATGTTCCAGCTTCTTGATGAACCTGCAGAACAAAAGCATCCAGAATGTCAGCCAAATCTTTGGGTGCAGGAGTTCTCTGCCAGGGCAATCCTATCCTCAGGGGACATTGGGCAATGTTTGGGGATATCTGCAGTCATCATGACTACAGGTACTCTTGGAACTGAGCAGGTGAAGGAGCCCTGGTTTAGAGGAAATAAGGCTGCCTGCTGCATCAGCCAAAGGCCACTTACCCTCTTCCCTGTCCATCCCCCTTGTTCCCCACCCAGCCTGCTGGCAGCTTCCACTACCTCTGATGTGGAAGAGGAAGTGAAAAGGCTGTGGTGCTTGGCCCTCCATGGGGAACAGACAGCTAGCGCCTCTTGAAGCCTATCTTTCCTCTCTCCTCCTGGCCTAGGCTAAGCCTGGCTCCTCTGCTGGAGTCAATGCCTTGGACAGTGGCTCCCAGCCAGGACTCTGCAACGTAACTGGGCTGGGGACAATGCCGTCTCCCCCAGGTAGCCTTCCTGGACTCCCCTAGTCTGCGTGGGGGGGAATCCCCTCTTTACAACACCCCTACCCCAACCTGCTTGCTGTCACGTACTTCCCACCCACTTAACCCTACCCGGGGCAGAAAGCATGGCTGGCTACTTTGAAAGCTGCCTAACCCTGCTCCAAACCAAGGGAGAGTCCTGCAGGGATGAGGTCAGCCCTCTGGTGGGGAAAAACATTACATGGAAAGTTGATAAGCAGGAGCCAAATTTTTAGACAGTAAGTCTGCACTTACAGATTCTGAGACTTTTACCTTGGGCTAATTGATATAAATAAGAGTTATATTCCTAGGCACTTCAGCAATATTATAACATAACCATGTTGAATGAAATGTTGTTCAAGGACCTGCTGTACTTATAAGAGAGAAACAAGCAAAGAAGAAATCACCTAATGCCAAGTGGGTTTTCTGGAGTGGTGTGGGGGTATGGAAGGGAAACATGGATTGCCATGCCCCAACCTGTCATGTTTGGATTATATATAACCAATATATATTGTTCTTACAGTAAAAATCTAACAGCAGCTTTAAAATGTTCACTGCAGAAAGCTCACAGAGAACAAGGCTCAAATAGCAGGATTGCCTGTCACCTCTGCTTTAAGCTCCAAGTAAAGCTTGAGTATCCGTTCCTTTAGGCTTTGCCATATTCATGTCCATGCTTGAAACCGCGTGGCATGTGGCACTGGCCACATGTATTTCTTCACGTTGTAGGAACTTTTCAGAGACATCACTCTTCACGGACATGCGGCATTTCTATCTCGTTCTTATTAGCCCATAACTTGACACACTAAGTGCTCAAGAGCCAGGGCTTGGTGGGAGATCAGCTGGTAACACACTACTTGCCCTCCACGCCTCATGCCAGCCCCGACCTGTCCCAACATCACCGAGTCCCTAAGGTGAATCTAGATTCCGGGTGCAACGTCTGCGTTGGGGACTGAAGGAACGCCTCCCTTTAGGGCAGCCAAGCAGGAGCCTGCCTCAAGGCCAAGAGCACCTTGCAAGCAGACAGTGCCCGGCTTCCCTGAGCAAGTGCATCTGCGGGGCAAGACACCCACCTGTAGGACTGCAGGATGTCAATGATCCCAATGTGCAGGAGCAGACGCTCCCCTCGGCCATTCACGGCAGGGATCCCGCCCATCCTGGAGAGAGAAGAGCCCAGAGTGCTATCACTCATGTGGCCAGGCAGGGGACTAGGGACTGGCCCAGCCTGCTGGGGCCCTGATCCCAGTCTGGGACTTAGGGGGAGACAGGGATGGAGGAGAGAGAGGAGCAGGAAGGACTAAAGGAACCTGGGGCTCAAGAATCCACATGCCCCCAGTAGGTGGCAGCTTGGCTGAACCTTCAGAGTAGGTCCTAGCACAGGGGACCGCCATCTTGGCATGAGGTGGAGCAGCTTTCCCAGCCAGCTCACGACCAATGCTAGAAACCCAAGGCTGCTGAGGGGTCATAGCTCTGAGGCCCAGTTGCACACACATACACATGCACACACAACCCACTTGCATGCACTTGTGCAACTTGCATACATATGCACGTACATACATAATTGTGCAATAACACAGTACACACACACACACACTTGCACACACATGCATACATATGTGCACACACATACTCCCAGATAGGGCCAAGAGGGCTCTTGGGTGCAATCTGAGGAGTTAGTTACCTCACACAGCCCCAGGTCTGCACATGTTCAGCCCAGCTGGTTAATGAGGTTACATGAGGTAGCAGCTGTCCCAAAGCCATCATGACCTCAAACCCACCAACTCTAGGCTCTGTTCACTGCACTCCATGCACCGCTGAGCTCACCTGCCTGCCCTGTTATCCCCTGCCAGTCCCTGGGCAGATCCTACAAATACGTCAGGACAGTCTGAAGTCAGAGCCAACTGTGCAGGGCCTTTGCACATGCCACTCCCTCCCATCTTGCTCCAGTTGTAGCCATGGTTCCTTCTCTGCCTTCCACATCTGGTGACCTAATGCAGTGGCTAGGCTGAAGCCTTGGCCCCACTACTAGCCAGCTATGTACAAAGGACAGCTGTCTCCACCCTACCTCTGAGCCTCTCTTTCCCCATATGAAAATGGGGGGATGACACTCCTCCTCCAGGACCCTCGTAAGGACAGAAAAGGATAACATAAGTAGAGAGCTCAGATGGTTCCCAGCATGGTCAGTGTACGGTGAAAAGGGCCAATCATGACCCATCTATATTAGTAATTCTCACCTAGGATGACTCTGTCCCTAAGAGACATCAGGACATGTCTGGGGACATCTGTGGTTGTCACAACTGGGAGTGCATCAAGTGGATAGGGGCTAAGGGATGCTGCTCAGTACTCCAGTGCCCAGGACAGCCCCCCACAGAGAATACGACCCCAGTGTTCCCAAGGCTGAGGGAGGGGTACATGTCATGAGTCTGTCTCCCTGGCCAAACCCTGAGCCCCTAGGGCAGAACCAAGTTGAATGGCTAGGGCTATGTAGGTGCAGTTGAGGGACATGCTCCTCTCCACAACCTCATCATTTGGCATGGCCACCTTTTATCTTTGAGGAAGCCACTTTCGATCCTGCCCCTGGTGGGTTTTGGGTTACGTATCTTACTCTAAAAGGGCTCCCTCATCCCCAGTCATCTCCATCTCCTATACCACCTTTCAGTACCTGTCTAGCTGTGCTTCATATAGTGGGGTCTAGCAGGAGGGAGAGGACCTCCATTTCCCATGTGGACAACCAATGGCCTCAATTCACTGACTGGTTACTTTGCCATAGCTGTGTACCATCCGTGTGACCTTCATGAGGCCTGGTAGGCAGGCACTGCTGTCCCTGTTGATAAACCACAAACTGGCCACATATAGACTTCTGGCCTCGTTTGCTTTGTCATCACTTGTCTTCTGTGCCACCTTCCCTTGCCCGTGTTCACCTCTGTGAAGACGGTGTGGGCAGAGACAAGAGCTAGAAGCCCAGACAGCCCCACCAGCCCCACCACCTACGTGTCATCTGTCTCAATGGCCTCCCCACATGCGGCCCCGCCCTGGATGGATTCCATGGCTGTGGAGTAAAGCGCCTTCTGGCCCAGCGGCCGCTTCTCGTCTGCTGTGCTCTGGGCACCCTCGGCCTGCCGCTCCCGCTCCTGCTGGTCGATGTTGTGCACGCCCAGGAGCAGGCTGTAGTCCATGATCTTAAAGCTCTCCAGCACCTGCCAGGTGTGTGTTGGGGGACAGAATCAGGAAGATGCACGCCTTGTACTCATTCCCCTGCCCTTAAACTGGTAGTGACTCCAAGCTATACACTCTGCATCTGTGTCCACTCAGCCTCCACAGCCACACAGAGAGACTGTATCACTATTCCCATTTCACAGATGAGGAAACCAAGGGGTAAGAGCCAGGCTGTGCAGCAGATAGATGGGAGCAGAGCTGGGGCTGGCCCCTGAGGGGTAGCCTAGGGTATGGTATGTTACTCTAGGTCAAGCTGCCTCTCCGGGCCGGGAGAGAAAGTTTCCTTCTTTCTCTGCACTCCCACTTCCCTGGCGCCAGTTGTGCAGCCTGGGTGCTAGCGATGTGACACCTGCTCCAGGCCCCATGGTGGAGCCCAGGCCCAAGACCACCTGGGCTTTGGAGATGAGCTCCCACAAGCTGAAAGGCCCTGAGCAGTTTTCTGGGGACATTGTGAGCTGGGGGCCGTGGGCTGAGAGCCAAAACTCAAAGCAGAGGATGCAGCCCAGTCCCTGACAGGCGGGGGACCTAGCGTAGGGATACTCCATGCCAGGCCCGTTTCCTCATCCCTAGAGAGGTGAGTAGCCTGACCATCCAGGCTGCAGGGCGCAGACTGAGATTGTAGGGTCTTGTGAAGAGCCTGGTAAAACATTCTTTTTTTTTTTTTTTTAATTATTATTATTTTTTTGGTGAGGCATTCTTTATCCCAAAAAGCACCTGACCATGGAAGGGGGCAGATGGAACCAGTGTGTGCTGTGTGGTGGGGCAGGTCTGACCTAAAGCACCCTTTAAGGGCCATGAGAACGCTGGGCTGCTCCTGCGGGTGTGGGTTCTACAGCAGGAATACAGCCTGCTTCAAGACACAGGAACAAGGGCAGAGGAGGGACCTGGTGACAGGCTATGTATCTCATACTTACAACTGCACTAGCTTCTACCAGGGTCCCAGTTCACAGATGGGGAAACAGGCTCAGGGAGGGAAGCGACCTTCTTAGGGTCACATGGGAGTTCCTGGCATCCCCACTCTTAACTACCTGCACTTGCCCAGGCCGGGGAGCCTCTCTGGCCCTGAGCTCCCTCTGCGCAGGGGGGTTGGGGCAGCAGGCTCACCAGGCAGTCCCGCTGCAGCGTCTTAACAAGTGCTGAGAAGGTGTCGGCATCGAGCAGCAGCCCCTCTGGCATGTCCTGGATGAAGTCCAAGTCCTTGTAGGTGGGGATGCTCTTTTCCCGCTCCTTCTTGCTGGCCCGCCGCTTGTATGTGGAGCCCTTGAGGTCGAACTTGAGGTGCATCTTGACCATGCGGGGCAGGATGTTGTTCATGACCACCACGCGGATGTTCTTGCCCCCCGACTGCACGCAGTACAGCCCATAGAACTTGGGCAGCAGCGTCCGTGGGTTCTGGTTGAGGTTCTGGGAGGAGCGGGGAGATGGGAAAGGGTCAGTGGACAGCAGCCAGGGTACCACACCCTGCCTGCAAGCCATTCCCATACCTGCTGGCTTTGCGCATGGCCATTCAGCTCTCAGGTCAGTAGCCACCTCTTCAGGAATGCCCCCTGACCACCTCCCTCCCCAGCACCCCACTTTACACCAGCCAGTTTAATTCTAATTCTCTAGTATGGTCTGTTTCTATAGAGCCAGGCCCAGAGTTGTGGCCTTTTGATAAAGAACCCTATGGGATGCTCCCAAGGTGCCTGAGTCCAACTTCCCACCAAATCAAGTCAAATGTTCCTCTTCCCCAGACCACGCTGCGGGGACAAGAGGGGCAGGGCCTCCAGGCATGTCCAGAGCAGGGGATGGCTAACTTGAGCCTGTGCACGAACTTCATCTATCTACTTGTCCGCATACTCAGAATGGGTTTATGTTGGTAAAGAGTTGGAAAGAAAATAAGAATAGCACTGTGACATGAAAATTTCATGAAGTTCACATTTTAGTGTCCATAAGTAAAGTTTTATTGGCACTTGGACTGTAGGATCTCTCAGCTGCTGTCTGTGGTGTTCCTGCCACATTGGCAGAGTTGAGCTATGGAGACACTGTTGACTCAAAGCTGCTCGGCTTTGCATGTTTGTTGATCCCTGATCGAGGGGAGCCAGTGGTCCTACCAAGATCACTGGATAAGGGGCTTCCTAAGGGGAGATGGTCACAACCTGGGCAGGGCACCCAGAGGGGCCTGTCCCCATGCCCACCAGGTTGGGCCCAGCAAGGTAATCGGTACTCACGTGGGGCCCATCTGAGTATAAAGACCCCCACTCCCACCCTGCACAGGGGCCTGACATGCCCTTTTTGGGTCCTAAGTCACACCAGAATGGGGGCACCCAAGCAGCTGGTCCTTTGTGAGGTGTTAGCTGGTGGCATGGACCCTCTTCTCCTGTGCCTCTGAGTCACCAAATGCTGAGACACTCAGCCCATGAACCACAATTTCTAGACCCGTGACTCCAGGATGTCACTGGGATGGAGGATGGGGAGCCAGGGCCTAAACAGCAATTCCTGCCCACAAGGGTGGGGAGACCACCTGGAGAGGACTGTGATGGTAAGGCCCCATGATCCAGGAAGATTTCTCATGGCCACCTAGAGGGTGGGTAGTGCCCCAGGAATCTTGGGGACTTGTCTGCCAGGGCCTTGAACCCTTTGCTCCTGTGTCTGTGAAAAGAAGCAGAGTGGAATTGCTGCATGTGCCAGGAGGAGGATGGGCATGAGATGGGGGAGGTAGACAGGGGCTGGAGGGAAGCCTAGGATACTGTCTTCCACCTCAGGAACCTTCTGGGAATCCATGCCTCCTACCATGTAGTAGCCGGGAAGCAGCTTCTGCAGGAACTCTGCCTCCTTGTGCATCACGGTCTTGATGATGAACTCATCATCACTGGTGACGTAGAAGAGGGAGCCGCTGGCGCCGGGGTTGGAGAGCTCAATCAGTGGCTCATTGCACAGCGAGTACTGGAAGGGGGGCGGTGAGTGGGTTGGGCAGGTCCCATCTGTGATGAGCTCACAGGAGACAGTAGTAACATTTGCTTTGCTGGTAAGCTCTCTCCCTCCCTCCCGTGTGGAAGGAAAGGAGGCCCCAACTGATAGACAGCAAGGAACTGAGTCTTGCCAATGACAAAGTGAGTTTGGATTTGGATCTTCTCCCAGCCTAGTCTTCCATGAGACCCCAACTGCTATCCACCTCGTGATTACAACCCTGAGCAAAGAACCTGGCTAAGCTGTACCCAACATTTTTTAATTTAAAAAAGTGTTTATTTATTTTTAGGGAGAGGGGAAGGGAGGGAGAAAGAGAGGAAGAGAAACATCAACATGGAAAAGAAACATCAGTTGGTTGCCTCTCATATGCACAGTGACCAGGACCAAACCCACAACCCAGGCATGTACCCTGACATTGAACTGGTGATCTTTAGTTTTATGGGGTGACACCCAACCAACTGAGCTATGCCAGTCAGAGCTACAGGCAATTTTGATCCATAGAAACTGCAAGGTTACAGCCAGGTGGTGTTTTGAGGCACTAAGTCTGTGCTTACTCGTCACAAAGCAACTAACACACTTACCAAGTAGTCATCTGGCCGAATCCCAAAGAGCTCCCGGAAGTAGCGGAAGGCAACAGGTGCATAGGTCTTGAACCTGAAGTCCTGGAAGTGGTGGGCAGGAGTAAGGTTGCTGCCTTCACTATGGAGGAAGGAGGGGGGAAAGACTGTAAGGGATGGTGCCTCTAGGTCACGGGTGGCAAACACAAGGCCTGAGGACAAATTCGACCCTCTACCTTGTTTTATCCGGCCTGGGACCTTTGGCCCGGAACTTTGTTTCTACCTGGCTTGGTTAACTGTTAAGGAGTAGTTATTACATTTATACAGTCCTAAAATTACATTCAGCCCTTTAAAGGCAACTGTGAGACTGATGTGGCCTCCAGTAAAAATGAGTTTGACACCCCTGCTCTAGGTGCTAAGCTCCAAAGCCTTTCCTAAGTGGCCAATATAAAGGCAACTTGAGGCTCCCAATGACCCAAAGTTTCACTGTGGCTCCCAGTACCCAGTCTCTCTTCCTTCATTAGCAACAGAGTCCACAACAGTTGGCTGCGCACAAGACCACCTGGAATAAGACTAATGCCCTGCCTCTCTTGCAGCTAGGTGTGGCCAAATGACTGTACTCAACCCATGAGCAGGGAGCAGAGCAGAAACAATGTGTGTCATTCCCTGATCATGCCCTAGAGGAAAGGGGAATGTACTCCCCTTTTCCTTCTCCTTCCTGCTATTGAAATGCAGACACGATGGCAGGAGCTTGGGCAGCCACTTGGGACTGCTGGTTAGAAAAACTGTATATTGAGGATGGTGAAGCAACCAGAAGGAAGCCAGGATAAACCTGACCAGTCTAGGACTGCCTACTAGTTTTTCTGTGTGTGTGAGAAAGATGAAAACAAAATTCTATCCTTTCCCCCCTATTTTAAAAAAACACACAACTACACTGGTTCTAATTCAGCAGCAAACTAATATCCTAACAGACCCTGAGTCAGACCTCAAAGTCAAACAGACATCAGTAACAGCCTGCACTATTTATAGCAGAGAAGGAAGCTCAGATAATAGAAGGCTGTTTTGTATGACAACAGTGTCCCTGTCTGGTCACCTGTTGGAGGCATGGGAGCAGGCCTACCTGGGGAAGAAGATGCTCTCCACAACATAGAAGTCCTGCATGAGCACATCGCGCTCTGGCTTGGAGCTCAGGTTGCCCACAGTGTAGCCAATGCCCAGCTGGATGGCCCCCTTCAGGGTGGAAGATGTAGTCTGTGGGGAAGTGCAGCCACATCAAGACCTACCCATGGGTCAGCCCCTACCCCACCCCTGGGCCCCGGGATGCCAACTAGCACTTATCACAGATTTGCAGGCCTCAGATAGGTCACTTGGCCTGCACAACCAGACAGCAAAGAAGCAGTTTGTCTAAGACTCCCAGCACCGTCTCGTGTAACCCTAAGGCCCACTTTCTTTCTTTCTTTCTTTCTCTCTCTTTTTTTTAAGGTTCATTTTTAGAGAGAGGAGAAGAGAGGGAGAAAGAGAGGGAGAGAAACATCAGCCTCTTGCGCGCCCCAAACTGGAGACCCGGCCCGCAACCCGGGTATGTGGCCTGACTAGGAATCAACCCAATGACCCTTTGGTTCACAGACAGGCACTCAATCCAATGAGTCTTAGTAGCCAGGGCCCATTTTCAATCAAGATTCTAGAACATTCCAATATCTTGAAACTGCTCTCATGCAACAGGAGTCTGTCTGTCCATGATCGGGAGGCACAATTTACAGTGACACCCAAACTTCGTTTCCATAAACCTGAGTTTCTTCTCTCCACTTTCTACGCGATTCACATTATCATGACCAGAGAACAGCATTGCTTCTCTATGCCTCAGTTCCCCCACCAGAAGCCGGGAATGGGGATGACAGTATGTTAGCTCACATTAGCGGCCTGGACCAAAGGCTGCCCATGTCTGAGAAGCATTCACTGTTTGTACATTTCTCATCACTATGGTTTACATTGCCACTGTGAGCTCCAAGCAGTATGTGCCTCACTGGAAAGACACCTCCACCCTCAGTCTCTGATTCTGGGCCCCAGCACCCCCAACGCAGGTGCAAGTACCAGGAGGGCAGGCAAGAGTTAGCTTCTCCTATACAAGCTCATCATCCTACGTGAGGGTCTCACAGCCTCCAGTTGCCTCTCCTTCTGAATTCCCTCAACAGGAGGACCTGTCTACACACCATACTGCCCTCCCTCCAGATGCCGTCAACTGAACACCTGTTTCTCCAGGGGAGATACACAAATAGCCAATAGCACAGGAGAAGGTGCTCACCACCAATAGCCATCAGGAAACTACAAATCAAAACCACAGTGCAATACCACTTCATATGCACTAGGACAGGTGTGATAAAAAAGACAGACAAACACTGGTACACAGCTGGTCGGAATGGAAAATGGGGGCAGCTGCTATAGGAAATGGTCTGGCAGTTCCTCAAATGGTTATATGTAGAATAACCATGTGACCTAGCAACTCCACTGCTAGGTATGTGCCTCAAAGAGATAAAAATCACAGCTACAAAAACCTATACACAAATTTTCACAGCAGCATGATTTGTAACAGCCCCAAAGTGGAAATAACCCAAGTGTCCGCTCACCCACATACTGGAGCATTACTCAGCCATGAAAAGAAGCAAAGCTCTGACACTCACTACAATGTGGATGGACCTCGAACACATGATGCTCAGTGAGAGAAGCCCAGTGTGTGATTCCACTTATGTGAAATGTCCAGAACAGGCACATCCACAGAGACAGGAAGTATAGTAGGTCATGTTTGCCAGGAGTTGGGGAGGAGGACAGGGAGTGACTGCCAATAGGGACAGGGTACCTTTTTGGGGAGATAGAAATGTTCTATAAGTGACTGTGGTGGTGGCTGTAAAACTCTGTGAATACCCTGGAGACCTAATTGTACACTTCAAAATGGGGAAATAACATGGGGTGTGTTCTCTCAGCAAGGCTGCTGCATCAAGAAGCACAGCTGAGGAAGGCAGGACGAATGGTGGTGGGGTGCAGGCTCCCTGTACACTCCCCTCAGCAGGCCTGGCTCAGAGCTTCCCATTACCACCTCCTTTCAGCCTTGCTTTCTGAGGAAGAAGAGGGGAGCTGTAATGTCCTCTATCTCTAGATAAGCCAGCAGGGTTGGGAACAAAAAGCTTCTCCAAGGTCACAGGTGACTCCTAGAGCTAGGCAGGCCGTACAGCCTATGGCTACCAAAGATGACAACATGCTGCAGGGACCTCACCAGGCCCAAGGGTTCCACAAAGATGGCCCATGTCCAAAACATGGCCATGGCCCACGTCTGACCTTTAGTGAACACTGTGTGTGTGTGTGCGTGCGCGTGCGTGCTGGGGACAGATGGGTCCCTGGAACCGCAGAAAGCCCCTTCGCTCTGCCCCAGCCAGCAAAGGGCAGAAGAGAAACCTTTTTGTAAGTGGTTTCGCCAGATGCGTCCACACCCCGGTGGCCCAGTTTCCTCCCATGACCAGGGCCAGGCTGTCCAGTCATCATCGGGGCCTAGAGAAAACAGGAAGCATTAAAAGTCAGCAAGGAGGAGTGACTGAGGCCATAACACTCTGGAAATCCTAGCAAGGGAGGAGCTTAGTCACTGAGCCCAGCTGGAGCCCAGGGTTGGGCCATGTGGGGCGTGCAGAGGACAGAAAACTGTGTGGGCAGGCTGCACACCCAGTGGACAACACCTCACATCCAAAAGGGACCCACACCCAGACCAGGACCCCCAGCTCCTCAAGAAAGCTAGAAGCCAGTTGCTCCAACCGCCCAACCCTAATTTTAGGGTCTTCCCCTCAGTAATGCTGACATTAGCTCTCTGTGGGGGGCCTTGCTGGGTACTGTGGGGGACTGAGCAGCATCCTTGGCCCCAGCCCATTCAATGCCAGAAGCAACCACAGTGTGACAAGCACAGAGGTGCCCAGACATTGCCCAGTGTTCCCTGGGAGCGGAGTAGCCCTCTGGGCTGAAATGATTATAAATAGCATCCCTGCCCAGGTCCCGCTGGCCTGGGAGCAGGTTCATCTCCTATAAGCTCTAGGGGGCGGCTGTGGCAAGTGTGACAAGAGCCATCTCAACAAACTTGTGTGGAAGCCACTGGCCTTCACCTGTGATGTCACAAGGGGAGAATGGTAAGAGGGGCCATGGGAGCCTGGAGGGACACAGAAGCCAGCTTAGAATTAAGGCCAAGGCCAGCCAGCAGATAGGAACTGAGTACCCCTCTGGTGGCTCCACCCATCACTGACATTTAAGAAGTATTCTGTGTACCTGCCACCATTCAAAAATCCCACACAGTCCTTCTGGCCACCAGCCCAACCTGCACTGCCCCCACATTGGTTCCCGGCAGCCCTCAAATGGCCCCATCTGTCATCGTTTCTCAGCCTGGCTCCCATGTGTTCTGCACACTGGCCACCAGGGGGCAGGGCCCCCTCAGGAACATTTGTTGCTGCCCTTTCTCCGCACCCTCACGGGCTGTCTATTACCCTTGGCGTGCCTGGCCCCACCCACCTGCCTCCCGCAGTCGGAGCGTTCCGCAGGGCCCCAGCAGGTGGACAAAGCCCTCCTTAAAAGGACCCACACGGCAGATGGCATCTTGGGATAGGAGGCCTGTCTCCGAGGCGACACAGGATGCCCAGGGGAGACTCCTGCTACCACGTGGGCTCCTCCTCTTACATAAAATGAGGCTCAGACATGCCCCTCACAGGCCACCTTCAGGAATGATGAAACACTAACCAGGGACAGTGGTGACCCCACATGCATCACCCTAGCTGAGAACAAGCAGCAGGGGCCCACAGGGCAGCATGGTGGCATGTAGGTAGGAGAGTGACCATCACTGGGGAAAGCTCCCCAAGAACAAGACTGGACGATGGTGACAACGGTGGGCTGGCAGGGGTGAAGAATGAAAGGGACCCAGTGCTCCTATGTGGATTGCCTAGGGACACTACCTTAAAGGTGCTGCTAGTCAGGCACTGGGCAGGCACCACCCTCCTGGCAAGAACCCTCCTTCTCAGGGACCTGCACTTGCCCAACTTCCCTCCCCCTCTCCCTCAATGGCTCAGGGCTGGGCCCTTGGGCCTCATCACTCCCCCACCTGCACCCTTCCCCGAGACTCCAGATGCCGCCAGGAGGGTGGGATTTTCACCCATTTTGCCATCATTTGGTGCCCAGAGGAGTATAGTGAATTGCTCCAAACCAGAGCAGGACGTAACCAGGGCTAGGCACTGCTTCCTCTGTCTGCCAGAGGAGGCAGGTCACAGTAGGGCCCATGGGACACTCACCTCAGTCAGGGCCATCTTTTTCTGGGTCAAACCTGAGGAAGAGAAGGAAGATTTCAGACTGGCAGCAAGGAGCTCAAACCACAGGGCCTAGCCCACAACCTACGCCAGGCCCACCAGGGGCACCAAGGGAGTTTGGGCTGCTGTCACCATGCTCCCTCCCTCATGCGTAGGCACCTACAACCTCACTGGGTACTCTGTGTCCCTAGGGAGGGTCACACAAATCTGTCATGGGACATGGGAGCATGGAAACAAAACAGGTAGAGATGGCAGGAGGACTGGATTACTGGTACCCTCACCTCCAAGCAGGAGCCACAGGGAGAGACCACCCCCCACCTCGTACCCACCATTTACCCCAAAGACACCAGGTCCTTGATGGAAAGAACTGAGTGACTTTGAATTCACAAAGTACCATCTTCCTCCACTGGCAGGAGCGGGCTTAATCAGGACATACTTGGGTCATGAAGAAACTAGGTGACCCAGAGGGACGAGGTCAGGATGGTATTGTGGGGAGGGCCCAGGGCCCTGGGGACCCAGGCTGGAGCAAGGGTGTCAGGACTTGGTTCCCTTCACCACAGCTCCTAGGAAAGCTTCCCTGGCATAAGGAAGCTGATGGTGAGAAGGTGGCAATCTTCCTCAACCCTGGCTTCCAGTGGGGAGGCCTCAGGTCCTTTACTGACCTGAGTTCCAGGGTCCTCACTGGGAAAGTGGCTTCTGCTGAGGATTATGTGTCCAATGAGGGTGATCAGCAGATTTGCCCCTTACCTCAAAACATACCCATGTCCTGATTCTAGAATGGCTTTTGCAGATGGTACTGAGTTAAGGGCCCTGGGATAGGGATGACCCTACATACCCCAAGGAGGTGGGCAGTAGCAGCACAGGGTCTTTATAAGATGGAGACAGGAGAGTCAAAGTCAGAGAGGGAAGGAAGAGGCTGTGCTGCTGCCTGTGAGGATGGAGGAAGGGGCCACACATCAAGATGCAGCACCTCTAGTTGCTGGAAAAGGCTGGAAATGGTTCTCCCTGGAGCTCTAGGAAGGACGAGCCCTGCCTGGATTTAGCCTAGTTAAAGCCATGTCATACTCCTGACCCCAGAACTGTCACGGAATAAATGTGCATGGTTTTAAGCCAAGTTTGCAGTGATTTGTTTCAATTGCAACAAGAAACTCATTTGCCGGGAGTCAACCTGCAGAGAGGCAAGTGATGACCAGGACAGACTTTTCCTCTGCCCTCAAGAGTTCACCTGGCCGGTAGCACAGAGGGTAAGGTGCCGGCCTGCGAACTCAAAGGTTGCAGGTTCAATTCCCCAGCCAGGGCACATAACCAGGTTGCAAGCCACGTCTCCAGTCAGATCTGTGGCTGGAGGCAGGTGAAAAGCAACCATACATTGATGTCTCTCTCCCTCTCTGCCTCTCTCCCTTTCCCTCTTCCTAAAATTAATAAAATCAAATCTTTAAAAAAAAAAAAAAAGAGTTCACAAGGTGGGTACACAGAAGGGCTGGTACAGTAGGGTGAGTGCCAGAAGAATGACCTGGGTGCCAATTAGCAAGAGAGGTCTCGGGAGCCCTAGAGGGCTGCAGGCAGAAACCTGACTTAGCCCTGACATGTGCTCACAGGTGCCCTCTCGTGGCTGCTGCAGGGATGACAAGCTATGGAGGTGGGGACAACCAGGGCAGGAGCCAGGGACCAGGCTAGGCAAGGGGGCTGCCTGGTTTAGGTGGGTGATAATGGGGTGGACCAAGGTTGGGGTTCAGAAGCAGGGAGAAACGGGTGAATTCTGGAAATATCTAAAGTTAGGACAGACAGGCTGTGCTCACTGGAGGCAGAATGAAGAACAGCAAGGAGTCAGAAATGACTAAGGATTTTGACGGGAGCAATGAACAGGACGAAGGAGCAGCCACCTGAGGTGTGGATGGGCAGGGGCAGGTCTCAGTGAGGGGTCAGGTGGATCGTGACTGTAGGCTGTGAGACCCCTCTGACCCTCTGCACGGAGATGTCCAGGGACAGCTGAACCCTAAGTCTGTGGCTCAGGGGAGCCCCAGCTGGAGACAGGACTTCGGATGGCATCCAGGTGCAGACAGGGTTGGAACTCTGAGTGGACTGGCCTCCCAGAAGGCTGTGGGTCAGAAAGGGGGAGAAAGGGAAACCAAGGGGCCCCCCAGGAAAGGCAGGCCCAGGTGGAGTTAGGGGTCAACCTAATCCAACAAGACAGGGCCTCTCTGTTTCAACTGTTGACAACTGCACATTGTGAAGATACAAAATATGTGGAACTGTATGTTTAAAGTGTGAATTTTATGGTACGTAAAGTATTTCTCAAAAAAAAAAAAAAAAAATTAACCCTGGCTTGTGAGACTCAGTAGGTTGAGGCATCATTCTGTGAACAGAAAGGTATGGGTTCGATTCCTGGTCAGGACACCTGCCTAGGTTTTGGGTTCTGTCCCTGGTCAGGCGTAAAAAAGAGGTAACCAACCTCAATCAATGTTTCTCTCTCACACTGATGTTTCTCCGCTTCTCATCCCACCCTCTCTAAAATCAGTAAGCACGACCTTGGGTGAGGATTAAATATATTTACATAACAAACCCAAGACAACACAGCCACAGATACAGCCAGGCCAGCAGGGTGGGGACTCATGTCCACCATCCCAGCCACTACTCTGAGTTCCTACCTGTGCATAAACTAGACTAGGTACTGGGACCCCTAGGAGATGGTCCAGGTGGGGAAACTGAGGCTGGGTGGGGGCAGCTGACTGAGGCTAAGCTCATGGACACAAGGCCCACCACAGGGGACCTTGGTCTAGAGGACAAAGCCAACAGAGTCACCACCCAGGGCTCCAGAGGGGCAGTTAGACCAGGATACATGCATCAGCCACATGGGACCCTGGGTGCCCACTGACAAATGTTTGAGGCTCCCTGCTTGGGCATCCTAGCTCCAGGGACAAATCTGGGCTTTGGCATATCGCGAGGCCCAACCGGTGGCAAACGGGGGCCGGAAGGTGCTGGAAAGCTGACATAATATTTTCATTGGCTGCCCAACAGCAGAACAATTCATAGTTTTGCACTTGGGTATGCAGAAGGAAGAGAGAAGGCAGGAAGCCAGTGATGAACCAGGGTGGAACATTCTAGACCATGTTTAAGGGCCCCTGGGCCCAGAGCACACCTAGCAGTGACCACCTGAATCTTCTGCAGCTACAGGCCCTTCATCCCAGGGCTTCTGCTTGAACAGGTCCAACAGCCAGGTCCTGGCCTCCTCCACACACCGAACCTCCTATGTCCTCCTGCTCCCCCCCCTCAAGGTATCTGAGTTCCTGTGGGCTGTCCAGGGAATGAATACGCATACCCCTCAGGGCCTTGGTACATGCCATTCCCTCTGCCCAAAACACCCTCCCCGAGATCTTCCTCAGGCCAGCCCCTCAGCCTTTCAGTCTCAGTCCAGCTTGCTCTCAGTCTGGCCACCCCAGTCACCTCCCTGTTCTGTCACTCAGGCTACATTCTCCAGGTTTGCCATCTGCATGCTCCCACCTGCTCTCTGAAACTCCTTTTTTAACCTCATTATCTACCCCCCACCCCCATGATGCCTGTGAGGGCAGTGACCCAGCTGTTGCTGCTCTCAGCCTCCCTGCAGCTTCAGAAGAGGGGCGGTGGCCCAGGGGCAGGCTGTGGCACAAGGTCACACAGCTGCAGAGGAGGTGGGCCAGGTTGCCTTGGCAGAGACCACACCCAGATGTGGAGCTCCTCCCAGTTGAAGACCCGACCAATCATCTTTGGAAAGAGTTGCCTATTTCTTTTCCAAAGAAATTCATTTTTAAAACGAGCCTGGAAGAGAGGAAGAGCCTGCCCTGAGGAGCTGGGAGAGCACACCCTATGCAGCCCTGTCTCCAGGCCAAGACCTGCCTGGGGGCACAGCTCTACTGCCTGCAGGTCTGGTCCTGCCACTAGCAGACACCTTGAATGCTTGTAGACATTTGACAGATGGGGGGACAGACAGAAGGAGAGCGTCCTCTCCCCACTGCACACACATAAGCCTTAGCAGGAGCTGCTTCTCCACATTTGTTTGATGTGGAAACCAAGGCAGAGAAAGCTGCCAAAGGACTGTGGGCTCCTAGGACCCAGAGAGAGGCCCTTAATGTATGTCCGTCAGCACATACCTGGCTCTACCTTTAGTCTGTCCAGAATGTGCCACTGCTCCCCACTCCTCTCAGCCCCATCATTGCCCACTGGACCAGCCACCTCCTTCAGCCCTTTACCCCCGTCTGTTCGCACAGCAGCCACCAGAGGGCGCCTGCGAGCACCCGAGTCAGGCCCCTTCAATGCAGCCAGCCCTCCAGGGCTCCCTGGGGCAAAAATTCTCAACCTGCCTCAGTCCTTCCCAGCCCCTTGCCTCCTCCCTTTCTCCTCCTCCTTCACTCAGCTCCAGCCACATAGACCTTCTCCCTGTTCCGCCAGGCCTGGTCCTGATTCAGGGCCTTTACATGGGTTTTGTATCCTTCGGTTGCTGTATCCCAAGGGCCCAGAACAAAACCCAGCCCGCAGGAGACACTCAAGAAACCGTGACTGAGTGACTGTATGAATAAAGAATGTCAATGACTAAACTGATGCCAGCATGAAAGCCAAGGCCAGTGTGGACTCAGCAATATTAAAAAAGTAAGAATATGGAAGGAAAAGTACACTGTCAGGAAGGAAGGAAGGAAGAGGGAGAGAGAGAGGGATTAAATGTAGTGAAAGACAGAAAACACAAGCTGGGCTGATGGGACTGGGACTCTGCCTGTCAAACACCTTGTGAGGCAAAATTGAATGGCCCGTGGAAGTTGGTGTCCTATCCCCACCCTCAGGGAGGCAGCGGCCCCTCCACTGCAGGGAGCAGCTACTGGGCAGCAGGACACCAGGCAGGGGCCTGGTGCGCCAAGATGAGGCAGAGCCGAGCCTTCTCACTCCAGACCCTGACAGCACAGGGACCTGGCCCAGTGTGACAGGAATGGTCTGGGTGGCTTCTCAAGGAAGGGAGGCTCACTGCCTCAGCCCAGAGTGCCAATGGCCAAGCTCCGTGGGTTAGGAAGGAGGCCGTCACCATAGGAGGGTGGTCTGAGCAGAGGAATGAGCACCTGCAGGGCCCAGAATGTGGATGCACAGGAGTCAGTGAGAACTAGGGAGGGTAGGTGAACTTGAGTGGGGGGGAAAGTCAGAGTGACCTGTGACAGGGTCCCACCCAGCCCCACTATAGCCCTGGGAAGCACACATCATGTCCATTTACATCAAGAAATCCTACACACATTGTGTTACCTGCCCCCCTGAAGCCTCACCCTGTGCTCTGTTCCAGTCACACAGGGCTCCTCACTGTTCCTCCAATACACCAAGCCTGATCCTGCCTCAGGACTTTTGTACATGCTGTTACCTCATACATGAGTCACCCTTCTCAGACCCCTGCAGGGTTTGCTCTGCTCCCTTGTTCCATCTAAGAGCTGGCTCAAATGTCACTCCCTAAGAGAGGCTGTCCCCCAATCATTTTTCCCAAAACAATCCTCCAAGGTCTCTCTCCCCACCTCCCTGGCTTCTTCAGTCTTCCTGGCACTCAGGACCATGTGGCACTTGTGTGCTGTACATCCCCCATAACAGATAGACCAGGTCTATTTGTCATCTGCTGACAGATATCTCTAGAGTTCTCTGAGAGCAGGGGGAAGAGCTGCCACTGGAAAGGGGTGGCAGGGTGACAGGAGGTTTGTTGGATCTGTGCAGAGACCGTGCTCCCCAGGGTGGAGCAATGCCCCCCGCCCCAGCATCAACCACCTGCAATGGAGCCTGCCACCCTGCAAAGCAGGAACTGACACCAGGAGTCAGCCAGGGGCCCACCTCCCTGATTAACTGGAATGTCTGACTGGCCTTTGGGCACAGGAGCCGAGCTGGGAGAACACAGCAAGGCAGCAGTTGAGGCAGCACACAGAGGCACAGCAGGGAGCAAAGCTGGGGCACTCAGGTGCCTGCGCCAGATACCACCTGCCTTAACGATCTCATTTCACTACCGCAGTTTACAGGCAGGAAAACAGTTTTGGAGAAATTTATGAAGTTATCCAAAGGTGAAAAAAACAGATAATCACATCTCAGAATCCAGAAAGCAATCAACAAAATTCAACACGAATTTTATGTTCAAAAAATTACAAAGAAACTGGAGGAAAAAAAAAAAAAAAGAAAGAACAATAAACTGGAGGGGTAAAAAAGCAAGGACTGCAGGAAGACGAATGCCTTTACTTAAAAATAAGCACAAAAGTCCCCCCTGGCTGCAGGAACAGAGGAGGAGAAGCTGCGCTGCGACTTGGAGACCCTAGTGGCTCCCTGGGAGAACTCCTCCAACCTTCTGAAGCACCACTGTGTGCCCGTGTAGTAGACCCCTGCCGGCAACCCCTGTGGCGGCGGCGTGGGAGGGCCGGACCCATCGATGGAGGGCACTAGGGTCAGTGGGCCACATCTGTCGCAATAAATTGCTAGCCTGGCTTCTTGAAATAAATAAATAAATAAATAAGCACAAAGCAGAATCTCATGGCAAATTAATATCAAACACAGGACAAGGGAAGTGGCTGAGCTTCCACTGCAGGGTGGGGGCACTCACCAACACAAGGCAAGAAAGGGAAAAAAAAAAAAAAAAAAAAAGGAATGAAGACTGGAAAAAAAACACAAAATTTTAGAAAACCCCAGAGAACCAACTGATGAATCATTAAAACAAAATGGGCTACAGCAAGGTGGCAGGCAACTTACCCAAAGTTAGTGCAAGTATGTGAGGGTTTCTGCCCTTTGCATCTACCTTTGCTTTTCACAGGCTATCTTTCACTATTTTAATTTTATCTGTGAAACGTCGATGCCCTCTCCCATTAAGACACAGATGCCAAAGCCCCAACTGCTAATCCTTCCTCACCAGGTTCATACCTGGTGTGACGCTGAATAGGTGTGAATCTGGGGATCAACAGTATGCTATGGCAGAAATAAAGAACTTTCACACTTTGCAGCAGCTCAGACTTTTACCACCAGTATTAGGTCAGGAAAGGCTAAGAATTCTAGAGTTAATAGCTGATCAGAGTAGTTAACATTACAAAAACATGTTGAAATAGATCAAACTCTAGTTAATGATACACACACTGAAGTGCTTACAGGTGGAGTGTGCTGATATCTGCAGTTCTGAGATACATGCAAAACATTAGCTGGGAAGAGGGAGGCACAGAGGAAGAAGGAGAAGGGGGAGGAGGCAGAGTGAGGATGGATGAAGTAAGCTCCACAAAATGTCAATTGCAGGTTCCAAGTGGTAAGTAGTGAGTTTCCACTGTTCAATTCTTTCAACTTTTTAATGCAGTTGAAAATTTTATTAATAAAATCTTTTTCCTCCACACTAAGGTACATTGTGACCTTTGATGCCAGGTGTTTTCAAGCTTTGGAGAAACACATTTTTTAGCAGATTCTGCCAAGGAATGTGAATGGTCACACGGGTAGCAGTGGGCACTACCAGAGCGCCAGTGCGCCTGGCTCTGTGCCACAGGTTTCACACACGTTGGCTCATCACAGTCCCACCAGTCCTAATACTGGGCCTTTGCACTTGCCGTGCCCTCTATCTGGAATGTGCTATCCCTGTATCTTCACACAGATAGATTCTATCCTCTGTCACTTGGGTCTCAGACATTCATGTCACTTCCTTGAGAGACCTTTACTGACCACACGTACATTCATCCATTTATTCCAAACTCAGTGTTTCCTGGGTGCTGGACCCTCCTTTGGGGATAAAACGGAAGGAGGGGACTAACTTTTCGTTTAAATGTAATATTAGTTTAATAAAAAGATTTTAAGCCCTGGCTGGTGTGGCTCGGTGGATTGAGCACCGGCCTGTGAACCAAGGAGTCACCAGTTTGGTTCCCAGTCAGGGCACATGTCTGGGTTGCCAGCCATGTCCCAGGTTGGGGTGTATGAGAGGCAGCCACACATTTATGCTTCTCCCCCTCTCTCCCTCCTCTTCCTTTTAAAATGAATAAAATCTTAAAAAAAAAAAAAAAAAAAGATTTGAAAAGCCCAGAAAAGTAGAGAATAACATAAAAGACACCAATATACACCACTATCTAGGTAAGACAGATCTTTTGTTTATCCTTTAAGTCAGAGGTCAGCAAACATTTTCTGTGAGGGGCCATGAGACCTGGTGGAGGCAAGCGATCTCCGGGTGGTTCTCAACTGGGGCAATTCTGCCTCCAGGGTACACCGGGTGATATCTGGGGACACCTCTGGTTGTCACAACTGGGAGTGTTCCTGACATCAATGGGGGCCAGGGATGCTGCTTGGCACCCTGCCATGCCCAGGATGGCCCCACCTGCGCCAAAGAGTGACGCACCATGACCTCAGCTGTGCTGAGGGAGGACCCTGAAGCAAATGCAGCTATGTAAAAGCGTACAGGGACAGGAAGTGTGTGGGTGTTCATTATATTATTCTCTGTGTATTTACAATATTTCATGATAAAAATATACTTAATTGTACTATCCTGTCTAGTTTTGTCTTGTGCTTCACGTTTCCTATAATGAAAAGCTACAGCATATACATGTTCCCCACAGGGTCTAGCGCTCTACCAGTTCTGCCTCTAACTATCCCAAAACCCCCAGGAAGTAACTGTCCTTGGACCCTCTTTACGGCTGGGGAGACTGAGACTTAGAGGTCTTGGTAAGTTCAAGACTAAAGAGCTGCATGGGGTCTGGAGCCCCCCCACCACACACACACACATGCATCCTGGGTCCCTACAGCCTGAGCTGGCCTGTCCTCACAGCACTAGCTGCTCCCTCCAGAAGCGCTTCAGAGATGGCCCTGACACCCCAGGTGGAGCTGCTGTTCCCCAGTGGGCTCCCAGGTCCAGCATTCTGAAGCCACCTGGTTACCTGTCCCCATCTCAGCCGGGCTCAAGGACAGAGTCCCTGGTGGGCTCAGCACGGGCCTGGCAAGGAATGCTGCCGGCTTACCAAAGTTTGTTGATCAACTTTCACTTTGTCCTGGATACAGATGTGCCCAGGTGTGTGCTATCTGTGCCTGGGTGACCTTCTGCAGAGCCCTTGCCACACAGTGGACACTGCCTGGTGTCATCCACAGCATCACAGCCAGGAGGACTGGTATTTTTACAGTGCTGGACACCAGGAGGAGGGGAGCATACATCCATGCACACCGGAGCCCTAGACACACCTGCCCAGCCCCAGGTCAGGAGCTCCTAGGAGACATCGGTCTGCCTCTGACTGCTCCCAGGTACTCCCAACTGCCTCCCTCTCCTTGCCCTATCCAGTCCAGCCTGGCTCCCAACCACCCTTCTGGCCTGGCACCTCCCGGGGGTCTTCCCACAGGCCTTCCACTGGTCAGATTTCCTTGCACCCCTAGGCCCTGGACCCTGCTGATGACTTCACACCTTCCACCCCACTGCCCCTCTACTTGGTGAACACTTCCCATGCTGTCCTTGGACCTAGGGTATAACCTTCACCTGGCCACTTTGGCCTCTCCCTCTGACACTCCACCCTGACATCCTGCCTTCAGCAGAGCGCCATAGGGAAGGCCTTCTCTCCCTGTCCTGCTCAGTGACCCAGCCCAGCTCAGTGTTAGGCACAGAGCATACCTCAGTGAGTACCCAACAAGCAAGAAACCTGGAGGGCTGCACGGAGAAGGCTGCAGGTGAGCACCATTAGAAGCCTCAGGGGAAGAGCTATGGGAATGGAACTCACCCACTCGCCTTGCACACATTCCCTGGAGCTGGACGTCAGGCCAATGGTTGAACATCCAGCTAGGCCACGAGCCCTCAGTGCTTCTGGCCTGCCCTGTCCCAAGCAATGCCTGTCTCCTCTCCTCTCAGAGGAGAAAGTGAAGCTCAGAGAAGCGGTATTTGTGTGTTTTTTTGTTGAACAGAAACCCAACTCATGCTGCATGAAGAAAAAGGTATGTGATATATGTTAATAGAACTCAGCCTGGCAAACTGCCCTGTGTACCATACCCACCCACCACCTATTTTCATAAAGTTTTATAAGAACAGAGCCATGCCCACTAATGAACGAATCTCTACAAGGGCAGAACTAAACAGATGTGATATAGATCAGCTTGCTGACCCCCCACATAACTGGAGAAGTTAGAGGTGATGGGGCTTCAAGCCTGGCTGGACTTGAGGGCTCCCACGGACACTGTCTTCGTGCTGCTGTCCTCCCCACTGACCACCACCCCCAAGCAGGTGCCTGACTGCCTCTCACAGAGTCCAGGGAAAGGCCCCACGCCTCACATGTGGGGCATATGCAGCTCTGGCTGCTAGGCCTGGGTCACCCCATCTCAGAAGCCAACATCACTCTGCCTGGACGTGGAGAACAGGGCCTCCCCAAGGGGATTACTAGGTCCCAATGGCAGATATGCAACCGCACACCACCACTGGGGAAGAGCCAGCAGCTGGATGGAGCCAAGTCCCAGGAAGGCTGGACAGAGCACACCAGGGAGAGGGTTCCCTCAGAACAAGGCTCCCCACCTCTAGATGCCTGGCGAGGACTATGCACTACATCAGGACCCACGGGATAGGTTTCTTGGCCCAGTTTTCCCCCAAGATATATTTTACTCTCCAGCAGCCAGGCGGGGCCACAGACACTGCACCTGGATTCCAGAACCCACAGGGGCCGCTCAGATGGAGGCCCCTGTGGCTCTTGTCATTTACAGGGTAGATGCCCACCAGTCAGACTGCAGGTCAATGGGAGCCTGGGGCTAGACATCCTCTCAACATTCCAGTCCCAGGATCCAGAATCCTGGGGGCCACGCTGGCTCTGGTTTACACCAAGGCAAGGGGGCAGGGCTTGCTCAAAGTCCCAAAAAAAGTTGGTGGCTGAGCCAGGCTAGAACCAGGCCCTAAATGCCCGTCTGGGTTCTGGGGTTATTACAGGCACTCCTATAGTTGGAGGTTTCTTCTGTACCAGGCATGCAGTAACCGCTGAACTCACACCTCATCTGCCCCATGAGATGAGGAAACAAACCACCCAATTTTACAGATTTCTGAACCACAGAAACTGTGAGATAGTAAGTGTTGATTATTGTCTAAAGCCACTATGTTTTGGGCCAATTTGTTTCAGCAATCGCTACAACCTCGCATTTCAATATGGCATCATTCATCTTGACATCTATCCATCTGCTCTCCTCATTTGTGGCCACAGAGACAAAACCTGAACCACCTGGTATTGACTGACCCCCATGCCAGCATGTACTCTTTCTAAGCTCCACTACCTGCACTCCTCCCTCTAGGCCTGGCACACACTTTGCTCCATAAAGATCTGATGAGCAAACTAAATGAATGGCTAGAATGCACACAACAGAATCTTATACAGGTGTTTTAAAGGACCTGGGCAGCTTCCACTTGCACTGATAGAGACCAAGAACCAAGCCACACCTAACGTATTAAAGGGAAAAATGCGGAACAGAATTGAAAGGTTCATGCTTCCCCATTTCAAAGCTTAATACAAAGCTACAGTAACTAACATAGCATGGCACTGGCATAAAGAGGGGCACAGAGCTTGGCAAAATAGCCCAGAATAGATCAACTAAGAATACAGAACTGACCTTGCACAGTTAGAGTCAACTGATTTCAACAAGGTGCCAGGACAACTCAGAAGGGAACAAAATCTTCTCAACAAGCCGTGTGGGGACACCTGGATCTCCACATGCAGAGAATGAAGCAGGGCCCTATCTCAGACCATACACAACATTAACTCAAAGCACACCGTATGGAAACTAGACTTTTGGTGATGAGCATGCTACAGTAATACCACCATTAATAATAATGTTATACACTTGAAACATATATATTATTAACTAGTGTTACCTCAATTTAAAAAACACATGATAAATCTAAATGAATTTAAGAGATGCAAGCATAAAACTCTCAGAAAAAAACAGAGGTACGTCTTTATGACCTTAGGTTCAGCAGTTGTTTCTTAGGTATGACAACTAAAGCACAGAAACCAGAAAAAAAAGTAAGATAAAGTGAACTCCATAAAAATTAAAAACATTTGTGCATCAAAGGACACCATCAAGAAAGTAAAGAGACAACCTACACATTGGGAGAGAAATACTGCGAATCACATATCTGGAAAGAGACTTGCACCTAGGATACAAGTATAAAGAATGCTTACAATTCAATAATAAAAAGAAAATTAAGCCCTGGTTGGTGACACAGTGGATAAGGCGCTGGCCTGCAAACCTAAAGGTTGCTGGTTCGATTCCCAGCCAGGCACATAACCAGGTTGCAAGCCAGGTCTCCAGCCAGGTGTGTACCTGGAGGCAGGTGAAAGGCAACCACACATGTTTCTCTCCCTCTTTGCCTCTCTCCTTTCCCCTCTCTCTAAAAAGAAGTAAATAAAATCTTTAAAAAAAAAGAACCCCAATTGAAAAGCAACCAAAGGCTGCAAACAGACATTTCTCCAAAGAGGACACACAAATAGCTGATAAGCTCATTAAAAAATGCTCAGCATCATTAGTCACTTATTTTGAAATGCAAATCAAAACCATGGGAAGATACCACGTCACAGGTGCCAGGGCAGCCAGAATGAAAAAATGGACAATAACAAGTATAGCGAGGATATGGAAAACTCAAAGCCCTCATGCATGGCTGGTGGAAATGTACAATGGTGTGGCCACCATAGAAAACAGCCTGGTGGTTCCTGAAAATGTTAAACACAGAGTTTCCAAATGACCCAGCAGCTCTGTTCCAAGGTATCCACCCAGGAGAAATGAAAACATACATCCACATAGAAAAGCCATATATGCAAATTCACAGTAGCCAAAGGGTGGAACAAATCACATGTCCATCATCTGGTAAGTAGATAAATTCAGCACAGTCCATACATGCACTGGAATATTACAGAGCCCTAAAAAGGAATGAAGAACTGACGCTTGCTAGTGTAAATGAACGTTGAAAACAGGACTCTCCATGTGAAAACCCAGAAACGGAGGTCACGCAGTGGTTCTATTTATGATACATGAACATGGAAATCCACAGAGACAGGTTGGGTTAGTGGTTGTCAGGGGCTAGGGATGGGGATGGGGAGTGACTATTATGGCTGCTGATGGGGGCGGGACTTCTTTTGGGGGTGCTTAATGAAATAAGTCGTAAAAGAACCAATTCTGTGTACTCCACTCACATGAGATCCCTAGAGTGGTCAGATTCACAGAATGGTGGGAGCCACAGGCTGGGGAGGCCTCTTAGGGAGTGATGCTAACAGGGACAGACTTCCTTTTGAGTGGGTAAGAAGTTTTAAAATTGACTTCGATGGTGGATGCACAATGCTGTGAATACAGTAAAAACCAGTGAATTATACACTTTAGGTAATCCATGTGGTGTGCGAATTATATCTCAATAAATCTATTACCCAAAAAAGGTCAAAGTGCAGAATAAAGTATGTTTTATAAACACAATGGGAGAAGGTGTGTTACCCGGTCACTTGTGCATGCACAAGTGCCTCACAAGGGGACAGAGAAGCTGGCAGCAGAGGTGCCTGGAGGTGGGGCCAGGCCTGCATTTTGTCTTGAACATGTGACATCTTTCCAAAGGGAAGAAAAGAAAAATCACAAGAGAGTGCTGAATTCCAAGGGGAAGGCAGCCTCCTCCACACACACAAGGGCCCTGTGGCGACAAGGCAGGACGCTTTCGGGGAACAGCCAAGGGCTTGGTGCAGCTGGAGGGGAGGGTGCAATCAGACAACAGAGAATGGATGGGGTAAGGGGCAGTTCCTAGTGGCGCAGCCCTGATGGCAGTCCCCCTGCCCTTCCTCCTCCACACAGAGATCTGTCCCAACTCCTTCTGCCCCCTCTGCTCCCCACCCTCCCTTGATCTCCCTACACAGAATGAATTCATTTCCAGAGTGGTAAACAGGAAGCCTAGCAGAGGACACGGGGTGGGGGAGGGACTACAGGCTTCAAAAGCCACTAGTGGACAGCTTTCGAAAGTCCCAGTGTTCAAGAAAAACAGAAAGAAGTTTCCAGAACATTTACCACTCATACCACACACATAGCCAAACACATGTCTGTGCCCAGCATAGGCCCTGTTACTGAAGTCCAGGGCCCAAGGAACTGGGCAAAGTCAGCCCGTAGGATAATGGACAACCACCATCATGGATGGTTCCATGAGACTGTGGGAAAGGTTAAGTGGGGCCACCTTGGTTGGGGGAATTGGGTGGGCTTCCTGGAGGAGCAAGCAGAGGACCAGAAGCGTGTGAGGTGGAGGATGGATGATGTAGGGAGGGTGGGTCATTCTCAACGGGTCCGCAGGTGGAAGGATTTGGGCAGTGGGGCCAAGGTCCACAGAGGATTATCAGGCCAGGAAGGAAGTTTGTCCAGTCATGGGTTTTCAGGTGACCTTGCTGTCCCCAGGTCTCCAAGTGCTGTGTGATCCTGGACTGAATCCTGAGAGGGAACAAACAGTTCCAGCTCAGGATGAGTCCAAACTAACTGATGAAACAGTGACTACACTACCCATGCTGAATTTTCTATTCTCGACCCCTGCACTAAGCCGAGAGAATATATTTACTTTTAAAATATACAGTTGACCCTGGCTGGTGGCACAGTGGATAAGGTGCCGGCCTGCAAACCCAAAAGTTGCTGGTTCAATTTCCCAGCCACGGCACATAACCAGGTCGCAAGCCAGGTCTCCTACCAGGTCCTTAGCTGGAGGCAGGTGAAGGGCAACCAACCATACATTGATGTCTCTCTCCCTCTCTGCCTCTCTCCCTTCCCCTCTCTCTAAAAGTAATAAATAAAATCTTAAAATAAATAAATAAAATATACAGTTGATGCCCATTATTCACAAATTTCATAGCTACAATTCACCTTCTGGCTAAAATTTATTTGCAATCTCACATCAATCCTCACGTGTCTCTCACCTTCATTCACAGCCACAGGCAGGAAGTGAAGAATTTGAGTTATCCTACATGCACATAGTTGGGATCAAACCAGGTGACTCTGCCTTCTTGTCTCTGCTCTTACACTCTGGATACAAACGTCCTTTTCATGGTCTAGCAAGTGCCATTTCTTTTGCATTTTTATTTATTTATTTTTGTTTGGGTGGCGGGTGTTGGTTTTGCTGTTTAAAACGTCTTCCAAGCATAGGACTGAAGTGCTATCTAGGATTCCTAGGATGTATCTTACAGAAGAGACGCATGTTAGGGAAGCTTGGTGCAGGCTAGAGTTACAGGGCTGGGAACAGTGTTAAAGCAACAAGGTATATTAAATAAGGAGTCTGTAGGCAGAAACACAAATAACACAAAGTTACTTATTAATCAGCTGAGAAAAAGTTGAGATTTGCAGAAATCTAAACCCCACATTTCTCCAAGAGCAGTGGTTCGGGACTTGTTGGCAACATTACAGAACAGAACTGTGAGTAATGATAACCAACCGTACTTACGTAGGGACTTAAGGGCATCATGTCTGACATTCTAATGGCCCAGCAGAACGAACACACACACACACACAACGCAGTAAGGCAGGCGAACCTCAGTGAAGGGTTATATAGGTGTTCACCTTAGTATTCTTGCAACTTTTTCTACAGGCTTGAGAGTTTTTGAAATGAAATATTAAAAACTGAGTAATATACACAAAGAGAGGTACAGGCACAGGAAAAAATGTCTGGAATGATGGTCATTACCTCTGCAGAAACAGAGAAGGAGAGACAGAAACATTCCAATTCCATTGCAAGCAGGGTTGGCTGTTGCTTTTTCACAGTAAGCATGTTATTACTTGTAGTTTAAGGCATGCCTGATGCATGAGACACAGGGAGACATGCAGGACAGAATAGGAAGTCCAGAAATAGCCCAGCCACATACAGGAGTTTGGTATATAAATCAAGGTGGCACCTCAAACGGCGAGGAAAGCAGACTCTCCAAAAGGTTGGGCTCAGATAACTGTGAGCCACCTGGTAAAGCCCTCATACGCCTTATGGCAGAATAAATTCCAAATATAGTATAAATTTAAATGTTTAAAAAAACATCAAAATATAAAAGTACTAGAAGAATTTAATTATAACCACAGAAACAGGAGAGAATTTTCCATCTATAAAACCAAACTGAGGCCCTGGCTGGTGTGGCTCAATGGATTGAGTGCCAGCCTACAAACTGAAAGGTTAGGTTACCAGTTCAATTCCTAGTCAGGTCGCATGCCTATGTTGCAGGCCAGGTTCCTGTGCAGGGGTGTGAGAGAAGCGATTGAGAGATGTTTCTCTCCCTCTTTGCCTCTCTCCTTTCCCCAACTCTATAAATAAATAAATAAGTAATAATGAACAAACAAACTGGGAAACCATAAAAGGAGAGACTGATAAATTTGACCATGGAAAAACAAAACTACCTGTCCTGCATTAATGAGCATCGTAAGAAAAGATGGGAAAAAACTACTCACATTTGTGCCATGGATTAACAAGAAAAAGCTTCCATAATATACAAAGAATGCCTACAAATACAAATCAGTAAGACAGACAACTCAATTGAATATGAGAAAAATACAATGATACAGTTCCCAGAAAATGTTAGATGTTATATTCTCAGATGTGTATGATTAAATGTAGAAATAGGGGTGAGAGATAAAGAGGGGTCTGCAAGTGTGGAACCAAGACAGACAAGAATAGGACCCAGAGCACACTTGAACCCAGGCAGCAAAGACAGCCTCTGTGATGGCCCTGACTCCCTTGTGGGCAATGGTCCACCTTCCAGCACTGACATAGTTACAGAGTACTGTAGGAGTAAGAGAGCAGGTGGGAGTCTCCCCACCAGTCCTGTCACCATCCCTGTGTGACCTGGATGGGCAAGTCACTACATCTCAGGCTTATCTTTGCTTCCTTTGCTGGAATGTTTTCTTTCTTTCTTTTTTTTTTTATTTTTTATAAAATATGTTCATTATTGTTTTTAAGTGTACGTATATTTTATTTTTAAAAATATTTTATTCATTATTTTTAGAGAGACGGGAAGGGAGGGAGGAAGAAAGGGAGAGAGAAATATCAACGTATGGTTGCTTTTTACCTGACTCCAACTGGGCACCAGGCTGGAGACCTGGCTTGCAACCTGGGTATGTGCCCTGACTGGGAATAGAACCAGTGACACTTGGGTTCACAGGCTGGCACCTATCTACTGAGCCACCAGCCAGGGCTGGAACGTATTTTTAATAAAACAAAGATGATGCAGTTAAAAGAAAAACTATATGAAGAGCTTTCGCCCCTATTCACAAGATAAATCCAGATTGTAACTATGCTGACATGTCACTTTGCACATAAGATTGGCAAAGATTGGAGAAATGGACCAGACATAGTTGCTCTCACCCACTGCCGAGGGAACTCAGAATGGTCCATCTGGCTCTAGGTTAACCATGTTTTTTACTTTCTATATTTTACAATGCTCTGATGTCTTGGAGCCCCATGAACCTGGGGGACTGTCCCAGCCTAACACTGGCCAACTCAGAGATCACAAACCACTCCCTGTGACTGCACCTGTGATGTACAAACCAGGCAATCCACACTGCCCACCTCTTAGTATCTAGCTCTCACACAGAAGCCCCTATCCCCCTGCCCCAATCACCCCAGGGCCAAGTACTGGCCCCTATCAAACTCCCCGATAGTAAGCGTACCTTGCCTTGTCCATTATGTCCTGACAAAACCCCAATTAGAGGCCCATGCTTTCCCCTCACCCCTCTGCCTCCTGGTGCTCCTTGACCGGCCCTGCGTGTCCACCTCTTAGGAACCATGAGTAACAAACTCTTCTCACTGGCAGACATCTCCTGATCTGCCGGCCTCACCACACCTGAAGAAAACACATTCCAGGCACATTTCCATATAAGTAGCACCTTTCAAATTACACAGGCATGGAGGCAGTTCTGCCTCCAGGAATTCGGCCAATGGAGAGGACCCAGCAAGTGACTCTTTGCAGTATTATTAGAGCATGAGACTAGCCACCACCAAACATCATCATCTGTCAAGTACCCTCAGAATATGTATATTATCCAAGCTAGGGCTCTTCAGAGTGTAACAGGAGGCCCTGTTAATAACATACCAAAATCACAGCTGTGGACTGTGATTGCATGTGCACCTCTGCCAGGTGACGGGAGCATTCAGGATGATAGCAGCCCCATCAATGGATCTTGGGGTGATTACAATGAGCTGCTGACCTGCCAGGGACACTGGGCATTAAGCGGGAAATAAACCTCTGAGATAGCCCACTGAGTTGCAGGGATATCTGTCACACAGTGGACCCTAACCATCCTGACTGGTAGAGGCCCAGGGCCTCCCCTAACGAAGACGTGGCCTGGTCACGTAGCCTAGTGGGCTCCCACTAAGCCAGCAGGCCCAGGGTGGCAGCCTACCCGGACTCTAGGCTGACTGCACTGCCCCACACAGCCACCCAGATGTCCTCCCAACGGGAGGCATACATTGCTGGCCCAGGCTGCAGAGCTCAAGTCATGAGCCTTTGCTCCCCATTTCCTGAGCATCTGCCATATGCCCTGTTCTGGGCATTTCCAGGGCATTGATGCATCTAATCCTCATGTGAACTGGAGAAGAAGGCATGTCTGTGATCCTGCTTTGCAAATGAGGAAACTGAGGCACAAAACAGCTGAACAACTAACTTCCTTCCATGGCTGCTGGGACCCATTTCCTGGCTCTCCTTCCGTGTCTCTTCTCCATGCACTCTTTCACCTTTGGTTCCCTCACCTGTTCACACACTGTACCATCTCCTGCCGAAACACTTAAAACACTTCCAGCTAAGACAGCTCTCCAGGAGGGGACACATAAGGAGATGTGTGAGAAACATTACCCACAGGACATGACCAAACCCAAACTTCCCTAAACCTTCCAACAGCAACCCCATGCCTCCATCCAGGATAAAGGCCACTACACGTATGCATGGTGCATGGGCAAGAAAAAAGAGACGACAGTAACAAACATTGAGGTTCCTTTCTTCAATCAAAGACAGTGGTCAGTCAGGGTCCCTACGAATTTACTTGCCACTGGTTCAGGCACTTAGGGCCACTTGGGTGGGCCCCACTTCCTGTGGGGCAGCCTGAGGGGCAGGAGGAAGCGCCATGCAGGGTTCCACAGCTAATCCCCTTGGTCAGTAATCCTCTACACAGAGCAGTCCCATGGCTCAGGCTGTGAGTCCAGCTGGCAGCAGAGGGAAAATCCCCAGCGGGGTCTCAACCTGCCTTGTCACACATGGTGGCATGGGACTTGGTCACAGTGGCAGAATTTGGGAACATTAGGCCTAGGGGCCCAAGACCCCCATGGAACCTGGGCCACCCCATCTGTAAATACTCAGATCATGCAGATATCATTTAAAGAGTACCACCAGGGCCTGCAGGCCTCACCTATTCCTGTCCCCCTAAAAAATCAGGGCCCCACTGCCCTCACCTCCAGAGGAAAAACCAAGGTGGAAAGCAAGGACCTCACATGCTCACAGGAACACTGTCCAAGGTCAACGCAGGGTCCACCCAGGCCGAGCCCCAGGCCACCCTGCCCAGGTCCTACGGCTTCACATGGCAGCAACCCCCTTTCTGCTCTTCCCACCCCAGTGCAAGCTCAGCCCCTGGACCTGCTTCTTCCTGGGCCCTCCCCACCCCACCAGCAACCGCAGAGCATGCTGACCAAAACTGTCCTGGGTTCCTCATCTCCCTCCACCGCCATGCCTGACCCTTGGTCCAGACCTCCTACCCCGCAGCCTCTTCCCCACCAAGCAGCCAGAGCAGGCGCTGCAAAACTGACGCTGTGCTCACTGCCCTGTTGAACCCACCAGCCCCACTAACTGAACTCGAAATAAAACTGAGGTGGATTTGGGGGGAATGGGTGGGTGGGGAGGGGGACAGAGGGGAGCAAAAAGGGGATGAATGTAATACAACAATAAAATTAAAATTTAAAAAAACAAAACAAAACTGAGGTGGAGCCAGGGACTCCAAGGCCCCAGGTGGCTGGCGGGCCCTGCCTATCCCAGTTCCTGCCCCACACACTGACTTAGCTTCTGTTTCTCAAAGAACTCACACTCATTCTGTCCTCAGAGCCTTTGCACGTTCCCTCTGCCTGAAAGCTTCACATCAGCTGCTGTTTCTCACCCGAGTCACCTCCTCTCCTGACCACCTACAGCAGGCCCTGGTAATGTGTATTGCCACAACGCAACTCACTTCCCTCTGCACACCCACCACTCACTATTCAGCGTGGTTTTATCCAGGGGTCAGTAAACATTTTTCATAAAGGACCAGATAGTGAATATTTTCCACACTGTGGGCTAAGTCTCTCAAGACTCAGCTCTGCCATTGTAGCATGAAAGCCACATGAACAACACATGAATGAATGGGTATGGCTATGTGCCAATTAAACTTTATTGACAAAAATTGGCTGGCAGTGGACAGGATTTGTCCAGGAATCCAAAAACTGCAGCCCCTAGTCTTACCTGTTTTCCCCACCCTACCACTCTAAGGGGCCAGAGGGGCTAGGTGAGTGACTTAGGCACCTAGAACTCCAAATGGCCCACAGTAGGTGCTTAATAAATGTTGAATAGCATTGTTCAAGGACTAAAAGGCAACTGTGTGTCCTCAAGTGCTGAGTCCCATGGCAAACTCCAGCCAGTGCCAGGCTGCAAGCAACTTATGAAGCTGCCTTTGCCTTTCGTGTGGACCCAAGGAGAGAAAACACCAGTACTCACATGGAGTTTGAGTGAGTACTGCACTCAGTGCAGCCCTATGAGGACGGTACAGTCATCAAGTCCATTTCACAGATGGAGACACTGAGGCAGAGTGTCTCCAGCTGGTAAAGGTGGTCCAGCTCCCAAGTCCTCTTCATGGAGCAAACCCATGCTTCCAGTCCAAGTGCCTCATGTTGCATTCCTAGAAAGTGGCCAAGGTGAAATGCAAACTAGGAGCTTTCTGTCTCCTAAGGCCACAACTCACAATGAGAGGACAAGTACACTGCAGTCCCTAGTTACCATTCACCCACAACTACAGAGGAGGACTCTAGTGATGTTGCCTGCCCCACCTAGGCATGCTGGCCCCTCACTGTTCTTCATGCACACCAGGAGGTTTGAACTATGCTATCTTCCTACCCCTCTCTCAGACCTCTCTCAAATATCCTCAGGGAGGGGAAGATATTTCAGCAAAAACTTGAAAGAGGTAAGGAAGCAAATGACGCAGATATGAATGTGGAGTGTTCTAGGCAGCAGGCGCAGCCCATGCAAAGGCCCTGGGGTAGGAGGTGTGTTGGAGAAACATCAAGCCCTGTGTGACTGGAGTGGAGTGAGTGAAGAAGAGAGAGAAAGAAGGTGAGGACGGGTGGGTATGAAAGCATGTCACACAGGGCCTTGTAAACCTGGGAAAGACATGAGCTTTTATCAGAAGAAGTGGGGAGTTCTGGAAGGTTGTGGGCAGAGAAGGAATAGGATATGAGCCAACTTTTAATGGGAGCCTTTTGAAGTGAGCTATAGGGAGCATGTGCAAGGGTGAGGACCAGGCCAGCAATGAATGATGGGGCTGGACCAGGTGGAGGCAGAGGAGGGGGTGAAGTGGGTAGATACTGGGTCCATTTTGAAAGCAAAGCTGACACAGTTGGCCACTAGATTAGATACAGGAGGGTTTGGGAGGCCTGGGAAGAAGCTGGCTGTTCAGAGATATCAAGGGAACCAGGACAGGAGGGAAATGGCTCTAAAACAGCAAACCACAGCTCAGCCCAAAAGCCCACAGGCCCCACAGTTGGCTCCCAGGAATGAGGTGCCCTACACAACCCCAAAATCCAATGAAAAATCCCATCAGGTCTTCTCTGGACCAGAACTCAGAAGCCCAAGCATTTAAAGTAATCAGATTCTAAACACCAATGAGATACGTTTCACCTCCCATCAGATTGGCCAAAATGACCCAGGCTGATAACATCCAGAGCTGGCAATGCTGTGGGGAGACAGTCTCTCTTGGTTCCTGCCACACCTTCCTGGAGAGCCATCGGGTTTCTGACAGTCATTTTTGAATCTGCTGGCCCCTGACCTAGCTACTCAACTCCAAGGTAAGACTCCAACTCCTAGGAACTTGAAGCAACCACATTCAAAGACATGCCATTTATTGCTTGTAACAGCAAAAGACAACTCCAGAAAGAACCTGAATGTCCCTCAGCAGGACAGTGAATCAGTAATGGCTGGTGCCTAGAGCAGCTGTCGCTAACATTCATCAAGCAGTCTTACCCCATTTTACAGATGGGGACACAGAGGGCTCAGAGAGGTCAAGGCATTTGCTCTTTAATGGAACCCAGGCAGGGTAGCTCTGGATTTTCACCCTCTGAACCATGGCACAGCATTCTCTCCCTCTCTGAGAAAAGTAACTGGTATCAACATGGGGAGAAAAATTCCAGACTACTACTGATAGCAAGTTACAAAATAACAGCTATAGTACAGTAGCTCTCCACCCACCCACCCATCCAGTGACTATCTCCAGGGACACTGGGCCATATCTGGGGCACTGTTTTTGTTACAACTTGGGAGAGAAACTCCTGGCATCGAATGGGTAGGGACCAGGGATGCTGCTTAACACCCTCTAGTGCCCAGTACAGCCCCTTTAAAACAAAAAGTTTTCTGGCCTAGGAAGTCAATCATGCTGAGAGAAAAGAGACCATGGTGTAGCATGAGCCATCCTGGTGAAGAACAGGAAATGCATGGACAGCTACCACCCAAACTTCACAGAACTTAAGTCAAGAAAAGTGAATTTGGAAGGGGAGAGGCAGCTCTTAAAAGAGAGTAAAATAAATAACTTGATGGGCAAGGCAGATTTCTGTGGATTTTGGTGACAAGTACAGAGGGCTAGCCAATATCTTCCAGGCCTCATGCTCAGACCCAGCCAGAGCCTAGGGCTGGGACTTTATCTGTCCCCAATCAGCTCACCCAGCCCCTGGTAAGACAAATGTCTGCACTGCAGCTTTCCAGTGGTCACTTAGTCTGGGGCTATTTTGTCTTTAACCAGCCAGGCCAGTGGGCTGATGACGGAGGTTAGGAGGCTGAGAAAGAACCTTGCTGGGGCCCTCAAGCACACGTGGTGCTAGCCAGGCAGAGGCACCAGCTGAAGGATGGCAGGCAACTGGATGGTTAGAAGGAAACAAGTCATCTGCTGGGCGTTCCAAATGGCAGTGGGAAAGGAAGCAGTGGGAGTCTTCCAAAGCCCAGGATGCCCACACTGAATCAACGTCTCTTTCTCCAGATACTTCTCCCAACTCCTAGGCAGCACAGCAACTCCCTTACTGCCAAGAAAGCTTCTAGAGGCCCAGGCGACAAGGAGGATAGATGCCCATGTGGGTGTCTATAGGACTCCACCCATGAGGCCTGCCTGGGAGGAGCAAAGGGCTCTTTGGATCAGGAAACTTCCTATTTGGGAACTTGTGACCTCAACTGAGAAGAAACCACAGGGTTCTGTACTCTGCCCCAGGGAAAGGCAGGCCTGGAGCTGGTGGAGATAGGGGAGGCTGACTCGCTCCCCACACCTGCTCTGCCTGAGGATGAGAAAGGCAGGTCAAGGAGAAGGGGCACCAGGAAGCAATGGCCCTACATGGCCACAGCAGAGCCCCAGTATCCAGGGAGAAGGCTTAGAAGAAATACTCTTCCCAGGTCTGCTTCAAGAGCCTGATACTGAAGGTACCTTGAGATGTCCCATCCTTAGCCCCCTCCTGTGATAGAAAGGTAAACTAAGGCCCAGAAAGAGAAGAAACAGTGCATCAGAAACCGGGTCTGATGACGTCCACAAAGAGAGATAAGATAGTCAGGAGGCTGACCCAGATGGCCACAAAGACCCTCCCTCCTCCACCCCGGCTGCCCCCCCCCCGCCCCCATCTTCCCAACCAATAAGATGTGCCCATAGGGATGACTGTTGGTGAAGGGAAGGGGTGAGCCCAGGAAGGAAGCTGGTACCAGTAAGGTGTGTGGCCCAGAGAGTGAGTCCAGGAGGGAGGGCACATTTGGTACAGTGTCATCTCCTGCCATGTCCCACCTTGGAGACCAGGGCCCCTCAATGGAAAGGGGGTACTTCACCATTCCACACAGGCTGAGTAGCCCAGCCACAAGACTGGAGGGATGTCTTCTCGGAACGTCCTCAGCAAGAGGCGGACCACTCACACACCGCGCATCCTAAGTCAGGGGGTCTCAACCCCCAAGGTGAGGGCTGGTCTTCCCCACACGCTTCCAAAGCAGGATGCTCCACCCACAGCCCCTCAGAATGGTGCCCTGCACCCACTCCCACCCCGGCGCCCCCCACAAGGGATCCCCGGAATAGGTGGCGCCACTCCAAGCCCCCAGGCGGGGCAGTCCACCCTCCCTCCGGCCCCTGGCCGCGAGTCCCCAGACGCGGGCGTGGGGTGTTTCATCCCCCCGCGAGCACCCCAGAGTGGAATGTTCCGGTGTCCCTGCAGCGGGTCTCGGCACCCCCTCGGCACTTGGACGGGACCACTGCACCCCAACGGGGGGGTCAGGCGGGTCCATTCGGTATGAACCTAGGGACGCGAGGTCCAGAACCGTTACCTGACGCCGCGCCGCTCTCCGCGGCCCAGGTCACCTCCGAGGTCACGGTCCCCCCCTCGGCGCTCTCCGCCTCGTCCGGCACTTCCAGCTCCATCGCTGCGCGCGCGGACGGACTAGCTAGCGGAGAGCCGGACGGAGGTTATGACCCAAGCGGCAGGCACCGCCGCTGAACAACAACCGCCACCGGCTGGAGGGTGGAAGGAGCGAGCCGAGCCCAGGAACCAGGGGGGCGGGCCAGGGCGGGGCGAGTCGCTGCGCCATGGCGCACCGCGCCCGCAACCTATCGGAGCTCGGGGGCGGGGCCTGAGTGCGTCTGGACCCGGGAGTGCCTCGAGCGCCCCCAAGCGCGCAGGGTGTGGAAGGGCAGCATCACTCCAGTCAACGTTGCAATGGTATTAATATTATACATGATATATAAATAACATTTACAACTAATAACTTATTTATCACCCTACTATAAGCAACACATGTTACTGTGTTAAATATCTTAACATAACTAGTAATTGTAACATAATAAAGTTTAATTTTCATTATGCACAATGTATAACATTGACAGACATGTTATTACTAAATAAAATTGATATATTACAGAAATAACATTAATATATAATGTTACATAGAACGTTATTTATAATATAGTGATAAATGCACATAATACTATTATTAATTGCTAGTCTCAGGGCTAAAGCCTTTGCATGGGCTATCTCCATAAATTAGGGACCTGTTTTTTATTACTGATATATTCCCAGTACCTAACACAGAACCTTACATCTATAAAAAAATTAATACTTGATAATATTAATTAAGCAGATGAAAACTATTATCATGCCCAACAGGAGCTCAGAGAATCACACAAAGAAGCATGCTGTAGTGGGATTGACTTTGGGGGGAATGGGTGGGTGGGGAGGGGGGCAGAGGGGAGCAAAAAGGGGATGGATGTAATACAACAACAATAAAATTAAAAACAAAAGAAGCATGCTGTGAATCAGTGCAATTTACCAGGCCTGTCTCAAAAATATTAGCCGCGTGAACTTTTAATTATATTGCCCTTGGCTCGATACTTTCTGGACAGACCTTCGTGTGTCGTCAGAATAATTATACTACTAGTGTTATTTGAGTCTAATGATGAATTTATTAATGACATGACTAGGCAGTTATTAATTGTGAGGTCATGATATGGGAATTAATAAATGCCGCTATTTGTAGTTTTATTCATGATGAATGATTTCCAATGTGGGACAGAGCTGGAATGTTTTCACCCAGGCCTGTCTGATTCCCAGAGACATGGTCCGTGCTCATTGTGTAGGGTGATGAGGAGACATCATTCCAGGATCCATTCGGTAAGATGCAGAATCTTATATTCCACCCCAGACCTTCCAGACCGTCTACATCAGAAACTCCTAATGGGGCTCCACCATCTGGGTTTCAATGAGCCCCTAAGGTGATCTGAGTGCCTGAGAGAGTTCGGAAAGCATGGTTCAGACAGCTAGCGAAGGACTGGGAGTTGGATCAGTGATAAGAATCATGCAAATGAAAGTTTTTAAAAAATCAATTTCAGGGTTGATTCTAATACTAAAACTGAAAAATCAAGAAGTGGCAAAACTTAGCCCTGGCTGGTGGTACAGTGGATAAGGCGCTGGCCTGTGAACCCAAAGGTCGCTGGTTCAATTCCCAGCCAGGACACCTAACCAGGTGGCAAGCCAGGTCTCCAGCTAGGTCCATAGCTGGAGGCAGGTGAAAGGCAACCATACACTGATGTCTCTCTCCTTCTCTGCATCTCTCCCTTCCCCTCTCTCTAAAAATAATAAATAAAAACTTTTTAAAAAATTAAAATAAAAAGAAGTGGCAAAACTATTATTTGTAGTCAAGAAAGTGAATGTCAACATAATGTAGCTTAAAAGCAGCTCGGGACAGTGACTCTTAGAAGGGAGAACAATGTCACTTTGCTAATTTTAACAAATCTGAATTAGAATTCTACCTTTTAAAGTGCATGTGTTATAAACTTTAATTTAAAAATATGAAAATATAAAAACACAAAACGAAACTGGTGCCAGAGTGGGGACAGGAGGGTATAGGCAGGGAATGGAGAAGAGGGGCCCGGGTCTGGGTGTAAGTGCGGCAGCTTCCGCACTTCCCAAGTCCCAGCTCCCTAGTTCCCCTTTTACCAGGTGGAAAACTGAGGCAGCCTGGCCAGAGCCGGTTGCCTGGTTTCTCGCGCCCCCTTGTGGGTATAGAGGCTGTTACCATCAGCACCAGGTACTAGGTAGGAGGGACCCACTTGTCTTCCATCCCCCTTCCCATTTTTAATTCATTCGTTCATTCGTTCATTCATTCATCTATGCCACAAATATTTATTGAGCACCTACTGTGTACCAGGCACCGTTCTAGGCCATGGGTATGCAAGAATGAGCAAGACAAAAATCCCTGACCTCAATAAGGTGACATTCTAGAAGAGACAGATAAACGAGCACAACACAGCAGGTAATTCCAGCTGCTAATAAACACTTAGAAAATAACACAGATGCAACACAATAGTAATAGAATGTGATCAAAAAAGGCAGGCTCAATATCTACTATACATTAAGCACTGCCCAAGAGAACTACAATGCAAGGCAATTTAAAATTAAAACCCTAAATGTTATTTAAAATTTTCTAGTAACCACAACTTAAAAAGTGAAACAGAGGTGGGTGGGGGGACAGAGGGGAGCAAAAAGGGGATGGATGTAATACAACAACAATAAAATTTAAAAAAAAAAAAAAAAAAGTGAAACAGAAACAGGTAAGATTCCTTTAAAGGTATACTTCACCCAACATATCCAAAATATAATTTCAACATAGAGTGGATTAAAAATAACAAGCTATTTTACATTCCTTTTTGGGTATTGCATCTTCCAATCTCAGTGTGTATTTGACAGAGAACCACATCTCACTTATTGGGATCAGCCACCTCTGGATAGTGCCTAGAAGGTGCAGACCTACCACGTGCCCTGTGCTGTTCTAAGCACTTTATGGATGTTGATTCATTTACTTACCCTTCGAAACTCCCCCAGGAAGTAGATGTTAGTGTTTTTCCCATTTTTTAGATGAAGAAACTGAGGAAACCCAAAGCTACCTAGCCGAGAAATGACTGAAGATTCTCGGAGTAGGAATGTGGCTGGTCATTCTGTAGCACAGAAATAGAATTTGCTGGCAAGAAGAAGCCAACCCTACCACAGTGTATGAGATGGCTCGCCTGGTGGAAGGCACAGCAGATGCAAAGAAAGGCTTGGCAGTTCTAGTTGTAAAAGGAGCAGAGAGAAGAGAGGGCTAGCTAGGAGGAGTTTCATTTATTTATTCCTTAATTTATTCAACAAACCTTTCCCGAGGACCCGCCTACATGTGCTCGTCCCACTGTTGAAGTCAAGGGCTCAGGGGTGAATGGCACAAGCAGGGCAGAACTCAGGGTCCCTGGCCTCTGGGTGAGCAGGGGTTAAGGCCAGCTGCTGCCACGTGAGAGCACCTTACGACAGAGCCACACACCCAACCAGCCTCCCTGTCTCTCTCACCCTGCCAGTTTGTCTGTGCATGTCGCATGTTGCATGTTGCTGCACTGGTTTCACCTGGCAAGGGACCTGCTAGCCTGTTGCTACCACAAGTTGAGCGAACAGGTGGGGAGGCCAGAGCTCAAACCTCAGGTTCCCTCCCCACCCCCATGCCAGGCGGGTACCCAGGCCTCGGCTCCTGCTGCCTGCCCAGAGGCAACTCAGCCTCCTAGACAGGTAAGTCCCTGCTCTGCCCACCATCCTGAGGCCATTGCTGGGGACAGAGTCCCCACTGTGGGGACCCGGGATCCTAGATCACCTCCCCCCAGCTCCCGGGAAAGCAGGAAGCTGACCCTCCTGCATGGGCATTTGACATAGTTTCTAAAGGATTATCTGGCTGGCAGTTACAGCCTTTGGCAACCAGCCCAGGACGCCAGAGCCAGGGACCTAAAAGGGTCATTGTTGGCCCAGGTGGTGCCAGGGGGCCGAAGGGGCACAGGTTGGCCTCTTTGATCCTTCAAACTAAGGATGGGAAGTTAGGCAGGGAGGTGGCAGGCAGGCAGCCTGGCATTTGGTCAATGTGGGGCCTCCTGGAACTTCTGAAGAGGCGCCCGAGTCTCATGCGCCTTCCACCACTGCCGGAACCTGCAGGAGCTGGGCAAGCCGGTCCTGAGGTCACCTTACCTTGTTTCTCTTGATTCTTTCTCTGGGTAAAATCTCCCAGTTAAAATGCAGGACAGGGGCAGAAGCAAGTAGAAGGTTGTCACAACAGTCCCCAGAGCAGTCTGTGGGCAAGGAGCCAGGATGGTCTCTGGGCGTAGGAAGCCTGGAACCTGGAGAGGAGAGGTGTGGGTGGCGGCAAGACGTTTTTCTGGGTCATTTGCTCCCAGAAGTGCAGGACAAAAGGAGCTTCCTGGGAGCCAGTATCTGATTGCACCTCAAGTCTCTTCGTCCAGGGCCAAGTGGGTCCCTTGAGGCTGTGAAGGCATGGGCATCTGAGATGAGGAGCACAGAGCAGGCCTGGCATTTGGGATTACCCTAGGGCAACGTGGTCATGAAGCTCCCAGGGAAAATGGAGGCTTGAGACTTGGAGGATTGTGGGGTTTTGGGGGAATACATCTCAACTGAGACAGCCTCCAGCCACTTCTTCTATCTAGACCTCAGCTTTCCACTCTGTGAAGTGGGTATAAGAGTTACTGTGTAGCAGGATTGCTGATAGCAGCACACAATAGGGCTAATAGTAGTTGCTCAGTCATGTGGGGGTGGGAATAGGTGTCCCACTCAAACTCAGACTTCAGAATGTTGAGCCAACTGCCTTCCTGTTTTACACAGGTTGAACCCTGGTTCAAAGAGGGGCAGTCACTTGCCCAGGGCTGCACAGTAAAGTAGGGCCATTGGGCAGATAGAAGTCAAATGTGGAGAGCAGGGAGGTGTGAGGGCTGCCCATGTCCCCTGACCAACACCTTGTAAAAGTCCTACCTCTCTGGCTCAGTGTTTCCATGAGGCCCTGATTTCGGGGGAAAGTTCACAGTGGGGAGTGTGGGCTCCTGTTCTTCCTTCTCAGCCTGGCCTGATTCCAGGGGAGCAGTGTTTGCTCAGGGTGGAGCTTGACACCCTTTGGAATAGGCTGAGGTTAGTAGGAGATGTGACTGGCTGGAAGAACTGCCCAGGGACTGAACCTGCACTTATGGAGCACCTACTGTGTGCTGAGTGCTGTTCTGGGCTTTGGGGATTCAGCAAAGGTCCCTGATATTGTGGTGGAGGAAGACAGAGAAAAAGCAAGAGACATAATGAGAAAGTAAACTGTATCTTAAATAATATCCTAAGTCAGAGGGTGGTCAGTCTGGGGGGAAAAAAATAAGTAAAAAGGGTATAAGAAATAGGAATGAGGGTATGTTCATTGATTTTCAGAAAGAGAGAGGGGGAGAAAGAGAGAGAGAAATGTCGATGATTGATTGATTGAGGCCTCCTGCCTGTGCCCCAAGTGGGATCAAAACCACAACCCCATGGACAACAGGTGGGATTGACTTTGGGGGGAATGGGTGGGTGGGTGGGGGGACAGAGGGGAGCAAAAAGGGGATGGATGTAATACAACAACAATAAAATTTAAAAAAAAAAAAAAAAAAAAAAACCACAACCCTTTGTTGCTTGAAATGATGCTCCAACAAACTGAGCCACCCAGCCAGGGCATATTTTACAATCTTAAATAAAGATTAAGGAGAATTCATTTGAGCAGACTTGAAGGAAGTATTTGAGTCATTCCAAGCAGAGGTAATGTCCTGTGTAAAGGCCCCGGGGCAGAACCGTACCTAACGGTTGGATGGAGGAACAGTGGCTGGAAGAGTAAGAGACGGAGGAGGTGAGGGCAGGGCAGGAATGGGGGCAAGACATTCAGGGCCTTGTGGACCTTGGGAAGGACCCAGGCTTTTACCCTGAGGGGAGGTGGGGCCTTGGAGGTCTGTGGTCAAACGAGGGACCAGACTTGATTGAGGTGTTCACAGTTGTCTTCTGGAGGCTGTAGGGGGATGGAATGTGAAAGGAGAGGGCAGGGGCCAAGGGACTAGGGCTGAGTTGACTGGGTTGGTCCAGGTGGGCAATGATGAGACTAGACCAGATGGAGGCAAGGAGAGGGAAGAAGTGGGCAGATTCTGGAGAGATGTTGGTAGAACCTCGGTATTTGCTGATGTATGAGAAATAGACTGGGGTTCAGGGTTTTTAGTAAGAAAAGTATGTTCTGGCTGGTGGCTCAATGGATAGACACTGACCTTCGAACCCAAAGGTCGTTGGTTCGATTCCCAACCAGGGCACATAACCAGGTTGCAGGTCAGGTCTCCAGCCAGGTCCATAGCTGGAGGCAGGTGAAAGGCAACCATACATTGATGTTTCTCTCCCTCTCTGCCTCCCTCCCTTCTCCTCTCTCTAAAAATAATAAATAAAATCTTTAGAATATATATATATATGAAGAATGTTCTGAGGCTTGAAGATTTTAATGGGTGAGTGGAACAAACAACTGGGAAGTAGATAGAAATCTGAGGGGAGAGCCTTGCATGCCAGTATGAAGCCTTTTGGTGTTATGGTGTTTGAGGATTTTTTTTTCCAAAAAATTAAAAGCATGACTTTCATACTAATATAAAACAAAGAGGTGGCCCTGGCCAGGTAGCTCATTTGGTTAGAGCATTGTCTAGTACACCAAGGTTGTGAGTTTGATCTCTGGTCAGGGCATATACAAGAATCAAACAATGAATGCATAAATAAATGAAACAACACATTGCTGTTTCTCTCCTCCTCTCTTTCCCTTCACTCTCTCTCTCTAAAAAGTTAATTAAAACCAATAACAACAAGGTGCTTTATGAGTTTGCTTAACTCATTAGTTAATGTAGGAACCAGTAAGCTTTTACAGCCTGTTCAGGAGAGTGTAAAGAGCACACACACACACACACACAGGGCATCAAAAATGCTGAAATGAATTTACAAATAAATTCAAAACTGGTCAATAATCACAGGGCAAAAATCTGCAGTCTCCGCGGGACAACATTAATTTACATTTCTATGGACAAGAATCATTTGCAATGCCATCGATTTCCTACCATTTACAGGGTTGGAAACTAGTTCATAGGTGATAAGAAGCACAGATGGCACTAATCAGTTTCTCAATGAATATGCTTTGAACGTATGCCAGGGAGCCATGGAATGTTTCTGAGCTAAAGCAATAGCTCATTCACCGCACATTCATTGGTGGGACCATGTTGATTGTCTGCTCTCCCTGCTCATTTGTGAGCTCTACCACTGGGGTATCCCTAATGCCTAGAGCAGTGTCTGGTATGCAGCAGGTGCTCAATAACTGAATAAATAGCTAGCTCATGGGTAGCCGCCCAATATTCTGAACAGAGTAGAGCTGCCTGGAACCTGGAGAGGAGAGGGTGTGTATACTCTAAGAGGACAGGTTCCAAGCAAGGCAGGTTTAGCCACAAAGTAGATAGAGACTATCAGCATGGGGATCACGGTGGGGGTGACCTTTAATGGGAGTGGACAGAGGGGAGCTGGCCTGGGGAACCGGTGCTGAGGCCAGACTGAAAACAGGGGCTCTAAGAAAGGTATCAGGAGCCAGGAATCCCGGGCTACTCTATAGGACACACCCTTGATATCTTAGACAGTGTTGGAGGGTCTTCCTCCAGCCGTGGGGACACCATAATTCACCTTTGTATTTTCCCACTGGGGCTTGTGTCCTACCTCTTGGTCCAGAGTGGAAAAGGAAGCACAAGGAGTACCCACAAGGAAACTACTCACAGTCAGAACCAGGTTTTCATTATACAGATGGGGGAAACTGAGGCAAGAATCAGAAGTGCTGGAATTCATGCCAAGCTTAGCTCTCCACAGGGCCTTCTTCTAGAGTTTTGGCATCCTCACTGAGCCCCTTCCACCTATGTACTGTACTTCCAAGCTTCTAGGAAGGTGTACAGGCCCTCCGCTCTTTCCCTTTCCTCCTACATCAAAGTGCTGTCACTAAGGTGCACCAGGACCCAATGTGACCAACCCCTAGGACATTGCTCAATCCTCACATGCTGTCGGGAAGCCTGCCACACCCAGAATCTGCCCTTCCTGAAACCCCAGCCCTCCTTCTCTTCCACACTCTTCTCAAACCCATGACCTAGTCCAGTCACGAGGAAAACAACAGACCCACCCAAGTGAGGAGCATTCTACAGAATCTCCTACCATTCTCCTCCAGACAGTGAAGGTCATAGAACAAGGGAAGTGGAGCTGGGTGAGGCATGCCAACTGGACGCAATAGGGAATCCTGGATGGGGTCCCAGGGCAGAAAAGGGACATTAGTAGAATCTGATTACAATCTGGAGTTAATTAATGGTAAATTAAGTAATGGTAGCAATGTTGCTTTCTTAATTTTCACAAATATACCAACATCATGTACACCGTTAACGTTGGGGAAAATGGATGAGGGGCTTATGGGGGGACTCTTCAAATTATATCTATAACTTTTCTATAAATTTTAAATAGTTCCAAAATAAAATGTTTATTAAAAAAAATGAGCAACATCTTACGGGCCTCCAGGTTTGGCCTCCCTAGTCTCCCAGCTTCTTTCTCCCCCCACCACAGTGTGTTTTCCCTTCCAGAAGCCATCAGAGAGTGTCTGTGAGCACCAGGGTCAGGTCCCTCCTCTGTCCACAGCCCTCCAGGGCTCCCACCCTGGTGAAAGCCCAAGTCCTCCCCAAGGCCCACAAGGCCTGACTTGACCTGCCCTAACATCCTCTTTCTCTCCCCTTCACTCACTCTGCTCCAGCCACACAGGCCTCCTCTCAGTTCTTCCAACATGCCAGGCATGGTCTTGCCTCAGGGCCTTTGCATGCGCTGTTAATGTCACCTAGAACACCTTCCCCCAGATCTCCCCATGAGAGATCCCGCCTCTCTCACCTCCTTCAGGTTTGTTTCTCTGCCAAAATGGCTCTCACCTAAGTTACTCCTACTAAACTCAGTTCTCATCTCAACTGTCACCTTCTCAGAGAAGCCCTCCCTGAGGCCCTAGCCCAGGTCATGTCTCCCTGCCAATGCTCTCAGAAGTCTAGGCTGTACTTTCTACTTACATTTCGTGACAATTCCATTATTGTCTATCTCCCCTGAGGATCCTGTACTTCCTTTATTATTTTTTTTTAATCTTTGAATACTTTATTGTAAATTCCATATAGCTAATTGATTGTCACAGAATGATATCTTTTTTATTTTTTTATTTTTTTAATTTTATTGTTGTTGTATTACATCCATCCCTTTTTTGCTCCCCTCTGTCCCCCTCCCCACCCACCCATTCCCCCCAAAATCAATCCCACCTGTTGTCCATGTCCATGGTTCCTTTATACTAGGTTCTTGTCTAAGCTGCTCCCCTTTCTTGCCTCTGCCTCCCCCCTCCCCCCAACCCCGTTCCCCCTGACCACTGAAGGCCTATTCCTTGTATTCACATACTTGGTTCTGTTTTGCTTGTTGTTAGTTTTGCTCATTATTGTCCTGTAATGGGTGAGATCATATGATATTTGTCCTTCACTGACTGGCTTATTTCACTAAGCATAATACTCTCCAGTTCCATCCATGTTGTTGCAAAGGGTACAAGTTCCTTCTTTCTTTCTGCTATAAAAAATATGGAATGCTTCACAAATTTGCGTGTCATCCTTGCGCAGGGGCCATGCTAATCTTCTCTGTATTGTTCCAATTTTAGTATATGTGCTGCCAAAGTGAGCACTTGTACTTCTTTTAGATCAAGGTCGGGGTCTGTGTCATTAGTTCTGTGTATATACAGTGGGCACTCAATAAATGCGGATGATTGAGCCATAGCCCACCCAGACAGGCTGCAGAGCTGCTTCAGGACATTCTTGGGTTCTGGTCTGACCTGTTAGGCCACAGATGACCTCAGCTTCCTGTAGCACAGCAAAGTAACCTCCACCAGGGAGATCCCAGGCCTGGGAATAAAGAGTCCAAGCTCCTACCCCTCCTGGCAGCTGACATATTTTGGAGCCTCAGCCCACCCTCAGCCTGTCTGGGACTCAGTTTCCCCATAGATGCTCAGAAGGGACCAAGCAGCTTCATTCTGCAAGTTCTTCCAGGACCTCACCTTTCCTTGCATCCTTCCCCCACCCCTCTTGCCATACCTGCACTGCCCTTTCCTGGTTGAAGTTGGCACTGCAGATTCAGGTGGGAAGTTAGTCCCCATCACTTCTTCATGCCCTCAGTGCATGGTAGGGGCTTGAGACATTTTTGTTAAGTGAACAGCTGAATGAATGGGAAAATGAAGGCATGAATGAAGTGGACTGATGAAAAGCAAAGGAGTGGGGGCCTCAGTGCCAGTGCCTTTCTTCAAAACCTGGGACTTGATTACAGTCATCTGATGGGTACTAGGGAGCCATCATCAAGCGCTCTTGAGCAGGACATTAAAAATGTGAGATCAAATTGGTGGGTGGCTAGAGGAAGAGCGTATGTCCTGGGGTGGTTGTCCTCTTTTCAAACGGGTTTTAGACTGGGGTTTCTCTACTCCAATGATATTGACATTTGGGTTCAGTTCATTCTATATGGGGGTCATTGTTGGAACTGTGGGGTGTGGAGCAGCATCCTTGGCCTCTACCTAATTGATGCCAGGAATACTTCCAGTTGTGACAACCACAGATGTCCCCAGACATTGTCCAGTGTCCCCTGGAGGCAGAATCATCCTACAGTGAGAAATATTGATAGCCATATCCAGCTCTTGCTGATCAGGCTGCCACTTGGCCCATTTGGCCTCAGTTTTCTCAGTTGGAAAATGGGCACATGAATATCATGTGTAACAGTGGCTGAAGTAAAGTAAGCACTCAATAAATGTGAGCCAATAGTTTCACTTCCATGGATTCAATCAATTCATCCTATAGATAATGGCACCAAGATCAGGTATTACCTTGAGTGCAGGGATTCAGGATGTTCCCCCGACACTTTGGCCACCTGCAGGATACTTCTCCAATTTGCCAAACTTGTGTTCCAATGAGTAAGTCCTCTCAACTAATTGCAGCCATGAACCTTTATGTGCATGTGTTGGTGGGTAACTTATTTACAGTTTCCCCATGACCCATTAAAACAAATATACAGCTATTTGAATAATGTTTGACTTTGTTATATCTAAAATCATTTTCTGTTTCTCTGCCCTGTGTGCCACTAGCTGAAAGTCACATTGAGAAAGGCTGAGGTACCAAGTAGGTCTTCAGCAGGGACTTCTGCAAAGGTTTATTGCTTTGGTGGCATTTGGGACCCCTGAGGAGCTGGTTCTGGTTGACTAGGGTCTCCAGTCTAGTATTTTGGGAAAGAGATGAAGTTAGGAGTTGAAGTCGTGCTTGGAACCCTCAAGACTTTAATTATATTGTCTTTCTTTTTCACTTGACAAACTCTTATCCAATATTCAAAACGCCAGCTGCAATGTCCCTCATTCAGGAAGTCTTCCTTGATCTCCCAGTTTCTTCTCTGCCTCCCTCCTTCCCACAGTTTAGGCTTTCTCTCGCATAGTGTTCACTGGGTGAGGCTGGGAAGAGGTGTCTATATCCAGATCTGCCTTTTCAACCTTGGGGTGAGGTGAGATTCAGGATGAGCTGAGCCCAGGGCCTCAGAAAGGGTTTGGTTGTTCTTTTTATTTTTATTTTTTAATTTAATTTAATTTTAGCAGAAAGGAATGTGGATGGAGCCCTGCCAGCTCCACCCTTCCATGTGACTCCTTCCCTTACTCACCCCTGGGTAGAGAGGGTTTCCTGCCTTGGTGACGTCCTTCCTAGATCTTATCTTAGGAACCTGGGCCCCTGAGGGTGAGTCAAGGCAGGTGTTCAGAAGGAAGTCCGACCTTTACTCCCAGTGGCCTGAGGAATTTCCTCCTGCCCCGCCCTTTTCTGCTCCCCCCCCCCCCCCCCGCCCCAGTGTTGGGTGTGAAGACTGAGCCAGGTCCCAGTGGGAACAGCTGTGTATCTTCAGAAAATCCAAGTTTCCCCTCTGTGAAATGGAGTAAGCCTCTTGGAGATGGGGTGACTGTAGAAGGACCAGCCCTATGCTCCCGAGGTCTCTAGCTCTTGACTAGCTTCGAATCTATTAGGCCTCCCTACTGAATCTCAACAAGTGTCTCTTTCTCTAATAGAAAACCTACGGAATCTCAGCTCCGTTCCGAATGCTGCCATTATTCCTGACGGGTCTTCCCTGCCGCCTTGCCCGGCGGGTCTCCAGCCGAGACCGCGGACTTGTGCTCGGCTGGATAGAAAACCCGTCCCAGCACAGCCTGGATCCTGTGATGTCGCCTGGGGGTGTGGGCGGGCGACAGGGTCTGAAGAGGCAGCCTCTGAGGCTGCTAGAAGGCGTGTCGGGCGGGGGCGGAGCAGGTAGGGGAAGCCAAGGAGGAAGGCCCGCAGGTGCAGCGGGGAGCGGCGGAGCGTGCGGGAGGAGGGCGAGTGCCGGACATCTACTGCGCTGCGACCCTCCCAGCCTCCTCCTTCACCTCAGGGTGGGGGCCGATTAACTGTTTCCAGCCTCCCTTGGGACAAGGGCGCTGGAGAGCCCCGGAGTGGACCATGACAGTGAGATTCCAGGCGAGTAGCCTGCCGACGGCGGGCGGGGGAGGGAATGGAGTTGAGGAGTGGCTGAAACTTGGACACAGGACCCCTTATCATCCTCTGCCTATGTAACAAGTGGGGAAATTGAGGCCCAGAGACATGCATTGGCTACCCCGAGGCAGCACAGCCAGACACCTGGGCGCCCCTCGACCCCCGATGCTGCCTTCCTTACCCGGTAGATCTGGATTCAAATCACATCTTTTCTGTGTAACTTTGGGCCAGTGAGCGAACGACGCTCAGTACCCCATCTATAAAATGGGTGATCGTCATTTTAAAGAAAGATGGAGAGAGGATTCAGAGAGGAAAATGTGTTTTAAGCTCCTGGCATGTAGTAGGTGCTCAGTAAAAATGTTTACTGCATTAGTGGTAGAACTGTTGGCAATGACTCCATGGGTGAGCTGGGTGAGTTTGGTGAAGGCAATGAGGCTGCTGGAGAGGGAATCACCATTTATTGAGTTCTCACTGTATACAGAGCCACTAACTTGCATGACCCGACAGAGAAAGGGGTCAGGGATTGAGAGCTCTTTTTACACTGGAGTAAATTGGCTGATCTGGGGAGGGGGATCCCTGTGTCTCTATTTTAGGGGATTTCACCTTCTAGGAGCTTGAATTGACTCACACACAGTGTTGGGTTTTAGACTGCCTGGAGGGGTAAACTGAGGCCTTAGGGGGTACACGGCTCCTGAGGCCACAATGCTGGAGGTTCAGGACTGGGCAGTTCTGATTCCCCCCACCTCTTTCCAGGCTGCAGGAACAGCTCCCAGAATCCCTTCATCAACTTGAGTATTTGTGTCTGCTTCTTCCCCTGTTCCATCCCCCCAGTCCGTGGGGAGTGTCCTCCCCTCCCCCTGCCATTGTTCCTGGAGGTGGGGACTGAGAGAGGGAGAGAGGACCGCAGCCTGGGAGTCACTTGCCTGAGGCTGTTTGACTTGATAGGACCGGTCCCTCTGGTTGTCTCTCCCCTCAGGTATTTGAGCTACTAGGGAGGGGGAGTTGGCTGGAGCAGAGAGGGTAGGATAAGATGGAAAGAAGGCCCAGGCCCCACTCTCTCCTGAGCTGGGGCACTGAGGACTTACTTCCTGGAGGAAGAGGAAGTGGCACTGGGGATGTGAAGGATGAATACAAGTGTGCCAGGGAGTACAGCATGTGCAAAGGTCTGGAAAGGAGGGCCTAGGAAGTGCTGATGGCTCTCACCAGAGTACCCAGAGAGACAGCTCAAGAGGAAAGACCAGCTACAGCAAACTGATGATCAAATAGGATAATTTCTGATGGTTTTTGATGCCATGAATAAAACATGATAAATAAAACAGGGAGGAGTGATAAGGTTCCAGGGAAGATTGGCTAACCAAGGAGGGCCCCCTGGATCCAAGACCCAAGTGGCAGGGGCCAGGCTTGTGCCAATTCGGAGAGGGTGTCCCAGGCATACGTGACAGGCAAAGCAAGGGTTTGGAGGTGAATCAATCTGTGGTGGACAAAGGTGTCAGGCCTGATCCCCTGGAAGCTTCCAGTATCCCTGAAGGTGAACCTACAGAAGCTGGGACAAAGCTGGGCCCCTGCACCTGCCTCCCCGTTCAGGGACTCTGGTTCCCTGAGGGGCTGTTTCTTAAAATAAGGCCAAGAAATAAAAATTCTGGGAGGCAATATGACACAAAGTATAAAATCAAAGCAAATGAAAATGTTCTATTTTGAAAAATAAGTTCAGAAGATAAAAAGAATACTGTGGCTGGGTGGTGAAGAGCGAGGGTATGGGCAGGCTGCCCAGGTTCACAGGTAGGAGGTACTGAACCTCTTTGGGCCTCTTTTTCATCCCCTGCAAGGTAGGAAGTTTAGCAGTACCACTTCCTAAGGCTATTCATGATGGGTATGCAGACGGCGCTTACCAGCAGCCATTACCGAACAGCATTGTGTATTAAAATGATGCAGAGAAAAGCCATACTATTACTTCTCACAATAACTGCCATCTCCCGAGGCTCTCAGCTCCCTCTGACTCTGTGCTCCTCTCCCGGACCTCAGCCTGGTGTGATGGTGGCAGGGGTGGGGGTACCCATTTTGCAGATAAGGAAGGTGAAGCTGGGAGAGGCAGCACCACAGCTCACAAAGGACAGACAAGATATTTGAGCCTTGGTTGTGAGTATTGACCTGTTACCTGTTACGAAAGGGCCAAGATTGAGGACCCTTCCTCATCTTCGTTTCTGTCTCCTCCACCCGTTTCCTACTCTTGAGAGCCAAGAAGGCTGCTTTCTTGGGAACCTATAGAAAAAGTCGCTGGAGTGCACTGGTGAAGGGGATCATGATTGGTGCTGTGCCAAGCTGGGGAGTCATTTTTACACAACCACCCCTTCCCCCAGGAGCAGGGCCCTTTGGCAGAAGGTATGGGTGGGCACTGGCTTCTGGCCAGGCTCCATGTCCCCTCTTCTCCGGGGTCCCCTGGCCTGGGGACTTGCATTCTGAGAGCCCCATTCTTCATCAGCTCTGTTGTTTTGGTATGTGGCTTCACCTCAGTGTGCCTCAGTTTCCACATCTGTGAGGTAGGATAATAGAATTTCTCCTTCAGTGAGTGGATTAAGTGAGATATTAATGTAAAGTGCTTGACACAAAGGAAGCACTTCATTCATTCAGTAAACACTTATTGAACCTCTGCTGTGATCCAGACACTCAGGACTCCACGGTGAACAAGACAAAAATCTCTGCCCTTGGAGCCAATATTGTAGAGGAAGAGATGGACAGTGAACAGATAAAAATAAATCTAGGGATTGTCTAGGGGTCACAAGTTCTATGAAATAGAACAATGTATCCGAGAAAGGCACAGAAGGTGGTCTGTTGCAGGACAGGAGGGGATTATAGTTCTAAACAGGGTGATTGGGAGGCCTCCCAAAGGAGGCCTGAAGGAGGTGAGGAAGAGAGGCAGGTAGAAAGCTGCAGAAAGAGAGTTCCAGTGGAGGGAACAGCATGTGCAAAGGTCCGGGGACCAGGAGCATTCCTGGCATGTTGAAGGAACAGCAAGGAAGACTGTATGGCTGAAGGAGAGTGAGCACCTTTTGCATGACAGGTCTTCTTAAAGCCCTTCAGGGACTGAGCCAAACCTTCCAGAGGGAAAAATACCAAGAATTCACATTTTCTTTGTTCTTAATATAATTTGGTTCACTTAACCTGGGGTTTCTCAGTGTGTGCACTATCAACATTTGGGACTGGATCACTCTCTATGATGGGGCTGCCCTGGGAACTTTGGGGGTGTTGAGCAGCATCCTTAGCCTCCTTGCACTTGAAGCCAAGAACATCCCCACCTGTAACAACCAGTAATGTCTCCAGACATTGCCGAAAGTCCTTTGGAGAGAAGAATTATTCCCAGTTGAGAACCACTGACATAAATCCATTTTGTAGATGGAAAAACTGAGTTCTCAAGAGAGGTAGCAACTTGTCCACAGGCTTAAACATGGGAGTATCAGATCAGGGCTCCCCACTGAAAGCTGGGGACCCCCAAATGCTCCAATGAATATGCAGTGACCTCACGCCCACCATCCCTGTCCCCTTTCTGCCAGGTGTCAGACATGGAGGAACTGACTATCTGGGAACAGCACACAGCTACGATCTGCAAGGTAAGGCCTCCCTCTCACTAAGGGATTGCTGATGGGAATGGCAGTTTGGTCCCTATGGGAGAACTTTTGTCCTGGAGGGGAGCAAGCTCATTCTGTCTCTGACTCCACTCAGGACCCTCACCGGGGCTTCGGCATTGCAATCTCTGGTGGCCATGACCGGCCTGGTGGATCCGTGTTTGTGTCTGATGTGGTGCCTGGAGGACCGGCTGAGGGCAGGCTGCAGTGAGTACCAGGGCAGCCTGGGTTTGAGCACATTGAGAGGAGGGACCTGCATGGGCCAAAACTAGGAGGCTGGAAAGTGCCTGATGTCTTCCAGCTCTGTCAACACTGGGCTTGGAGCTCGCAGCAGGACAGAGTCAGTGATCTGGGCCTCCAGTACAGTTCCTGGGCCAGGGTGGCCCAGGGGGACCTCCTGAACCAAAAAGTCCTGGAACCCTCTTAAAATTTTAAAAATTACAATGGAATTCAATGTTTTATTAGTTTTATGTATACAGCATAGTGGTTATACAATTATATAACTTACAAAGTGATTCCCCCCAATAAATCTAGTACCCACCTGACACCACACATAGTTATTCAATGTTGTTGACTGTAACCCCTGTGCTGTACTTTACATCCCTGTGACCTGGAAACCTCTCTTTGGCAGGAGGGAAGGAGAACTAGTATTCTGAGCTTATGGGGGCAGGAGGCTCTGGGAGGTATTTGGGAAAATGGTCCTGGGACTCGAGTGGCTGACAGATTATATGGATCAGCCCAGAATCAGGGACCAACTTTAGAGAAAGAAGAATGTGAAGCAAAGCTGGGGAGAGAGAAAAGCAAGAAGGGGAGGTTGAGAGAAAAAGTGATGGGGTTACAGATGCCAGCTGTAATCTCAATTTCCCTCCTATGGTTGCATTGCTATGATTATAGTGGGTTCTATGAGCAGCAGCCCTATTTCACAGATGTGAAAACTGAGGCCCAGAGGGATAAATGTCTTTGTGAACCTAGGGATACCAATGAATTAGACCAGATGGTGCCTTCCCTGCAGGTGGGCACTGGGAGTTGCCAGAAGCCCTGAGGGTAAGCCTGGGGAAAGGGGCTCCTGTGTGAGGCTTCTTCCCAGAGACCCACCCAGCCTCTTCCCTCAGGATAGGGGACCAGATTGTCATGGTGAATGGTGTATCCATGCAGAGCGTGAACTCAACCTTTGCTATTCAGATACTTAAGACCTGCACCAAGATGGCCAACATTGTGAGTGGGCGCTGGGTGGGAGGGGCAGCCCCTGGCTCAGGGGCACCTGTGCTCCTGGCTGAGCTTCACTGGCCCTGAGGTGCAGGGGTGGTATGAGTGTGAGCAAGTGGGGTCTTGTTCCCATTTAACAGCTTGGATATTGAGCCCAAAGTGGCTGGGGTCCCTTAGGGCCACCCAGTGGACAGGAAAGAGCAGTGAGCTGGTTGCCCCTCCAACTCCCCTAATAGACCGTGAAGCGTCCCCGGAAAATCCAGCTGCCCACCACCAAGGCCACCCCTCGTAGCCAGGGACACCAGGACTCCGATGAGGATGGGCCCTGGCTGCCTGAGGAGGCTGACCATGGCCGGGGCTACGAGGGTGACACGTCCAGCGGCTCTGGCTGCTCCGAGGGCCAGCGCTCCCGCCGGCACAGGGCAGGCTGCCGGAGCCGAGTGGGCAACCACAGGTGCAGGAGCTCAGACGGGGGCTCTGAGGCCAACGGGCTGGTGCTGGTGTCTGGCTTCAAGCGGCTGCCGCGACAGGATGTACAGATGAAGCCAGTGAAGTCAGTGCTGGTGCGGAGGAGGGAGAGTGAAGGTAAGCCGGTGGATGTGTTGATGGCAGCGGGCTTGGCATCCACACGAAAAGGCAGTCCCTTATTGTGTGTGGCGACTAGATAATAGCTCCAAAGCCATCCCCATCCTGGTCCCAGGACCTGTGAACATGTCAGCTCATGTGGTAAAGAGACTTGGTAGACGGATCAAGGCAAGGCCCCTGAGATGGGGCTGACTCTGGATTCCCCTGGGGGAAGGGGGATCCAGTGTCATCACAAGGGTCCTCCTCAGAAGAGGGGAGCAGGAGGGTTAGAGTCAGAGGTAGAAAAGGCTGGAGGAAAGGGCCATGAACCGGGGATATGGTGCCATTAGAAGCTGCAAAAGCCCAGAAACAATTCTCCCTGTAGCCTCCATGAAATGACATCAGAATTCCTACAGTGATACTGTTTGTCCTTTCAAGCTGTCAGTATCAGAACAGTCCCAGCGTGATAGAGAGAGAGCCTGGCATGACCCTTCCCTATGGGACAGAAGATCTGATAGTGGGAAGGCCAGGGGCAAGCGAGGAAGGCTGGGAGTTCTGCGAGGATCCGGCAGCCCTGCCTCACTCCCCTCCTCTCCCCGCAGAGTTTGGGGTCAAACTGGGCAGTCAGATCTTCATCAAGCACATCACGGATTCGGGCCTGGCTGCCCGGACCAGTGGGCTGCAGGAAGGAGACCTCGTCCTACAGGTGAGCCCAGGCTTCCTGTTGGGGGCGGGACAGAAGACTGAGGCCAGAGGTGATCAGTGCCACTTAATCATGGGTCAAAGTCTGCAGAGCTGGCCTTAAACCATTTGATTTCTGCATTGTTGCCAGTTTCCCAAAGGCTGGGCATAGCTTTCCCCTCTTCTCCCATACCCCCTCATCTGCTGTTTATCCACTGCCAAATGTCAGTTTCTAGTACCCACTTTGGGTTGTCTGTTTCTAGTGTCAGGATCACTGGTCAGCTGGCTTCAGCTCTTATTCCCAGACCTGCTCTAGGTGGTTGGTGCTAATGGGTAATGAGGTGTAGAAGAGTAGCTCTGCCTTAAAAGTTGTTTATTTTCTAGACTCTGCTTCTGAGAATTCATAGTGATGCTTTCAATTTGACTTCCAAACTATTTCCAGTTGATTACTTCTTCTTCTTCTTCTTTTTTTTTTTTTAAAGATTTTATTCATTATTTTTAGAGAGAAGGGCAAAGAGGGAGGAAGAAAGGGAGAGAGACATCAATGTATGGTTGCCTTTCACCTGCCTCCAACTATGGATTTGGCTGGAGACCTGGCTTGCAACCTGGTTATGTGCCCTGGCTGGGGAATCAAACCAGCGACCTTTGGGTTCGCAGGCCGGCCCCTATCCACTGAGCCACCAGCCAGGATGATTACTTCTATAATCTCCTCAGAGTATTCTACTTCTAGTGACCCTGAAGACTTGTCTATTTCTAGTGGTTTGGGGCCAGCACTAGAAACAGTTTGGTAGGGGACTAGAACTCACAATCCCAGGGTTACTGAAAACAGACACCCCTAGAGGAATGTTAGGAAGGGATCCCTGGTGTGAGTGGAAATGATGTAAATTCTCCCTAGAAATTCAGTTTCTAATCTGCCTCTTCAGGTTTTTTCCAATACGTCCTAGCATACCTTCTAGTATATGTAAGCATTCTTTCCCTCTTTTAATTAACTAATTTCTGGTATTTATTCTTAGTATCTCATGAGAAGTTCCCCTCCTAGGGAGGTGAGAGAGTCAATTTGTTTCTAATCTCCCCCTTAGAAAATTATCTGTTTCTAGAATGCTTGTAAAAGTGAGTTCTTGGTGTAGGATTCCAACTGGAATCCTCTCACAGCAGGATTCCAATTCTATCATTTTCTCTTGAGATGTCTGTTTTTGGTAACCCCTAGGGATTGCATGTTTCTAGATAACTTGGGGGACCACCAAGCTATCTGTTTCTAGTATTCCCCTCCTTCATTAACTCATGTCTTCTCTTCCTTCCTGTTTCCTTTTAGATCAATGGGGTGTCCAGCGAGAATCTGTCACTGAGTGACACACGGCAACTGATTGAGAAGTCAGAAGGGAAGCTGACTTTGCTGGTGCTCAGGGACCGACGACAGTTTTTAGTGAACATCCCACCAGCTGTCAGTGACAGTGACAGCTCCCTCCTGGAGGGTGAGGGGCCAGGAGGCAGGCCCTGGGGAAGAGGTTGAAGGAAGGGCAGGGAGGCAGGAGTACTAGGCAGGGCCAAGCCACAGCCAGTGAGCCTGGCCCTGAGAGGCTCAGAGAGGGACAGAAGCTTGCTGAAGACCACACAGCAAGTTAGGGTTGGATCTGTCTGGCTGAGCCTGACTCTGGTCTAGGTACCTTTGCTTAGAGGGACCTTGATGTTTCTCTCTGTGAAACGGGTCCAGTCTTGAAGACATGACTATGGCTGATGGGATGCCCTCTCCCCTCCAGACATCTCAGACCTTGGCTCAGAACTATCTCAGGCACCACCATCCTATATTCCACCACCACCCCAGCACAGGCAGCAGAGTCCCGATGCCAACCGAACCGACTCCTCTGTGTACGTATCCCCCACTGACCAGAATGGTTGAGTAAGAGGGGAACATGGGCAGACCTTTTCCAAATGGGGTGGGGATAGTGTTGAGGATGCAGTCCTGGTGGCCTACCTGAAAGAGGCTTCCCCATCTATATACAATCTTTCTTGCCCACAGTATATGGCTTTTGGTTCTTGGGTACTGGGAGGACCAGATATGGATTGACTTATGCAGAAAGAAGGGGATTTCATAATGCATCCCAGAAGACTTTAAAATACATAAGCCCTTTAAGGTCTTGGCTGGTGTGGCTCAGTGGACTGATCACTGGCCTGTGATCCAAAGGGCTGCCAGTTTGACTCCCAGTCAGGACATGTGCCGGGGTTGCAGACCAGGTCCCCAGTTGGGGATGTATGAGAAGCAACCACACATTGATGTTTCTCTCCCTCTCTTTCTCTCTCCCTTCCCTTGTCTCTAAAAAGAAATAAAATAAAATAAAATAAAATAAAATAAAATAAAAAAGCCCTTTGACCCAGCAAGTTCCTTTTAGAGATTTCTCTTGGGGACAAAATAGCCATGGGTGTATGCGGAAATTAGAGGCTGCTGGTTCATTATGATTATGTTCTATAAAAGGGAAAAATTGGAATTACTGTATTAGTCTCCTGTGACTGCTGTAACAAAGTGCCACAAATTGGGTGGCTTAGGGCAATAGAAATTCATTGTCTCAGTTTTGGAGGCCAAAGTCCCAAATCAGGATGTTGGCAGGGCCGTGCTCCCTCTGAAGGCTCCAGGGGAGAATCTGCTCTGGGCCTCTCTCCCAGCCTCTGATGGCCTCTGGCATTCCTTGGCTGCTACACAGCCATCTCCTTCCTGTTTCACACTGTCTTGCCTCTGTGTGTCTGTCTCCGTCCACATTTTCCTGTTTTATATGGACACCACTCCAGTATGACCTCTTCTTTACTAACTATATCTACAACACTCTTCCTTCCAAATCCCATCCCATTTTGGGATAATGGGGGTTAGGACTTAAACAGATGAATTTTGAGGGGGCACAATTCAATGCCTAAAAATCATAAATGCTCAACACTCAGGGTTTATTTAGATAATGGACACCTCACTTAAGCTTTCAGCATACTGAGAAGTGGGGTTTGTATCTGTTATCTGTGGCTGTGTAAGTTACCCCCAAACCTCGTGGCTTAAAACAACAGTAACTATTTGTTATCTCCCATCATTTCTGAGACTCAGGAATTGGAGGTGGCTTAGCTGGGCGGTTCTGACTTGCAGTCTCATGAGGTCACAGTTGAAAGGTTGCGTAGGCCTGTAGGCTTTTCGGGAATGGATGATCCACTTCCAAGCTCACTCCCATGGCTGTTGGCAGGATCCTCACCAGGTGGGCCTGTCCTTAAGGTTTTCTCAAGTGAACGCTCTAAGAGAGCATCGGTGAACCTAATCTCAGGTGTGCCACACCTTCACTCCCACGGTATTCTGTTGGTGACACAGGCCAACCTTGGTTCAGTGTGGAAGGGGGACTACAGACAGCTGTAACTACCAGGAATTGGGGTCTCTGGGGTCATCTCACAGGCCAAAGGAGGCTCACCCTAACGCCTCAATTCTTTTTATTTTTTTTAAAGATTTTATTTCATTATTTCCAGAAGGAGGGAAAGGGAGAGAGACAGAGAGGGAGAGAGACATCAATGTATGGTTGTTTTTCACCTGCTTCCAGCCACAGACCTGACTGGAGACCTGGTTTGCAACCTTGTTATGTGCCCTGGCTGGGGAATCGAACCTGCGACCTTCGGGTTCGCAGGCTGGCACCTTATCCACTGTGCTACCAGCCAGGGCCAAGGCCTCAATTCTTACTCCACTGTTGCCTTTTTAAGGTGCTAATTAGTGATGACAGAAGCATGTGTGCTTAGCCCATATTGAATGCTCACTGTGTGAAAGTCTCTTCCATTCTTGACCATGATTATAGTACATCCTTGTTCTGCCATGAAAAAGGGTGTTTTGGCAATTACATTTGTAAGGCCCAGGAAAATGCCCTTGGTTTCGTGTGAGGTGAATGAACCGCAGAGTAGAATGACAGAGGGTTGGGGGGACTTTTGTGTGATTTTACTGGAGGATCTCTGGACAAATGGGTCCAAGTAGCTAGACAAGCTTCTCTGACACAGGCTCCGTATCTACTAACCTGTCCCAGGAGGTGTGGAGTGGGGAGGATGGTATTTTCCAATTTCTTTCTCTACCTCAGCACTGGGGTTTCACAGGATGAATGTTGGAAATGCTAATATATAGCCCAATCTAAACTGTCTTTCAAAAGTATATATTTCCCCGCACATGTTTATTTGAAGGCATCTGAAAGGTCTAGCCAGTAACGCATCCCTGCTCACAGCAGCTATAGCAGAATACCAGAGACTGGGGGGCTGACACAACAGACAATTATTTGTCACAGTTCTGGAGGCAGGGAGCCCACAGTCAGGGCGCCTGTGGGGTCTCGCTCTAGGGAGAGCCTCTTCCTGGCCTGCAGATGGCTGCCTCCTTGCTGTGTCCTTACCTGGTGGAGAGAGTGATCTCTGGTGTTTCATTTCTTTTTTAAAGATGTTATTCATTATTTTTCAGAGAGAGGGGTAGGGAGAAAGGCAGAGAGGGAAAGAGACATCAATATATGGTTGCCTTTCACCTGCCTCCAGCCATGTATCTGGCTGGAGACCTGGCTTGCAACCTATTATGTGCCCTGGTTGAGGATAGAACCAGCAACCTTTGGGTTTGCAGGCCGGCACCTTATCCACTATGCCACCAGCCAGGGCCTTTGTTTCTTTTCTTTTCTTTTTTAAAAAGATTTTATTTATTATTTCCAGAGAGAAAGAAGAAGGGAGAGAGGCAGAGAGGGAGAGAAACATCAATGTATGGTTGGTTGCCTTTCACCTGCCTCCAACCACGGACCTGGCTGGAGACCTGGCTTGCCACCTGGTTAAGTGCCCTGGCAGGAGAATCAAACCAATGACCTTTGGGCGCCTAATCCACTGGGCTACCAGCCAGGGTTATTGTTTTTTTTTTTTTTTTTTTTTTTAAGCTTTTATTTATTTGTGTTTTAGAGGGGAAGGGAGGGAGAAAGAAAGGGAGAGACACATCAGTGTGTGAGGGAAACAGCGGTTGATTGCCTCTTGTTCACATCCTGACTGGGGACTGCATCCACAACCCAGGCACGTGCCCTGACTAGGAATTGAACTGGTGACCTTTTGCTTTGCAGTTTGATGCTCAAGCAACAGAGCCACATGGGTCAAGCCTCTGGTGTTTCTTATAAGGACACCAAGCCCATCATAGGGGCCTTACTCTCATGGCCTTATCTAAACTTATTCACCTCCAAGAGGCCATGCCTCCTATCTCAACCCCACTGGGAGTAAGGGTTTCAGCACATGAATTCGTAGGTGGCACAGTTAGTTCATAGCAACCTCTAGAACTTTTCGCCAATATTAAAACAATAAAATGATGATTTGTCCCAGGCTTATTTCATTTTGGCCCAGCCCTCACTGAAACCTTGACTCAACACAGCCATCCCCAGGGCTCAGAGAGGGAGGGCGGTGGCCTTGCTACCACACTGCGACAGAAGGGCAGAATCAAGATTTGTATCTGAGTTCAGATAAATGAAAAGTCTAAAGATCACCCCTCAACATTCACCCCACCTCAAATCTGTTCCCCACCAGGGTGAGTCCTTGGCTTCGGCAGGAAAGTTCCGTGGACTCCAGAACCATCTCAGAACCAGGTGAACAGGGGTGGGTGGGTGGCGACTCCGAGCACCCTTCTCTGATTGTTCTAATCCCGGCCAGTGAGGCTGTGCAAGGAGGAGTGGGAGAGGTCGACATGGGTCTAAGAGGTCATAGACGGTCCCCTGGGAAGGACTAAGGGCTGGGTTGGTGGCATTCCACAGGGTAGGGACACCCTACAGCGATGGTGTGGTGGTTGGACTGGCCAGTGTGCTTCCTAAATAGACCAGCTGCTCCCTTTCAGACACCCCCAGGCAAAGCAACTATGACATCTACAGGGTGCCCAGCAGTCAGAGCCTGGACGACCGTGGGTATGTGCCCCAGGGAAAATGCCCATCAGCTTGAAATGCCCACATCCCCAGGGTACCTTCCCAGTCACCATGTTTCCGCTGTCCTGTGCCAGTGTGTTGATGGGACCACTACAGGCCCTATGCAGCTGGCCATTTGGGAAACCAAGGCCCAGAGAGGGTGGGGCTCTCCTGTTGAGGCCCAGTACATCAGCCCCCTCTGGACTGACCTGCTTCTGACTCCCCTCAGGTACAGCCCTGACTCTCGGGTGGTCCGCTTCTGCAAGGGCACCAGCATTGGGCTGCGGCTAGCTGGAGGCAACGATGTGGGCATCTTTGTGTCGGGGGTGCAGGAGGGCAGCCCGGCGGAGGAGCAGGGCATCCAGCAGGGAGATCAGATTCTGCAGGTAACCTGGAGGTGGCTGGCACCGGGTGGGTTGGCATGTTGGGTGGTACTCCCTTGTCTGTTACAGCCTGTGTCTTCCCACCGGGTCTGCCGAGAGCAGGTGTGACCTGCTGTCCGGGTCTGTATACTATTGTCCCTGTTACGACCCTGAAGGTTGGTGTCTCTGACCTACTCTCTGTGCCTACACGTCATTGTCTCTCTCACAACCCTGTGACTAAGTCTTAACTTGGAGTATCACAAAATTTCCACCAATGTCACGATTTTGTCACTACTGTGACTCCCATTCTCATGCTTCGATGATGACAACCCACCATACCTCAGTTATTCATGTACTGATTGCAGGTCCTGGGTCCTGGATTTTGGGTCAAGACCTTCATGTATGTGTGATGCCCATGTTGCCACAGGGTGATGCCTCCATCAGCCGTCCCCAGTCACCGGGACCCTTGAAAGCAAATCTGGAAGCCATTGTGGGTGGATTTTGTCTAGAGGGAGAGTTGGGATCTGATGACTGGAGCTTCATCCATCCCCTACCCCTTTCGTGGCAGGTGAATGACATGCCCTTCCAGAACCTGACTCGGGAGGAGGCTGTGCAGGTCCTGCTGGGGCTGCCACTGGGCGAGGAGGTGGAGCTGGTGACGCAGCGGAAGCAGGACAGTGAGTCAGTGTGGGGAGAGGAGCTGGGCGCCCAGCGGTGAGGCCACTCTCTGGGGAAGGGGAAGGCCTAGGCAGCAGCCCTCTGGCTTAGAGCCTTTCCCTGTCCGCAGTCTTCCAGAAAATGGTGCAGTCCCGTGTGGGGGACTCCTTCTACATCCGCACACACTTTGAGCTGGAGCCCAGCCCACCTTATGGCCTGGGCTTCACCCGTGGTGATGTCTTCCACGTGCTGGACACGCTGTATTCAGGCCCTGGGCAGAGCCACACCCGCGGAGGCCACTGGCTGGTGGTACGCATGGGGCGTGACCTCCGGGAGCAGGAGCGTGGCATCATTCCCAACCAGAAGAGGTGGGGACCACTCCCCACCCTCCGTTGGGCTGCCCCCAGCCTCAGTTTCCCCATGATGTCAATTCTTAGTAATGTTGATGGTTCGTCCTGAGGAAATGTGCAGAAGGCTCAGGGTGGCACAGCTGCACTTGTGTGCATTTCCCAGGGCTGTTGTCACAAACCACCACAAACTTAGTGTCTTCAATCCACATACACCTGGATATCAGGAGTCCAAAATGAATGTTTTAGGGCTGGACTCTAGGTGTGGGCAGGGCGTTCCTTCTGGAGGGTCCAGAGGAGAACCATTGCCAGCCTGTTCCAGCTTCTAGAGGTGCTGCATCCCTGGTTTGCGGCCCCTTCCTCCATCCTCACAGACAGCAGTGCAGCCTCTTCCATCTCCAACTCTGACCCTTCTGTCTCCCTCTTATGATGACCCTGTGATGATACTGTCCCCCCACCCCCACCCCAGGAATCCAGGGACACCTCCATCTCAGGGGCCTTAACTTAATGCCATCTGCAGAGTCCCTTTACTCTGTGAGGTGACATGTACACAAGCCCTGAGACCGGGACGGGGTCTTCTTTGGGGCTGTTATTGTGTTGATCCTAGTGCTCACTAACCCCTCTCCTCCCCAGGGCAGAGCAGCTGGCCAGCCTGGAGGCTGCCCAGCGGGCTGTGGGGCCTGGGCCTGGCGCCTCCGTGGGCTCTGGTCGGCGGGCGGAGTTCTGGCGATTGCGGGGTTTTCGTCGGGGAGCCAAGAAGACCACCTATCGTAGCCGAGAGGACCTGTCAGATCTGACCAGGCAGGGTCACTACCCACCGTATGAACGCGTGGTGCTGCGAGAAGGTGGGACCCAGGTTAAGGGGGCCACATAACTTCAAATAAGTTACAAAGATTTCTAGTGTAACCTTCAGAAGCCACACTGCTTACCTCTCTCCTTCCTCTAAGAATATCCACTTTTGGTTATTTTAGGGCACAGAGGGGACAGGAAAGGGCTTCGTTCCCTAAAAATTAATTCCTAGCTCTGGCTGGTGTGGCTCAGTTGGTTGGTGCATGGTCTGGTAACCGAAGGGCTGTGGACTCAATTTCCGATCCTGGTGTGTTTGATCTATGGCATGTGTGAGGCAACCGGTCGACGCTTCTCTCTGACATCAATGTTTTTCTCTCTTCCGTTCTTTCTTCCCAAAAGCAATGAAAAAAGTGTCCTTAGATGAGGATAAAAAAATTTAATTCCTATATTCAATAGAAATATGCAGGCCACATGTAAAATCTATAAAAAGAAATAGTTGAGCCCTGCTGGTGTGGCTCAGTAGATTAAGCACCAGCCTGCAAACAGTAAGTTGCAGGTTCAATTCCTGATCAGGGCACATGCCTGGGTTGCAGGCCAGGTCCCCAGCTGGGGGTGTGCAAGAGGCGACCGATTGATGTTTCTCTCACACATCAATATTTCATCTCCCTCTCTCTAAAAATAAATATGTAAAAAATATTTTTTAAGTGGTTGACAATAATTTTTTTTAAAGATTTTATTTCATTATTTTTAGAATGAGGGGAAGGGAGAGAGGCAGAGAGGGAGAGAAACATCAATGTATGGTTGCGTTTCACCTGCCTCCAGCCACAGATCTGACTGGAGACCTGGCTTGCAACCTGGTTATGTGCCCTGGCTGGGGAATCGAACCTGCGACCTTTGGGTTCGCAGACCGGCACCTTACCCACTGTGCTACCAGCCAGGGCTGACAGTATTTTTAATATTGTAAATTTTTAAAATTTAATCCTCACCTGAAGATATGTTTATTGCTTTGAAAAAGAGAAACATCAATGTGAGAGAGAAACATCGATTGGTTGCTTTCCATACACAACCCGACCAGGGATTGAACCTGTAATCTTTTGGTGCGTGGGACAATGATCCTACTAAGCTGCCTGGCCAGGGCAATAATTTATTTTTTAACATGTTCTATCCAAAGTATTATTTCAAGAGATAAATTCATATAAAATTATTAATGAGTTTTTCAAACCCTTTATTATTTAATTTTGTACTAAGTCTTTGAGATCTGGTGTGCGTTTTGACTTAGCACATATTGGTTCAGACAAGCCTTATTTCAAATGCTCAACAGCCACATGTAGCCAACAGCTGCTGTACTAGACAACACAGCAAAAGGGGTTTATTCATTAGGGGGTACTGCCAATTTAAGGTTGTCAGTGTGGTAAACAATGCCCTAAAAATACATGCCTACCGTGAACAGGTATTGAGACCAGAATATGTCCACACACATTCGCAACAGAATTATTCATAACAGTCAAAAGGTGGAAATAACCCAAATGTCCATCAACTGGACAGATAAACACAGTGACATCCACCCACAGACTAGAGCCATGAAAAACAGCGAAGTGCCGATACTACAACGTGAATGGAGCTTGAACACATGATGTTCAGTAAGAGAAGCCAGGCACAAAAGGCCCGACATGTGTGTTTCCATTTATGTGATTCCACTCATAGGAGGTCCCCCTACATTGTGAATGTAGTAAATGCCACTGAACTGTACACTTTGCAATGTACAGGTGAAAATATTAAATTTCATGTTCTCTGAATTTTACCACAGTTTTAAAAATACACTGCCACAAAACAAGCACATAGAACCTTTCCCTGCTTGAGAAGGGGGAAGGGGAACAGCCTCACCCAGACTTAAGGGAAGAGATTAAGCGTTTACCTGGTCTCAGGGGAGAAGGGATTAAAACCAGGTGCAGAGGCTTTTAGAAATAAATACTGCAGGAGGATGGGGAGAGCTGTGCACCCAGGGTGAGAAAAGACTGAGCTGCCTTCAGCTGCTGCACCAACATCCAGACCAAAAAAAAAAAAAAGAGACTCAAAGCCTGTGTAGTTAATTTCTACTCCCAGCCAGTGCAAGTTTAGAAATATGAATGTATTAAGCTTTTGAGAGAGAGAGAGAGAGGAAGGGAGGGAGGTGGGCCTCCGGAAGAGGAGAAAAGGAGAAGGTGCAAAGAGAGGGCTGGCTACTCACTTTCCTCCCACCAAGATGTCTTCTGCACCAGTTTCTACACTAAGCATCTATCGCTTAGTCCAGAGGTCTGCAAACTCTTGCTGCACAAGGCTGGACAGTAATTATTTTAGAGTTTGTGGGCCAGGTGGTTTCTTTCAAAACTACTCTACTCTGTAGGAAGGCAGCCAGAGATAGTACATAAATAGATGGACATGATTGTGTGCCAGTGAAACTTTAAAAACAGGCAGTGGGCCACATATGGCCCCAGCGTTGTAGTCATTGTTTGCGGACCATTGAGTTAGCTAGGTTCAACTGCTCTAAGAGAGACCTCAAGTGATGGCTGCTTTGAGAGTTTCTTTTTCAAGTAACAGCCCCAGTGTAAGCAGTTGAGTGTGGCCTGGCTGCTTCAGTTTCAGGGATCCAGGCTCCTCGTCTTATTTTTCTGCCTGTGTGGTCCAAGATGGTGCACCGATACCCCACTGCAGCCAGCAGAAAGAGGAAAGAGGATGGGGAGGGTTCACCCCTTTCCTTGAAAGCTATAAACCCAAATTGCACACATTAATTCTCTCGCACCCCACTGACCAGAACGTAGTCTCATGATCATCCTTCCCTGCAAGGAAGGCTGGGAGTTGTACTCTGTAGCTGAGAAGCCATGGGCCTGGCTATGAACTACTCCAGAGGGGGAGAGGAGAGTGGTCGTGCAAGGATGAATGGGGTCCTGATTCTTGTCATTATTTCTCGGCCCTCAGCCAATTTCAAGCGCCCAGTGGTGATCCTGGGACCGGTGGCCGACATTGCTATGCAGAAGTTGGCTGCTGAGATGCCCGGCCAATTTGAAATCGCAGGTGAGAAACCAGGTTCCTTGGCAACCCTGTTGGTGAATCATTTCACAACCCTTTCCCAGCCCCGGGGACTGAGGCAGCTTTGGAGAGGCTGCTAATGATGCAGTTTGGAGGTTAGAGTTAGAACAGGGACACCAGCACCCATTCTAATGCCCTGGCCCGACATCCTCAATCAATCTTGGTCCTGTTTGGCTGGATAGAGCCTCAGAGTTCTTAACACAGTTCACCAGATAGCCACTGCCAAATGGGCCGATGTGCTCGCCGTTCCTTCCTTTGTTCAAGAGAGACGTTTATTGGGCTATGGACAGTGTCAGACAAAACAGACAAGGTCCCCCAAGGAGACCAAAAATGAACAACTACAGAAATAAGCTGAAACTGGGGTCAACAAATTACATCTCCCAGGCTAGATCTGGTCCACCAGCTGTTTTTATACAGCCTATTAAAAATGGTATTTACATATTTAATTTAATTTACATAGTTCAAGGTTGAAAAGAAGTTAAAAATTTTTTGAGACATGGCCCTGGCTGGTGGCATAGTAGATAAAGTGCCAGCCTGTGAACCCAAAGGTCGCTGGTTCAATTCCCTGCCAGGGCACATAACCAGGTTGCAGGCCAGGTCTCCAGCCAGGTCCATTGCTGGAGGCAGGTGAAAGGCAACCATACATTGATGTTTCTCTCCTTCTCTGAATCTCGACCTTCCCCTCTCTCTAAAAATAATAAAATCTTAAAAAAAAATTTTCTTGACACATGGAGAGAACTGAAAGCTGTAACTCGAACATGAAGGTTCACAGCAGCATTACTCACAATAGCCCAAGGAGTGGGTACAATCCAAGTGTCCAAGGACAAATGAATGAGTCAAGTGTGGTCCATCCAGACAATGGAACGGTATTCAGCTTTAAAAAGGAAGAAAATTCTGCCCCATGCTACGTTATGCTCCATATAAGAACTCAGACACAGGAGAAATACTATGGGATTCCACTCAGATGGTCTCTAGAGGAGTCAGATCCGTAGAGACAGGAAACAGATGGTGGGAGCCAGGGTCTGGGGAGAGGATGGGAAGTTGGTGTTTAACGGGAACAGAGTTCCAGTTTGGGAAGGTGAGAAAGTTCTGGAGGTGGATGGAGGTGATGGCTGCACAACAATGTGCTTAATGCCACTGACCTGTACGCTTAAATGCAGCTGCTTTTGTCACAGGCTGAGCAAAGGCTTAGAGTCAGGACCAAGCCTAGGAGAACAAGTATCTGGAGCACAGACTGCATCAAGCTCCTGACCCTGTCACTTGTTGGCTCCATGACTCTGAGCTGGTGACCTTAAGTCCCTGAGGGTGTTTTTCCCCATCTGCCAGATGGGCCAGTAAGAAATAGCCTCCCCTCCTCAAGAGAAGCTGAAGGCTGATATCAGGAGGGGACACAGATCAGCACCACTGGGCACAAGTCCAGTGGGAGCTCCTACTGCTGCTGCTGTTAGGATTTCTCTCAAGGGCGATGAGGAACCATGGTGGGTTCTTGAGCAGGGGAGGAACAGGTACACATGGGTTCCAGGGGCTAAGGGATTGCCCACCTGAAGCTGCCGGTTGCCTCTCCCCTCTACAGAGAGTGTGTTGAGGACTGACAGCCCTTCTAAGATCATCAAACTGGACACTGTGCGGGTGATTGCGGAGAAAGTAAGCAGGGCTGTGCTGTGGGTCCCATTTCAATGGATAGAGAGACTGAGGCCCAGGCATCCAACCTGTTCTCTCCCTATGTCCCGCAAGTGTGGTCTCCCATGGAGCCCTCTTTGGAGGCTTTGTGATATTGGGGCTAGGGGGGGTCAGAGCCTGCCCAGGGTCACACAGCAGCAAGCAAGCCCTGTGAAAAGACAGGGAGATTCAAACTGAGGCTCTGGTGCTCAAGACACTGTGGTCTGGGTTATCACCAACCCCCACCCCCAACATGCTGGCCTGTGGATGTGCAAGACTGGATGGGGTCTGTTCTGACCTTTTTCTCTCTGATTCGCTTACCTCTTTTGGCCTGTTTCTGGGTGTGTTTCTCTCTGCACTCTCCCTCCCCCACTGCCCCTGGCCCAGGACAAGCACGCGCTCCTAGATGTGACACCCTCAGCAGTTGAGCGCCTCAACTACGTGCAGTACTACCCCATTGTGGTCTTCTGTGTCCCTGAGAGCCGCAAGGCCCTTAAGTCTCTGCGCCAGTGGTTGGCACCAGCCTCCCGCCGCAGCAGCCGCCGTCTCTATGCTCAAGCCCAGAAGCTGTGGAAGCACAGCGACCACCTCTTCACAGGTAGGGCAGGCGTGGAAGTCCCAGAGGAAGGCCCTGGTTCTAGCCTGAGTCTCTCAGCCCACACTGATGCCCCCTTCCCACAGCCACCATTCACCTGCATGGCACAAGTGACAGCTGGTACCAGGAGCTCAAGGCCATTATCCAAGAGCAACAGGTTCGGCCCATCTGGACAGCCGAGGACCAGGTACCTGGCCAGCATGTAGGGCCTCTCTGGATTTAGGGCTAGGTCAGGGGTCAGGGGCATGGCCAAGACCAAGATCTGACCAGAGTTTAGGGTCTGGATTGGGGACCTGAGGTGAGATGGGACTGAGGGTGGATCCAAGGGTTGGGACTCAACTCAGATTTGGGAGCTCAGCCTTGAGTCAGACAAGGGCTCAATGGTCAGAACTCACCCTGGGGTCAAGGGTTAAGTATCAGTTTGAAGGTCAATGGTCTTACTGGTTTGGGACTGGAGTTTGAAGGTGGTGTCCTGGGTTGGGGTTCGGCCTGAGGTCCTGAAGGGCCTAGGCTGGAGATTTTGGCTCAGCCAGCCAAACTACCCTACAGCTAGATGGCTCCATGGAGGACAACCTGGACCTCCCTCATCATGGCCTAGCCGACAGCTCAGCGGATCTGAGCTGTGACAGCCGGGTCAATAGTGACTACGAGACAGATGGCGAGGGCTACACAGATGGTGAGGGCGGGCCCTACACGGACGTGGATGAGGGGCCTCCAGCACCAGCCCTGGCCCGGTCCTCGGAACCTGTGCTAGTGGACAAATCCCAAAGCCTGCTGGATCACGGGGGATCCTCAAGTCACCAAGGGGCTCAGGTGAGCACAGTGTGGGTGATGGCATTAGCAAGGGTCTGGGGATGGAGTGGAGCAGATACATGGGGACCCTGTTTTGTGTCAGGGTATCAACAAACCAAAACTTCTCGGTCAGATCCATATCTGGGACCTGGACCGAGGCTGCATAAACCACTAAATCACTTACCGCAGTATTTCCTTATCTGGGATACAGGATAGATGCCAAAAGTCTTGACATCATAGAGTGGTTGTTTAAATTTAGCACATTTAACACAAGTTCTGGCTTATAGTAGTTGGATTTTTAACAATAACACATTTTTTTTTTAAGTTCTTGGTCTATTTGGGGCTGCCTTAGGACCTGTAGTGCTTATCTGTGAGTTTGGCACAGACACCCCTTCCTCCAGACCCTCTCTTGGTAAATGTAAAAATGTACAACCTACATCACCGGTTGGACTGGTGGTCCCTGGGGTTGGGCAGTGCCCACCCTGCTCAACTCATGGCATCCTGCTTATCGGGCAGGTACTGCCCCCCAAGCACTTCACATATGTGAACTCATTTATGAACTCCTAACAGCAGTCCTCTGAGGAATTTCATAGGTGGGAAACCCAATTCTCCTTTTGCTAACAGGCTAGGAGACAGCCAAGACCTTCCTCTGTCCCAGTATCTTCTCACTTAAAATTGGGGATGAGCTGCAATCTTGTGGTGGGAGCAAGGAGAAAGCCTGTGGGAAGCACTGCCTGGGTGAAAGTGGGAAAGTGGAATGAGGGGTGGTTACTCACCCTAATTTATCACACTTTGGGGGAAGGGTTAACCTGCTTTCTCCCTCTCCAAGGTGGACAGCCACCGCCCACAGGATCAGTGGCGACAGGACAGCATACGGTAAGAGCTTCTGCACTCCAGGCTGGAGCCCCTCGATTCTTTCTCTGGGACTCAGGGTTTGGATGGGGGTCAAGAAAAGACCTAGAACCAAGCTATGCTTTTGTGGCACTATCCTGGTAGGAAAGATAGAGCCAGACAGAGCAAATCTAAGCCCCATATAAGTAGGAACCCTCTTTTTGGTAAGACTGGGAAGGCTTCCTGAAGGAGGGGACATTGGCGCTGGGGCTTTGTGAAGGCGTTCATTAGTAAGCCCAACCCCCAAATGGTAGTCTTGCTCCTCTCTGCCCAGACCCAGTGTGCCCAGCAGAGCCAGACTCAGTTCATGGTAGGTAAGTCCACACCCTCCCCATCGGCAGCCTCTATTCTATTTCCTGATGCCTAGGACATATGCTCGGGAAGCTGTGAGGAAAAAGTTTACGCAAGCCAGAGATGTGGGGTCCTCTGACGAAGATGGCTATGACTGGGGCCCAGCCACTGACCTGTGACTCCCAGGTGGCCAGCTGGCCCCTCCCTTTTCCTTCCTGGAGCTGGGACTTGGTTTTCCATACAGGACCTCAAACCCTGCCTCCTTCCACCTGGTCTTTAATAAACATTTTCACAGCATTGGCTTCTAATGGCTTTCAGTAAGGACAAGGATGCCAGAGTTAAGTCTTGTTTTTCCTCTGTTAACCCCACACACCCTGATCTGAGACATTATCCATTTGATAAACTTTTAATTTTTATACATCAGAAAATAATACAGAGCCAAGAATCCTCTGCAGCCCGGCCAGCAAAGAAGGCACCGCTGACGGGAGGTCCAGGGCCAGTGGGGTTAAGGCACAGTGGTGGGGGTGGTGACCAGTCACAAGTATATAGGCTGCTCCTGGCCGGTGAGCAGGCGATAGGTGGTGGCTGGCATGGTCTTGATGTGGACCTAGGGGATGGGAAAGGAGTTGGGGACTCAGTGTGGGCCCGGGCTAAGGGGAGGGCAAACCTAGTCCCACCTACTGCCCACGCACCTCAGTGTGGGCCTCGGTAAGCAGCTCAATGACACGGGCATGTGGTGTGGCCACCACACTCTGCCCATTGATCTCGATGATTCGGTGTCCCACACGAACACCCCCACGCTCAGCAATGCCACCACGGAGGAGACTGCAGATCTGATGGAAAGGAAAAGGTCATGCTACCCAGAAGGGCATGCTTAAAGCTGCCCAACCCCAACATAGCACCCTGGGCTGGGGTCTTACAATGCCATCCTCGACGCAGAAGCCCAGCTGCTCACGGGCATGTGGCCGGTGGATGATGGCTGTGGTGACTGGCGGGCAGTGGACGATGCTGAGGTTTACCAATGTCTGCGACTTTACCTCCTATGCAGGACAAGGGATGTTGGCTTAGCTGGGCCTCCAGGGGGCTGCTGGACCACTTGCAACCTCCTCTGAGCCTCATAGTTTATCCACCCGGAAAATGGAGATTTGGAGTCAAGGTTCTAGATTCTAGAAGACCCCTCAAGAAGCAGTTAAGAACACAGGTGGGACTCGGATGGCTACAGGGTTGGTGCTGTGTGACCTCTCACCTCCCTGACTCCCTGGGCTTCAGTCTCCTCATGATCAAAAGCAAGTTACTAGCAGTGTCTACAAGGCAAGGTTATAAAAACTCAGTAACATGCTGAGTGGACTGTGTTGGAACCACTCTTCTGTCCTAGCCATGTCCCTCCTCATCACTGGGCCTCACTTTATTTGGGCAACAAGGGTCAAGACTCGAACACACTTAGTGCTGAGGTCACCCTAGATGGATGACATCCCCTCTCCCAGCCTGTTTCTCTAAGCGTACAGGAGCTGGCAGGATTCTACCAGGTCCCTTATGGACTGGGCCCAAAGATGTGTCCAAAGAAGGCCTTGGTGTGGCCTTGGGTACCTCTTCCCAGCTACACGGAGGCAGGCCTGCCCCCTGGGGCCCTCAGCCCAGACCCCTGACCCCCACGACCCCAGGACTCACTCGGATAGCGGCCTGGACAGTGGCCAGGGGAAGCCCCACAAGGCTGGTCCCGTTGATGGCAGTAAGGCGGTCCCCAATGCTGAGGGCCCCTGAGCGCTCAGCTGGGCCCCCGTGCAGCAGGTTGGCGATGACAGCCGTGGGCAGCAAGGAGCCCCAGCCTGACTCCACCAGAGCCACGCCCAAGCCCTCACCCCGGCGCTTCTCAATGACCACCTGGGAGAGGACAGAGTGAGGCATTGAGGGCTGCTTGGTGGGGACTGGCAGGGGGTGGTCCACCCACTTGCTCACCTCCCTGCAGTTCTCGCTGTTGGAGAAGTGGTCGAGATCCCCGTTGTGGAGGTAGCCGGAGCTGGTGGCCCCCTGGCTTGGCTGGGTGCCCACCTGCTGAGGGTCAATGCCGCTTTCCTGCAGGAACTGGCTATAGGCCACAGCGAAGGCCTGACCGATGGCCTGAGCAATGAGCTGGGCCTGCGGAGGATGGGCAGCATCTCCCTGGGTGGGGGTCATACCCTCCTCCTTCTGGTCCCCCAAATCTTCTGACATCTCAGAGCCCAGCCCTCCCACCCAACCTGGGACAAGACTCCTAGAAGACAGTCTGTGTAGATTTTGGGAAAATGGCCGTTGTCTTGGAGGATCTGTGGAGAGAGACAGGCCTAGGGCAGAGAAGGTTTGGGGGTTTGGTGCCCGTCTCACAGTCTTATGGAAAAATTGGAATATGTGGGACCTGTTGGAGGGATGGAGACAGCTGCCATCACTGAGGACCAATGAGAGGATTGTGGGAGCAACTGAGCTCTAGAGGAGGGTGGGGGCTGGTCCACGTTCCCCTGTGCTGCAGGACACCCAGAGCCCAGCTGCTCACATCATCTGAGTGGAAAACGTGGCAGATCATCTTGTAGAGCCGGTGGCCCTGAGCCTGGGATGCTGGCCGCCGGGCCGCTCGCCGGCGGGCCATGATCACCAGCACACTGCCAATGTCGGCAATGTAGGAGATAGTTTGCAGGGCATGGTCCATCATGGCCTCCTGGAAGTGGGAGAGATCAGGCCTGGGTAGGCTGCAGAAACCTCAGCAGAGCCCCCCATACCCCAAAGCCCCGGTCTGGGTCCTGTACCTGGGAGTCGACCATCAGAACCTTAATCCTCTTGGTGGAGATAAAGAGGTCCACCTCTGTCATGGGCTGAGTCTCCCCATCAGGGGCCTGCGGAGGTGGGGTGAGAGGCAGAGGAACCCAAAGATCCAGCCTTTGCCTTATCAGGCCCCAGGCCTTGGAAGACCCAGTCTATAACCTGCCTGCCCGCCAACCCACCTGCCAGCCCCTGGCTTCACCTTGACGCGGTCCACGGCCTCCTGGGCCTGGGCCATTCGAATGCTGGGGGGCGGGTTCCGCTCGGACACCAACTGGGTGGAGCCCAGATATTTGGCCCCAAATATAACACCATCTCGGAGGTCCTCATGGTCACAGGGACCTGATACTGAGGGCAACAGTGGAGGCAGGTCAGTCCCCAAGAGCCCTGGACAGGCTTGTCCACCCCCATGGGTTTGGTCCAGGATCTTGGTTGCCTGAAGTCTGGAAGCACGGAGATCTACCCTCTCATGAGCTGATACTGTTGACCCACATGGGTCTGTCCACTTTCCCAGGACTATCCCACCAGCAGGGAACACAGCCCAGCAGCCTGGCCCTGTCTAAACCTGTCTGGTCCGGCACTCTAGAGCCAACTATGTCCATGACTCAAAGATTCCCAAGCACAGGACCTAGTTCTAGGGGCTTTTCACAGCTAGATCCAAAAATAGCACCTCCACCCTGTGTTTCTAGAATTCCATGATTAGGCTTAGAACCAGATGGTCCCACTCCCATTTCTAAAACCTATAACATTATAGAACTATAATCAATTCCACCCAATGGTTCTGGAATTCCTCTTGAATCAATCTACAGGCAATTAGCTCTGCCTATTATTCTAGAATTCTCCCCTATCTGCCTAGGATCATAGAAAACTCTACTCCATGGTCATAGAGGTACCCACCCAGGGAGACACAACTGTCCATACATCTAAAACTCTCATACTGTCCAAAACCCCAGCTGGCTCTGATATACATCTCTTGAACTCCCTGACAAGTTTCAAACCACAGAATTTGGTCAGGGGTTCTAGAAACCAGCATGACTCCAGAACCAGACTTTTCCACTCCATGATTCCTGAATTTCTTAATTGTGGCAGCATTGGGTAGTTCTTCCAATGGTTCTAGAATTCATTCAATAATTCACCACCACAGATGCACCCCATGAATTACTTCAACATTCAGAAACAAACCACTTTGGCACGGTTCTAGAAATGAGCTAGCCCTGACCCACATAAAGCTTTGCCTACATGGCTCCAGAACCCTCTGAGCAACATAAAACTGACAGACAGCTCCGCCAGAAGTTCTAGAATGTTCCAACAATAGCTATTACTTTTTGGTTTAGAACCACAGGTATAGTCCCCAGTGAAGTAAATCACTCTCTTGTCTGTGAACTTAAACCACAGGTATCTCTGTCCATCGTCCTTCATGATCTAAACAGTCTGGGACAACAGATAACTCTGCTCTGGGGTTCTGGAACTGTACCATCCAATATGGCAGCCACCAGGCACATATGGGCATTATGCACTTGAAATGTGGCTGGTCTGGACTGAGATGTGCTCTAAGTACTAAATACACACTGGATTTGGAAGCTCTAATATGAACAAAAAGTAAAATAATTGCAAAATGTTAATTATATGTTAAATATTTTAAATATATTGGGCTAATTAAAATGTGTTATTAGTGTTACCTGTTTATTTTTTTAAATGTGGACAACTAGAACATTTCAAGTCATATATGGCTCACATTAAATTGCTGTCTAGAACTTTCTGATGACTCCTCCAGACTCTTCCTAGATCTAGAACACCTCCTACTGGTGTACATCCACAGACAAATTATATTCATTCTGTGGTTCTAGAACTTCCCAGTCCAAGTAGAAGCAGACAGCTCTGTTTATCATTCCAGAATACTCTCATCAGCCTAAGTTCCTTTAATCAGGACCATAGGCAATATGCCAAGTTCTGGAACTCCTTAGGTGAGTCATAGCTCCACCCATGCCTCTAGAATCTTCTTGGCACTACAGGGCTAAACTATCTCCTCTTTGCACAGCCACAGAATTTGCTGTTTGACATACAGCCTCAGGTACTTTTGGGGAAAATTCGAGGCTACACCAGGTGACCAGAACTGATTGTTTCAATGCCTTTAGAGCAGAGCTTGGCAAACTCCCCAGCAAAATGTCAAGTAGTAAGTTAGTTTTTATTTTGCGAGCCAGGTGGTCTGTGTTGCAACACAAAAGCCACCACAGACAATATATAAATGAATGGACATGATGGTGTCCCAATAAAACTTAACATTGAGTTGCATATTATTTTCAAATGTCAAGAAATACAACTCTTCTAATTTTTTTCTGACTATTTACAAATACAAAAGTCATCATAGCTCACAAGACCTACCAGGACAGATGGTAGGTCAGAGTCGGTCCATAAATGGTGATTTGCCAATACCTGCCCCAGCATGGAGTACTACAAATACCCAAGCCTGCCTTACTACCCTCGACTCATTCTAGAACATTTCCAAGGCTGTCTCTCATCTTCCAGGGCATCAGGAATCAACCTAAAACCATTCTCAGAGCCCCTCTAGAAGCAACCCCATACTGGCAAACTTTGAGTCAGATTTTGGGAGCCTGATTCAGACTGTTCTGGAACCCTTCAGTTCCGGGGGCTGGGGGTGACAGGACACTCACCCTCCTGGAGGGCAGGGTATGAGGCCACAGTCTTGGGGCTCTAGAAGAAGACAGAAGAGGGACAGGACTGAATGCCCTGGGCTTGGCTCCTGGCAGCAGATAAGGGGTGGTGGGTGGGGCAGGCACTACCTGGGCACCAGAAGGCCGCTCTTCGGGGGCAATCAGAGGGACTGTCTCCAGCCAAGGTTCGGGGGAGCTGCTTGAGCTCTTGCTGCCACACTGTTCAGCGGAGGCTCCCTCTTCCCATTCAGTGGGGCCAGTCTCCTCATCTGGGTCCTCAGGGGGCTGCAACAGGCGAGGAGCAGGGTCTGGAGGCTCCTTGGGACAAGACTGGGAAGGAGGACACTCCTCGAGGTGCAAAAGGCTTAGCAGGTCATCCCTGCCAGCCTCAGCAGACAAGAGGCCATGGGCATCAGCCACTTCCTGAGGTGCCAGGCCATGACCAGTGACAATGTGCAGGGGGCAAGGGAGTCCATCTGGGGACAGACCCACTAGATCACCAGGCAGAGCCTCAAACTGTTGCACCAGGTCCGAAATAGTTGGCCTGTCAAATTCCATCTGATTTAGGCTGCATGGGCCTTCTGGCACCGGGTCCCACTGGCAGTCCGGGGTGAGGTTCTGAGAGGGCACAAGTGTGTCCCTGGGCTCCTCCAAGTCCATGGCTGGAGGCCCTAGAGGGGGTTTGGGGGTTGTAAGGAATTCAATACCTGCACCTCAAGCTTAGGACAGTATATGAAAGACATTGAAAGATGAGACTTCCTGTACCAATTTGGTGCCAGTGCTAGTTGGGAACTGTTCATACAGAACACATAATTTAATCCCACCATATCCTGTAACGAAGGGTCTGCTGTGATCTCCATTTTACAAATTAAGAAACTGAGGCACAGAATGAGCATTTTAAAGGCAGTGGCATCTTGGGCTCCAAATACCAGGGGACTCCCCTGAACCTGTCACCCTGGCCCTCTCCCCACTGTGGACCCTGTTTACCCTCGCCCGTACTCTTCCAAGTTCTCCTTCCCTGCTGTAGATACACCCTGACAAACAGACCCAACAGGTGCAGATCCCCAGACCCCGGACTCAAGATCTCAACCTAAGACTTTAGACCCAGGACCTCAGACTTAATACTAGAGATCCAAGACACCAGAAAGCCGACTCTAATAACAAAACCTCAATGCCACGCTCAAGATGGACCCCCGACTCAGACCCAGACCCCAGACCCGGCCTGAAGACACAACTCGAGCCTGAAGCTACGAGCTAAGACCCCAATCCTTACGCAGACCCAAGATTCAAGACTTCAGGCGCCGGTCCCAGACCCCACTCTGCCATGCCGGGACACTCACTCCCCAAACCGAGGTGTTCTCACCGCAAAAACCTCCAGGACCCCACGTCCAGGGTCGGCAGGATCTCCCAGCCGGCTAGCTCACCATTCCTTGCCTGGGCGCTTGCAGTTCTAGCTGCTCAGCGTTCCAGGCCTACTGGGCATGCGCAGCATTGCGGAGCCTGCTGGGAAATGTAGTTCTAGCCGCCAAGAAGGACCGATAGGTGCCTGAACTGCTTGTAGTAAGTTCAAACTCCGAGCTTCCGTATACGCAGCGTGGGAGCCTGGGCTGGGCTCTGGGACTGTTACCTCTACTGCAAGATGGGCTTAATAATCACTGCCTGTCTCCTAAGACTGTGGTAATTATTCCAAGGAATAGCAGATGGGAGGATATGGGACTGGGAAATATTAAGAATGATAGATTGTCTCTTGAGACTGGTGGTGGATAACGTCAACGGTGTGGGGACACGGACTTCCCGTTTGGCTTACTGTAGGAGGCTGAATGGCGCTTCTTGGCTTAACGTTTCCTCCCTGAGTCTTGACCCTTAGTTATAAACTTAATAATAGGAAGGGTAATACCTCGTAATTGTGAGGATTAAACAAAATCAAGCCAGTTATGGATTTAATAATTAGGTTGGAATATGAGTCTAGTAAGTGTTAGCTTTCTAATGACTTCAGGCTTTGAATAATTGCACATTGAATAGAATCAGAAATGGATAAGGGGTGATCTTTAACGTAAGTAACCAAAGAAGGGCAAGAAGTCAGTGAAACACCCTTTTAAAATCTCCTCATACAGTAACTGGTATAGCGATAAAAATTTGTCACCATGTTTGCCTAAGTTTGGAATACTACATTTCCCAGGAATCTCTAGGAGCCTATGTCTCTCAAGCATCCTTAGGCCACTGACGTTTCCGAAAACGTGTACGTGTAGGTAGCCGGCGTACGTCATGGCGGCCAGAAGTTTATTCGGGGCTCTCCGGATTTGGGCCGGCTGGCGGGCTCGGGAGCTCCCGGACCCTGCCGCTTCAGGAAGACTCTTTTTACGGAATTATGCCAAGAAACCGGGTGAGCTGAGTTACAAGGGACCAACATGGGAACAGTGAGGATATTGGGTAGTTTGTAGTGCGCAGGCGCTGGTTGGGGAGGCGGTTCTTAGAATCAAGACGCTAGTGTAAAGACGGCGACGTCTAGGTTTCACACGCAGGCGCAGTTTGAGACCTAACGTAGGGCGAGAGTGGAGTGAGTACGCAGGCGCCAGTCTGAAGCTGAGCGTCCAGCGACCCGGGTGTGGGTTACGTGGAGCAACGCGCTTCACTGCGCAAGCGTGAGTTTGTTTTGGGGTGGGTGGGAACTTGCGTCCTAATACTGTGTTTGCCCTTAGATCACTGTGTGACTGACTGTTGGCAAGTCACCAGGAATTTGAGGATGCAGTGGGGGCACATCTGTTAACCACTTAGGTAAAACCAAAAGGTGGTTAATTAAATTTTAGCTGGTACAGCCTTGCCTGATCTTTGTTGAAAAGAGGGAATTGACAAATGTTAAGTCTCAGAGACACGGGAACACTTTCTCCGTGAGGTAAACGGAAAGAATCAAAATAGAATTAAAAGCGGTGACTTGGCCACTCTGAGCATCAGTGTTTTTTTGATGCATTATTCATGTCCAACTTAAAATCATTTGAGTTCAGTAGATGAAATCCAACCAGGGCCTGGGGCCACCTGCGAGACGGGATAGGAAAGGAAGGTTGGTCTCTGGAGGACTGAACTGAGCTTAACGGACTCTTTCCCTGCCCCCCAGTCATTAAGGGGGGCAAAGGTGGCAAAGGCGGTGTGGTCAGTGATGCCCTGAAGGACCCAGAGGTGTGCACAGACCCTGTCCAGCTTACCACTCATGCCATGGGTGTCAACATTTACAAGGAGGGCCAGGATGTGGTCCTGAAGCCGGATGCTGAGTACCCTGAGTGGTGAGTGGGCCTGGTTAGAGAAGGGGAAAACCTGTGATAGGTTGAAGCAGAGCCTGGTTGATTAAATCTGAAGTTTCTGGGAGGCAACATAAGAGTGAAGATCTGAGTGGGTGGAAAGAGCTTCAGTGGCAGTGGGAATAGCCAGTGCAAAAGCCGTGGGGCAGGACTAAATCTGTTTTTTAGGGAATGAGGTGAAGAGTAGGGATAGATCTGACAAGGAGGTCATGGAGCCCAGTCCTGGCAGGGGTTGGGGGCTGAAGGATTTGGATTTTGCTTTTGGCTCTGAGAGCATCAGCAGGTCATGGAAGCCATTGACATGTGCTGATCCTTAAAGCTGGGTAAGATGCAGAAAGGTTGAGTGGGAGGGGAGGGATTACAAATGCACAGCATGGACAGTAGCTAGGAGAGAGGAGGAGGCCTGGCATGTGCCCTCCTCAGACATCAACACTATTGAGATGAGGTGCTCCCTTGTTCCATAGCCAGAGACCTGGCTAGGGAAGATGAGGAACCACCCTAAGATGACACAGCCTCCCAGACCCAGTCCTGCCAGTGCCTCTGCCTAAGGTGCCTGGGGCCCAGGAGTCATGGAGGGCTGCTGGGCAGCCCTGATTCCTGCCCATGCCCTGTCAGGCTGTTTCAGGTGAACGTGGGCCCCCCTAAGAAGCTGGAGGAGCTGGATCCTGATACTCGGGAGTACTGGCGGCTGCTGCGGAAGCACAACATCTGGCGCCACAACCGGCTGAGCAAGAACCGAAAGTTTTAGTAGGAGCTGGACCGGAGCAACCTGACCTGCCAAGGGCCTTGCTAGGACCCAGAGGAGGGCCCCAGAGGGGCACAGCACCTCTCCCATCCTGCCCCACAGAAGACTTTATTTTCCTGGAGAAAACAGACTTTTCCTTACCTGCGTATGGCCTTCACAGTGAGGCTGGACCAGGGTCCCATGGACCAATAAAGACCTGCCAGGCCCTGGGTGTTACTGGGTGTTGTCTGATGTTGGGCCAGAGTGAAGTGGGGCAGGTGGCAGGGAGGTCAGCACCTCCTTAGATATAGTGGTTCCTGGCAATTGGCTGGCTTCCTGTAAGTCCATCGTGAAGGTGGGGTTCTTCCCTTGATTACCCCAGTTCCTCCTAGCACGGCCCAAGACGCCTCAGCCTCTCAAGTGGGAGGTTTTTCTAGCAAAACTCTTGCTTGAAAGGAACTCAAACCCGACTCAAGAAGTGTGAAGCAGAACAGAATGTGTGTGTGAAGCAGAACAGAATGTGTGAGCTTTAGGAACTGAAATGTCCAGTGGTAGCAATTGCTTGAGGCATGGCTAGGTCCAGATGCTTCAGTATTTAGCTATGTGGCTCTCTCCATCTCTGGATCCTTTTGATCCTCAGTAGATAATTCTTTTATGACAGGGGTTGGCTTAAGGGCCCCTGGCTGACAGCCCCACACCCAGTTCAGCAAGCCTAGTCAGATGAAAGGGACTTCCCTTTCCTTCTTGCCAACGTCATAGGTTATCCTTATTGGTTACGCACCTGAGCCCCGGGACATGGGCCTACCAACCATCCTGTACACCCCCACTCATGCCCAGGTCTCACCAGAAAATGTATCCTGGAGTGCAATGGGGTGCCATAAACATGATCCACAGCCCCAGGGAGAACCTCAGCTCTGAGTGGTCCTAACTCCTACCCTGCCTGGCTGTGAGGGAGGGATCTTAAGGACAGGATCCCAGGGACAAGGCTAGTAGTCCTACCAAATTGGAGGAGGCTGAGGGTGGGGACCCACCAAGCAGTGCCTGTAAGGTTCCACCCCAGCCTTTGCAGGTGCCAACTAGAAAGGTTGGGGTGGGGTTTGGCACCACCCTTCAGGCCCCTAGGTCCATACACTGGCTGGGCAGGGTGGGGTCCCCACAGCTAATTCTGTCTGGTCCTAGGAAAACGGGAGCCTTTATCAGCTTAGGAGGACTCTGCCTAGGGGTTTATCGAAAACCTGCCCTCCCAGGTGGCCCACCCTGGGCAGGTATCTCATTCCAACCCTCCCGTGATCCTTAGGGTGAAAACCAAAGTTGTAACTACCACAGGCCCTGCCTGACCTGCCCTCACCCCCTCCTTGCACATATGTCTCTCTCTTCCCTTCACTCACTGCTCCATATGGTACACGGGCTCCTCGATGTTCCTTCAGCTGCCCTGGCTGGTCCTTCCCCAGGGCCTTTGCACCTGCTGTGCCTGTTGCCTGGTCTCTCTTTCTCAGGTGGCCACATGGCTCCCTCCTTCCCCTCTCCTCTAGTCTCTTCTCTGAGATCACCTCCATGAGGCCTCCCTGACTACCACATTAAACTGCAGCACGTGCACCACTCATGACTACCCTTTCCAGGAGCAGTCTCCCTGGCATTTATCACTGGCTGGCATTTACATTTTATTTATTTTTTTAATTTTGCATTTTGTTTCTCCCACTGGAGTGGCAGCTCCGTTAGGGCAGGGGGTTTTGTCTGTTTTGTTTACTGTTGTGTCCCTATTGCTTACCGGATGGATGGATGGATGGATGAATTGGGTTGGTTAGAACAGATGCTGGCCTTGCCACCAAGGGCCCCATACCACCCTCCCTGGGTTGGGAGATGTGACAGAGTCTCTCTGTGGTCGGTGGAGACATAAGCCACACTTTGAAACATGGAGGGAACAGTTGGTCCGAAGGTTGTGGGTTATTGTTAAGCTGATTAACATGAAACATGGAGGGAGCAGGGACACACAATATTTGTCTAGCATCTGCCTGGTTCCCCAGTAGCCCTGGCCTCTGGTTCCCACCTGCGTCCAACTGCTTCCAGAGCCAGCAGGGACCCAGCAGCGCCTGGGGTAATGGAGTCAGGCAATGAATGTGAAAAACAGCTCCACTCCCTATTGGTTTTGTGGCTTCAGGAAACTGGCTTTCCATCTCTGGACCCCAGTTACCTCCCAGGAAAATGGGGCTGATAGCCATGCCTGTTTCACCTGGTGGGCTCTGGCCAGGAACACAGTGTGAAAGGAAGAAGCTGGGCAGGAGCTGCTATGCTGTTATTTCTCAGACAGGGAGGTTTTGATTGCTGGCAGCTCTGCTGGTGAAAGATTAGCAGGGATTTAGATTTACTGACTCCCAGAATTAAGGTCCTGGTGGCTCCTAGTTATAGTTACAATCCCAGAGCCTACAAATCTACCCACCTATCCACTCCCATTTGGCAGATGGGGGCTCTGAGGTCCTAGGAGGGCAGAGACTCCCCTGAGGCCACCCAGGCCCCACCCCTGGGAATCCTATGGCCACCTCCTTTCCAAGGCTGGACCCCTGTCTCCCTGCAAGGCAGGGTGAGGTGGGGTGGGATCCCACCATGGGTGGCCATGGACAGGGAGGGTGGGGATGGGTAATTTCTCCTCGTTGATAGCCTGGCCTAGATCTGTCATCCCAGGCCCTTGGGACAGGCCAAAGAGGGAGGGCTGCCTAGGCACCAGGCTCAAGCTGGTGGCCAGGCCCTGTCCAGAGCCTGTACATGCTCCTTGGCCAGCAACCGAAAAGATGCCTCCTCCAGGGCGAAGCCTTCCATGAAGGCTGAACCAAGGGCATGATGCCCGAAGGATGCCTGCAGCCCTGGGGCTGGGCCCAGGAGGTGAGTAAAGCCTGACCTGGCTGGTGGCCCGGGGCCTAGCCAGGACTCCAGGGGCAGTGGCATGGCTGGAGGGCAGGCAAATGGCAGTGCTGGGGTGTCAGGAAGCCTTGGGGCTGCCACAGCCCCCGAGCCGGACTCCAGACGCTCCTGACGTCGCCACTTGGCCCGTCGGTTCTGGAACCACACCTGGAAGCAGTGAGAGGGTGCTCTCAGCCCAGGGCCAGTGGTGCTCTCCACTGCATCTCTTTCTGGGCCTCCCAGCCTCAGGGTTCTGCCTGCCATCTGACCTGACTCCTACATGCTGCAGTACCAACTTGTTATTTTACCTCAAGGCTGTCTTGAGAGGTGAACCCCCCTCTCATTGCCCCCATCACATCAGCCCTTAAGTCTCTTCTGAATCTAATCTTCTTTGCCACTCGCTTTAACAAGGCCCCTCAGGCTGCTCCCTGGTCTCTCCAGGCCTTCACCATGAAGTGCAAGCCTCTCAGCTTGGCTTTCCAGGCTTCTCACAAGTTCTTTCTCAGCTTCATTTTCTGCCTCTCCTTCCACCCATCTCTCACCCAGCTCAATGGAAACACCTGTAAAAATCTGCACATTCTTGCACATGCTGTTTGGATGCCTAGAAAAACACCCTTTCTTGCCGGCAAACTCCTCCTCAGATGTCACAGCCCCAGTCCCACTTCCCCTCCTCTGGGTGGCCTTCCCAGTCTTTTCTACCAGTGCACTGGGAAGGTCCCTCTCTGGCTCCGGCTTCCTCCTGAGTCATTGCTGGTGCCCTTACCTGCACACGCACCTCTGGCAGGTGCACTTTGGCTGCCAGCTCCTCGCGGCTGTAAATGTCGGGGTAGTGGGAGGCTTCAAATGCCCGCTCCAGCTGGTGCAGCTGGTAGGTGGTAAAGGTGGTTCGATTCCTCCGGTGCTTCTTCTTGGGGGCCTCCTCACAGGGTGCTGGCCCCCCACCCTCTGCCACGGGCCCCTCACCAGGGCTCAAGAACATGGCTCCTCCTCACCTCCACCTGGCAGTACAGCAGCAGGACAGATGGTGGTGAGACAGCAGGAGGGACTGTCAGCTGGGGAGGGCAAGGGAGCCTGCTGGGTTCAGGGTTAGATGTGAAGGGAATTTTCCCTCATGGCATCCTGCATTCATTCTGCCTTCCCCAGTCTCTCTGTTGATCTCAGATTATCTCATTTACCATTTCCCTATCTCCACTCTGTTCTCTGATTCTTCCGTGTGTGTGTCTATGTCCCCCAACCTCTATTTTCTCTTTCTGGAGCTCTCCTTGACTGCCTCTGCCTCCCTAGATCTCCTGTCTATCTGTCTCCCTCTGTGTCCAGGACCCCCAGGGAAGCAGGCTGGGACTCTGCTCCCATGTAATGCTTCCTTCCCACCAAGTCTTCTGCCCTAGTGGGCTCTCTGCACCTGCAGTTCCCCACCTGCATACTGGTTTTGCCCACTTGCCCAATGCTCACCACCCCTAGCAGCCCCTCGTCAGCCTGGGTATCCACAGGGTTCCCACCTCAGCAGACCCAGTGGCCTGGCCCAGCCAGCCCTGAGGGGGTGGGGTTGGATGGGGAAAGGATTAGCACAAGGTGATTAATTGAGGGGGCCCCTCCCAAGTGGCTGCCTGGAGGCATTGAGGGAGAACCAGGCAGACTGAGGGCTGGGGGTTGAGGGGATACTGTCAACCTGGTACCCCCTCCCTAGCAATGGAATACCAACCGGGACCTCCCCATTGGTGGGCCTGTTTTCCTGGCTGTAAAACATGGGCGCCAGGACCTACACTGCAGGGCCCCCATTCGCTCACTGGGACTCAATGAGTTGACTAAAGACAAGAGCACAACATGGTGATTGGAATACAGTGAATGCTCAGTGAATGTCACTGTTGTTACCAGTGGGGGCACAAGACCTTCTTAGACTCACAGATGACAATGGGGCTGGGGAAGCAGAGGTTCTGAGAGGTGAGGACGATTTTAGTTGGCTCCTTTGGACGCTGAACAGGGCATGGGATAGGGGGTATTTTAGCTGAGTTTTGAGCTAAATAAACGAACAAATATTTATTGAGCATTTACCATATACCATGAAGAAAACAGATACAGATCTTGGAGCTGACCTCCTGGTTTGGGAAGACAATCAGCAACTGTCAGTAAAATGTAGTCAGGCGGTCAGAGGTCTAGTGAGAAAACTCAAAGCAGGGAAGGGGTGGGAAGGGAGGAGGGCATGCAAGGTGGCACTGCTCTTTTAAGGAACACGATCAGAATGGGGGACACAGGGCAAAGGCGCAAATTCTGGACAAGATTTGGTTCTGAAGGGGAAGGTCACAGGGAACCATGGGAGGTGTGGATCAGGGAAGGGTCACAGGCAGATGGTAATTTGGATGAGTACCTATTGCGAGCAAGATGGGAGGCCAGGAGGCAAGCACAAGGGCAGTGGGAATGTCAAGCAGTAGGGGGCAGGGGACAGGAAATCAATTAGGGGGGAATTTGGGGAGGAGGGAGAAGTGGTCCCTGTTTGCAGGGCGGGTGGATGATGGGACTGTCAGACGTAGTGGCCCGAGACCTGGAGCAGGATCTAGGGGAAGACTGAGACTGGTTTGCCAACCCTCCCAATCCAAGAAGCCTGGTGGCTTGGGAAGGGGGTCCCTGAAAACCGAGAGGAAGCGGGGCTGGGGACGAGGGGCCAAGGTGAGGCCTGAAAAATGGTTGCGGGAGTTAGTGGAGCAGGTTGTCCAGGTGGTGGAGACCCAGTCCTCAGGTGGCCTGGGGATCGAGTATAAGAGACACTACGTAAAACCTTCTGAAATGCTGGCTTGGTAGGGATAGAGACACTCGTGGGGAAGAAGACGGAAGAAGACGGAGACAGTCAGGCAGGAACTCACACACCCAGAAAAGGTGTGACTAGGCCCTTGAGGGATCGAAGCTCCCCCTATCCCAGGAGGGCGGGCTGAGGTCAGGCTGAGGTCAGGAGGCAGGGGGAGGCCCCAGCTGTCCAGAGCGCAGGCTAGAGGTGCAGCTAGTGTTTCCTGGGCCCTTCCGGCCTAGGCAGCCCCAGATGTAAAACAGGCTCTGGTCTCCATGGCTGGAGGGAGCCAGGCCTGTAGGGCAGGGAGGTAATTCCCCTAATTGCTTCATGACTTTAAAACGTTAAAAAGCTGCTCAGTCCCCAATTAGCTAATTGGCCCTGTAGGTTAAGAAGCTGCAGGAGGGATCTGGGTCAGGTACAAGGGGCTTTCAGGATTTAGCAGGATGTGGCTGAAGGTGCAGACGCTGTGTCAGCTCAGAGGGCCGGATTAGGGGTGGGGTGGGGTGGGGTGGGGCAGGACCCAGGGACAACGGCCCCCTTCAGCTGGATTAGGCAGGGTGTGTGAGTATGTATGCTCGCATACACACCTCCCACCCTTCATTGCTCCCCCAGGCAGAATCACTGAATCCCTTCAGGAGATGTGAGGAAACTAAGGCCTAAAGGTGGGCCAGGCTTCTGGAGGCACTTCAGAAGGCCATTGTGACATTGGGGCATTTGTCTAGCTCAGGCTCAGCTCAGGCAGGGTGGATCAGCAGAGATGATAGGGTGTGCTGGGGCCTGGTGTCCCCTCCTCAGCTTGGGGGTTCTGGGGTGGGACAGCATCCAGCCTGGGCTAAGATCTCCTTCAGGCATAATGGAGGCTGGATGGGGTGGTTGCCACTCACAGCACTAGCTGAGCACCAGCTGTGTGTACTCAGCCCTTCACCTTCTCCCCTCTCTGGGCCCTTATACCCCCATCTTGGCTCTCCAAAATGCCTGATAATAGAGGAGACTGGTGGGCCCAGCTAGGGGGAGCAACCCCACTAGTTTGTCCGAGACTGCCCCGGGGCCATGCAGCTATGGGGCAAGAAAGAATTCAAATTGGGGAGCAAGCCTGGAGCCCAGCCCGCTTCACCAGACTGTACAAGAGAGGCGGGGCTTGGAACAGGCTGCTCAGCTGGCTTTTACTTTTTCAACCCTCACCCCAAGATCTGTGTATTGGTTTTTGGGGTTTTTTTTTAGAGAGAGAGGAAACACTGATGTGAGAGAGAAACATCCATTGGGTGCCTCCTCTATGTCCCCTGCCAGAGATCAAACCCTCAACCTAGGTATGGGCCCTGACTGGGGATTGAACCCACAACCTTTTGGTGCATGAGATGCACCAAAGTGAGCCACTTGGCTAGAGCTCAGGTGGCTTTTCTTGAATCTCCTCTGGAGTCACTGGGTCAGGCTGTTAGGCTGTGATAGCTGGAGAATGTGGGTGGCTGTACTAGAACATCCCCAGGCAAGGACACAGCTGCCGTGGCAGACCCTCCCAGCGCTCCTATACATCTGCTCTGAGGGACAAGTCTCCCATGATCCTTTCAGCCCAGGACCTCAAGGGCTGGATACCTACCCAACGGTTAAAACTTCAAGGGTTAGATAGGGGACCTACAGATGGACCAAAGTGGGGACCTATGGGTGATGGCAAATGGACCCATGAGATGGCTGTAACCCCTGGCCTGGAGAGACCCCCGGCTCCATCCAGGGGTCTGTATTCCTACAGTAGCTGCCAGTGGGTCATAGTTGGGCAGCCAGCCAGCAGGTGGATTGTCCAGAGGTGAGTGAGTCTGGACCCTGTGGGCTAACAGGACGTTGAGGGTCGCGGAGAGAAACTCAGATGCCCACAGTTCTTGGAGCCAGTCTTTATCGATGCACCAATCCTTCTCCCCAGGTCTGCGGCATCCAGGGACTGCCACAAGCCCCCAACAAGGGCCTGCTTCTGTGCCGTGAGCCAGGTGGGCAGTTTGCTGGCCCTGACCTTCCTTAGGTCTGCCTGTGTCCCCACCCTGAGTCCCCCTACTCTCTTGATCTTCTGGGCCATAGGCCATAGGCCCAGAAGGGTGGGGTCAAGCCTCCTGGCCACAGGGCAAGGTGGAGCCATCAGCATCCTGCCTTTCAACAACACCAGTGGCGCCTGCACTGCGCAACTCCCGGCCCAGCTTCTCCACCAGTTTTCGAAAGGGTGGCCGACGGGTGGGCTCCACCTCCCAGCAGCTGCTCATGAGTGTGTGGATGGCACCTGGACAGTCCTCAGGGGGTTCCATGCGATACCCCTTCTCCACAGCCTCTGTCACCTCCTTCAGCGACTGCAGGCAGAGAACACAGCAGTGTGGGCTGAGGCTCAGGACCACCGTCCCAGACTCAGTGCCTTCCCCACCCAGACCCCACTTACCATCTTGGGGTATGGAGCACGGCCATATGAGAAGACCTCCCACAGTAGCACCCCGAAACTCCAGACATCGGACTTGCTGGAGAATTTCTGTGGGGCCCAAGACCAGGGTGAGGAGGAACCTTCAGGGTTTCAGCTCCTATCCCTGATTCCTTCAGGAAGTCCCCCTGGGTTGACCTTCACTCTCTGGTCTCTTCCCAATAAGACTCCACTCCCTGAGTTCGTGCCCCTAAATTGAGTGGAGCTCAGACTCAGTGCAGGGAGGAGGTTGGTCATTCTTGTCCTCAGGACTGAGCCCAGAAATGGGGAAACTGAGGCCCAGACAGGGTCACACACAGGAGAGACAAGATGGATTCTAAAAAGAATAACTATGGGCCAACTACTCACTGGGGAGGCAGAGCCATTTTCTTTGGAGGTTCAGAAAGGTCAAGACACATCACACAGTGGAATTGAGGCTCCAAACTCACCCCATGTTTGAGTGCCTCAGGTGCTGTCCACTTGACTGGCAGCCGGCTGGAGTCCAGCCCCTTCCGCTCGGCTTTGGCCAGGCCAAAGTCACTGACCTTGGCCACTAGGTCCTCAGAAATGAGGATGTTGCGGGCAGCAAGGTCTCGATGCACCAGCTTCTTGCTCTCCAGGTACTCCATGCCCTCCGCCACGTGCCTGGAGAGGGGGCGGGGCATGGCGGCTCCAGTGGCCCCGTCAAAAACTCCCAGGGCCAGGCTCCTTTCTGCTCTGTGCCTTGCTTTCCCCTTGACCTTGGAAAGTCTCCTCCTCACCCCCCAAGGGCCCCACTCACAGGGAAAACTGCAGGAGCTGGGGGGTGTTCACAAGGGCCCGGCCCCGAGTCCGTAGGAAGTTCACCAGGTTGCCCTGTGGCAGGGGGCAGGGGGGGAAGTGGGACTAGGGTTCAAGGCTTCTTGGCTGCTGCCCCAAGCCCAGCCTGCACTTCAGCTCCGCCATACCTTGCTCACGTGCTCCATGACGATGTAGAGCCCCTGATGCAAAATGACGCCCAGCAGACGCACCAGGTTCTTATGCTGCATCTTCCTGGGGGGCACAGGTCGGGGGTGAAGGTGCAGCCGGAACCCCCAACCCCAGTGTGCCTGACCCCTACCAGGGACTCACGTCATGACCGCTGTCTCATCCAGGAAGGCCTGGGCCGTCACATCGCACTTGATGTTCTTCACGGCCACCTTCTGACCCAGGTACTCACCCTGCAGGACAGCTGTCAGGTGGGACAAAGATCAGGACCCAGCAGAGATGGGGACACACACAGGGACATACCCACTCACACTGACCCCCATGCATGCCAACAACAGCCTCTGTTCCTCAGGCCTGGAAGCCCCCTTGCCACACAAGTTTCAAACCAATGATCAAAGAAAATCCATGGGTCTGTAATCGCTGGCCTCAGGACCAAATGCAGTCCCATCATGTATTTTTGGCAAGGCCCATGAGCTCGGAGTGGTTTTTACATTCTTCTCTGTTTTAATCCTCACCTGAGGGTACATTTATAGATTTTAGAGAGGCAGGGAAACATCAAGGACTACTTCCTGTACTCGCCCCGAATGTGGCTTAATCTAGGTAAGTGTCCTGATTGGGAATTGAACCCGCAACGCTTTGGTGTACGGGATGATGTTCTGACAAACAGCCCCTTGGCAGGGTAGTTTTCATATTCTTAAATAGTTAAAAATCAAAAGAATGTTATTTCGTGGCACATGAAAATTTCATAAAATACAAAATTCAGTGTCCACAAATAAAGCTCTATTGGCCAACAGCCACATCTGTTGATTTACCTATTGTCTGGGCTGCTTTCCTGCTACAAACACTAAACTGAGCGCATGTGACAGACTGTCTGGCCTGTAAGGCCAAAAATATCTGCACTTGAGCCCCTTACAGAGAAAGTCAGTTGATCTAAGCCCCAGAGCCTTCCAGAATAGTCATTTCAGGGAATGGCATTCCAAGCAGAGGGACCAGCATGTGCAAGAGCCTGGAGGTGTGAGGGACTAGTGCTCACCAGGCGCCTGCCAGAGTTAAGTTACTCCTCACAACAGCTGTTGTAAACCCCCTTTCACAGAGGAGGAAACTGAGGCTCAGAGAGAGGAACGGCTTGTCTTCAGCCGCCTGGCAAGTAGGTATTAAATATGGAGGTGAATTCATCTCTATGACTCCAAATCCTGAACAACTTCCTTCAGCCCCCTAGTCTATGTCCCCCACTCACCTCCAAACTCCCCCTCTCCGATCTGAGCTCCCAAGGTCAAATACTGCAGGTTCAGTAACCAGCCAGCTGTGGGGCAAAGACCTGGTCAGGGGGTAACAGGCTTTCCCAGCCCCTCCCATCCAGGGGCACCACCTGAAGAGACCAGGTGGTATCTCCCACAGCACCCAGCTGTGGGCACACATTCCAGGGCCGCTGATCCCAACGATGGTCCAAGGGTATGTCTGATACATCCCACTCCTGGTATCGGTTATCATGGGGTAGAAGGCAACAGAGCACACTCTTCAGGGCTGCCTACCTTTTCTACCTAGTGACTGAGTCCCTCCAAATACCCTGAGGGCTTTTCCTTTTACCATCCTTTACCTCTCCTCTCCCAGGGACACACACAGAAGGAAAACAACAATAACAACAACAACAACAACAACAACGAGACCAGTAGAGCTTCTGAAACCTTTAGGAAACTTCCAGGCCTCTAAGTCATAATCTGCTCTGGCCTCCCCACCCCCTTGTCTCACGCAGGCCAGTGCTCTCCCTGGCCTTCTCCTCTAGCAGGTTCTGTGGGCCCCTCTCTATCTAAATCAGGAGCCCATAGGTACAGCCAGGTATGGCGATACTAGCCTCCACCTAGATTCCATCCCCAAGATGTCCAGTTTTTCCCAGGAGTGACAATCATCAGGTTCAAAAGGCTGTAGGGGTGGCTACAGCTGGGGCCCTGAGTATTGGTGACTGCGTTACAAAGAGGCTAGAAAAGCACTTCAGGTGAAAGGTACAGAATGCACAACAGCATGGAGACAGGGGAGGAAATGAGTCACAACCAGGGGGGACTTGTGAATGGAGGAGGGGCCCTGTAGATGAGGCAAGAAAGAAGGCTCAGCCACAAGGGAAGGTTCTGGAAGGCGGTAGAGCTGCAGGGCCTCCCTCCTTTGTGCAGGGTAGCAATGTGGGTGGGCTTCCAGGTGCTAAGTTGTCTCTAGGGACAGAGGAGCAGGGGTCAGGAGGAAGGGGAACTGCTCCTGTGGAAGGAGGTGGTTTGGTGGGAGGGTGGATGATGGGTCAAGGTTTGGGCTAGGTTTCAGGCTCAGGTGACAGAGCAGATGACGGGGACAAGGGAGAAGCAGCAGGTGTGGGAACCTGCTCAACCTTGGACGGATTGGTGTCTTGGGTGCCGCCTGACTGACCCAGGGGCAGCCCAGTCCTTCCACCGCAGTGCCACACACAGTGCCATGATTAGGTGCTATGGCCTTGGCCATGTGCTGAGCCCTGAGGTCCTCCCTCCCCAGGTGGGACAAACGTGGGCAATGAGGGCACAGGCACTTACCCTTGGCCAGCTCCTCCTCTGCCGATTTCGTGCCCTGCTTCCTCTTGGGTTTCACGAGTTTTGTGCAGATGGCCCCCTTGTCCTTGCTGTAATGCTGCAGGGTAGGGTGGGGTAGAGGTGGTTGTGAGTTGGACCCCTTTAAGCAGGGGCTCTCCTGCATCCCATCCCTTCCTGGGGGTGGGCTCTGAATGGGGTGGGCATGAGCTGATAAGGAGAGGATTTGGTTCCCATAGGATGTGTTGGGCTGGTTTCCATGAGAATGGGAAAGGATGCAAAGTAGGGGGAAAAGGGAGGATGGTGTCAACTTGGAGGTTCCTGGAGGTCCCTGGAGAAGCCACCCAGTCCCTGGATGTGGGACCTGGAGGGCTGAGACCACCTAGCTGATAGGTGGTCCATGCGGATGAGCTCCTTCTCTGCATTTTGGAGCATGTGATTCTGTAGGTCCCCAAGTCTATACAGGGCCTGGGGTGGGGCAGGCCTAGGGCCCCTCCTTGACATGGGGAACACACGGCTCCTGGGTCCAAGTGCACCTCCACCATATCCATGAGGTTGCAAAAGCAGATAGTCTCATCTATGGTCAGGTGGCCGTCACGATGCAGCACACGGTAGTGGATGACTTCATGCAGGAAGCTCACGCACAGCACGTAGTCACCAGGATGCCGTACTGACTCCCGCACCAGGAACAGCCCATCCTCTGGGGGCTGCAGCAGCTGCACCGCTTCCTGGCCCGAGATCTTCCCATGGAACCATCTGTAGTGGCCGGAGGGCGGGTTGGGCCAGGCTGGCAGAGCCCCCCAGAATCTCCATCCCAGGGCCCACCCCCCCGCAACTCACGGCATGAGACTGAGCTTGGAGTCAGCTGAGAGAGCTTCGCGTTCCCGAAGCGCGCCAGCAGCCAGCAGCCCCTCCTGCCCACTGGCGTGGTGCTTGGCTCGGTACCAGCTCTTGCTCTGTCAGGGAGGGAACCAGGGGTTGGTATGGTAGGGGCAGGGGTGTTCCTAGCAGAATCCTATCCCCAAACATGCCCAGACCCTCTGGCCACCACTCACCTCACAAGCCTCCAGGATGGTGACCACATCGCCCTTGCGGAAAGCCAGCTCTCCAGGCTTTGGGCGCATGTGCTCACACTTGGTGATGCATTGGGTGCCTGGGGCCCAGCGCCTCTGGGTGGGAGGCATGGAGGAGAAGAGGCATTAAGGGGATGCCCCCCAGAGAGAGAGTGGATTGTGACAGAGAAAACACAAGAAAGGGGGAGAAGAGGAGAGACGACAAGGAAGGGAGCAGCCAACAGAGAAACATTAGTCACAAACAGCGGGCACTCAGAACAGGTCAGGAAGAAAAGGAGAAGGAGTTGCAACACCAAATGACAGAAAAATACCAAAAGACACCAGCTAAACGGGACCTGGGTCAGAGTATCATCCCCCTCCCCCTTGGAGCTGAGGTCCTGTGGGTATGGACTGAGCTGAGGAAGGGCCAAGGACACAGGCACCCAGGTTGGGGGTACTCACCGTGGGCATCCTGTGGGCGCAGGGGTACCAGGCGTGGAGAAAACAAAGGCTCACCTGGGGAGTGGACAGACACCAGCTGGAGAGCACAGATTCAAGCCAGGCCAGGGCTCTGGGCCATTGCTACCACTTCCAACCCAGGCCATGTGGAGGCAACAGTCAGGGGCATCCCCAGGGGGAGACCCAGACGCCAGTTCTCTAAGCCTCTTTGGGAAGGTGGCCTTTCTCTGAGGGAGTTCCTTCGAAGCCATGAAATGCCAGTGAGATAACCATGGAGCTTAGCCTCACCATTGTTCTCAAAAGGAAACTGAGGACCAAAATGGATACAGAGCAAGTGGTCACAGGATGGGGAGGAAGGAGGCCCCAGTAGCCCACACCACGCATGGGGAGCTTAGTGCTATCTAATAAAGCCTCGTTCTTCCTCTTTTCATGGTGAGTAGGCAGAAGCATGGCAAATAAAGAATGACTCAAGGTCATTCTCAAGAAACTCTGACCCTACAGTGGGGCAGTGCAGCCCGGCTGGACTCATCTGGCTGGCTAGCTGAACCTGTCTAATCTCCCCCACACAGCACCCCAGGACGGACACACAAGTCCCTCAGTGCCGCTTGGGTGGGGACATTTTCACCATCTGCCTCCCCTACTGACCCTACCACAAGTGTCTGGGCTGTGGGGCTTGTTCCTGGGTGAGTCTCTGCTCCTCCAGTGTGCACCCTCATAAATGCCCAGCCCTACATGTACTCACATGCATACTGATCCATGTACACACGAGCACACAGAGAAACACATGGGGCGTGGACACAGGTGGATACAGGCACACAGGTATGCAAGCAAAGGCATGTTCCCCTAGAGACAGGTGTGTACACGCGTCCACTAGTGTGTACACACACGCAGGTGCTCAGACATCTGGAAACATATCTGGCCATCCCCCTCCCAACACACACACAGAACCACACTTGAACACCTGGGCGCCCTACGCTGGGCCACACCGGCACGCAGAGCTACACGCCCGAGGAGCCGCGCACACGCATCTCGGTCACACGCGTACATCCCTCGTGTACGCGCAGGTACACACACCCAAGGACTCGCAAACGCACACTCCCCCCGCCCAGGAATATACCCACCACTCGCGCCTGAAAGCCTCTCACTGTCCCCGCCCCAGCCTCGTACTGGCCGCCGCGCGCCCCTGCCGCGTACACTTGTGCGGGCACCAGCTCCCCTCACGCACGCCCGAGCCTCCCGCAGCTTTCCGGTTCTCAACGCCCTGCGGTCTCTCCCCACATCCCGGCCGGCTGCTCACCTGCTCAGGGGGCGTCTCCGGGCCGCGCTCCGCCCCCGCCCCCAGGAGGGCCCCTGCGCGCTGGCTGCGCACCCCGAGGTGGCCCCGGCTGCACAACTTGGAGCAAGTTCCTGGGTTTCCTCATTTTGGGCGGAGGGAGGTGGTTCGGGGTGAGGGGAGCGAGAGACGCCGCGCCCTGGAAGGCCCCTGCGGGTCCTAGCGCCGGGCGCACTGCGGTCTGCTGGGCGCGCCGCCGCCGGCCCCTCCCCGCTTCGCCTCTGCGGTTCCCGGCACCTCCCTCGCAGCCCGGGTGGGAAACGAGGATTTCAGGGGCTCCGCGCCATTTCCTGGCCTGGAGCCTCGGGGCGCGCTCACTACCCGCCCCTATCCCCGGAGGCAAAGGCCTCGGAGCGCGGAGCAGGTGCCGCAGCGCGCGAGGGAAGGGGAATGAATGACTGAGCTACTCGTCGAGGAAGTAAGCAAGCCGCAGAGCCCAGACCACACAGTGCACTCTGACTCGGCGATTCCAACACCCTCATTCAGCTTCCCTGCCAGTGGGGAGCTCAGTTAATTAATCACCTGCCACTGTAGAGGACTGTTGGTGCCTAGCGCAAAGAAAGCACCCCAAAATGTTCAGCGCTTTATAAGTATCGTCATCATCATCCGTAAGGGAAAATTGGGGCCAGAGGAAAAGACTCCTGTGCAACTGGAGGCCTCCAGGTGGAGCAGCCCTCTTTTGGAAAATGAAGGTGAGACCTGATCCTGGGTCAACCCAGCTGTGCCAGAGGCGGGACTGCCCCTGCCTGGCCTCCTCGGTAGAGTCCGGCAGCACTGGTCTTCCTCTCCGAGGACAGCTGGATGAGCCCTGGATGACCAGGGCACTGGACATGGCCCCCAGCGATGGTTCTGTGGGCTCCCTTACCATTCCTTCTAATGTAGGAATCCACTTGGACAAGGATGAAGCTGATCTGAGGAGGATAATGAACGGAGATGCTCAGATAGTCTGGATGCTGTATTTCACCTTCTGTTACCCCCAAAAGGTTTAGTGGCTATGCCCCCAAAGCATCATGGGATTTCTGGAAATAGTGGCCCAGTTCCGAGAATCACAGAACATCTATATTGTAGAATATTACACAACAAAAACTAGGAAACCAGGTATTAAGGTGATAAAATCTACAGTTGTTGAAAACCACCACCACCAGGATGTGACACAGTGCAAATGACCTGATCCCATTTGTTATACAGGCGGGAGGGAGAGAGTACATCAGGGGGGAAATTTCCAGAAGGGAATCCTCTAACCAGCAACAAGGTAACCTCCAGCAAAGGAAGTGAGCAGGAGAAAGTGGGAGAGGACACCTTTCCTGCCCGGTGGTGTGATTTATTAGTGGTGGTAGTGTTTGCACAGAGGCACCTCTGAGAACATTCTCGCTGAGCAAGGGCTCCCTGTGCTCCCCACATCCTGCTGTGGGATAGTCCCAGGATATATCCCCACCTCCTGCCTCCCAGTCATCAGCATAGGGCAGGGGTCCTGCAGCTGGCATCCCATCAGGTGGCGAAGGCCACCATATATGGCAAACCATTGTCATTTGCCAGAAGTAGACAGGCAGCATCAAAATAGCCAAAGCGGAAATCACAGCATTGTTAGATTCTCGTCAGAGATTGCTGTGGCCACAGCCCCAAGGTGGAGGCCCCCTTCTCTTATTATTATTATTTTTTTAACTTCTCTTTGTCATCCTTAAATGACAGGAGCTGGCATCTAAGAATTTAAGATGCCCTGGCACCCATGGGGACTTTCTCTTGGATGTAATCAGAGAGATAGAAAGATCTAACTGGGCTGGCCTTCTGCCTCTGTGAATGGATACTTAGTGTTTGAATAAACCTACATCCTGCCCAGGCCCCTCAGGGGTCCTTGTCCCTTGATCAGAGGAAGCAAAGTTGTAGAGACACGGGAGGGACATACTTAAAGAGACAGCATTAACTGCTGAATCTCAAAGGTCTGGTCTAGGGTACAGGAAGCCCACCAGAGTGTGGGCCTGAGACACTTAACTGTGCCTAACTCTAGAGGGATAGATTTGAGTTTGTGGTTTATTTAGATCAGAACCGTGGGAGGGGTGAGCTCCCCATTCTTGGAGGCATCCAAGAATTGGCTGCATTGAATTATAAAGACTTCAATGGATCTTCCAGTCCCGAGAGGTGGCAACATCAGTTCCTCCTGCCTGGTGCCAAGAGCTGGCAGATTCTCCCCTCCCTTCTACCTGCTTGAAGCCAGAAGGTAGCCACATCAGTGGATCAGTTGCCAGAATTTCCCAGTCCCAGGCTCCTGGTTCCAGAAATTCTTTGACACTCCGTGCAGGATGGTAGCACAGCAGCCCCCTCCCTTGTCTTCGGCTGCCTCCAGTTTTACTCCTTGCTACCATTCACATTCTACTTCATCACTAAGGGAGAAAAACGTGACTGTGGTCCTTCCCTGCTCTAAATCCTTCCATAGCTTCCGCTGCCTGCAGGACAGAGCCTAAAATACTCAGTCTGGCATTCAGGGCTCTTCATGTTCGGCCTCCACCTACCTCCATGGCCCTATCTGCTTCAGCTCCCACCAAGCACTCAACAGCCTGGCAACTCTGAACTGCAGGAGTCCGCATGCTTTCGCACTGCTGTCCTCTCTGTCCGGAAGGCATCTCCATCTCCTCCTCTTGTGCCCATCTAAACTGGCACCACTTGTATGAAGTTTTCTCAGACACCCCTGCCCTTCTTAGAGCAAGACCTCACTCCTGTGCCCTGAAAGGAACCCCCTCGATGGAGGCACTAGCTGTTTTGTCTCACTGTGTGACGGATAGGGCATGGGCCTGGCCTTGGTGACCGAGCCCATCAGCCTACCTGAAAAGGAGCCGGCCTGGAGGAAGCAGTGCTGAGAAACAGACCAGATCATGCGGGAGGGATTGAAATCCTTGGATTTAGCCACACCTGGAGTTCACTCTGTGCTCGGTGTAGGAAGCCGGTCTTTGCTTTTTGATTGCTCAGGAGGGGGTTCCTGCCACTTGCAACGGAAAGAATTCCCAATACTAAAATGGGACCAGAGTGGGGTGTTGAAATGAACAGTCTCTAGCATGTGGAATCTGGGAGTCAGATTAAGTTGCTCTAAACCCAGCTAGGAAGATGAATTTCTTGGGTGTCTCTTCCAGGAGCTGACAACTCTGCCTTCTGTGCACTAGATCAGGTGGTGTTGGCTTCTGTCACTTGCCACAGAGGAACCCTGATGGGTCTACCTTGTCCTTGGCCTGAATGCCTTTTGCTCACCCAAACCTCCCTCTTCTTCACATGGAAAGTCCTATTTTGACTGTTGCGATTTGCATAATCCTCTATTCTTCAAACTCCTGGAGATTTTGGCGGTGGGGGGTCAATCTCTCATTTTAAAAACTTTTAAAAATTTATGTTGATTTGAGAGAAACATTGGTCTGTTGTTCCATTTATTTATGCACTGATTGATTGATTCTTCAACCCTGACCAAGGGTTGAACCCACAACCTTAGCACATTAGGGCCACACTTCAACCAACTAACTGACCTACCTGGCCAGGGCCCAATCCTCCCCTTTCAGAATTGGAGCAGCTGAGACTCAGAGAGACAAGGCTATTTGCCAATGGTCGCACAGCTGGCTGGGACTAGATGTTCAGGCCTGTGGAAGCCTCCAATGGGGTAGTACACTTCTCAAAGGCATTCTTCTTTACAAATACCAGATGAAAATCACCGTAGGCAATGAACAAAGGGAGTCATGTCACAGACACTTTACAAAATGTCTCAGATAAGATTAGAATCAGGAAATGGAAGACACCAAGTGGTAGAGGCTCAAATTAGATAGAAATCAGTGCTCTCGGAGAAAGGCAATCCTGGGAGTGTCAGGGACCTGCCTCCTGCCATCTTGCTACTCTTTCTCACCACTTGAACTTCCACCTCATGATCTAAGATAGCTGCTGGAGCTCCAGCCATCTCACCTCCATTCCAGCCAATAGAAAGCAAGAAGTTGGCAGAGCAGGGTACATCTCTTCATTAAAGGACTGTTTCTAGCTAAACACAGGAGCGGGGGGGGGGGGGGGGGGGGAAGGGGTAGTCTTTACAACAGAGGCTAAAGTAGAGGGGGAGGTGGAAATACTGGCTTCCTCTTTCTCAGAACTCCCAGGCTTGCTCCAACCTCAAGGCTTTTACATTAGCTGTGCCTTCTGCCTGGGACACTTACCCAGACATAATCCAACACTGGAGCAACCCTACAGAATAGTTCTACCTGCTGACACTTCACATCCCCCCTCCTGTAGCTCCATAGAGCTACAATGGTCTGATAGACCATATATTTTACTGGTTTATCTTGTTTACTGGCCAAGTCCTTTCTAGAACATCAGATCCCTAGTGCAAGGACTTTGAACCATGTCGTTTACTGCTGTAGTCTCGGTACCTGGCACATAGTAGATGCACAGAACACATTTTTTAAAAAAGATTTTATTTATTTATTATTTTTAGAGAGAGGGGAAGGGAGAGAGGGAGAGAGACATCAATGTATGGTTGCCTTTCACCTGCCTCCAGCCATGGATCTAGCTGGAGACCTAGCTTGCAACCTGGTTATGTGCCCTGGCTGGGGAATCGAACCAGTGACCTTTGGGTTCGCCGGCCGGCGCCTTATCCACTGTGCCACCAGCCAGGGCTAGAACACATTTTTTAAAGCCAATAAATATTGGGGAGGAGACAGAACAAACAGTGCCTGGCACCTGTAAGGTAAGCTCTCTTGTACCCATTTCTTAGATGGGAAAGCTGAGGCTCACCCCAGGTCACAGGAAGTGGTGTGTTGGTCTTTAAACCCAGGCCAATCCAGTCCCTGGGGCCCATAAACTGGTGCATCGCACGATGTGGAACACATGAGAACTCGCCAAACAGAATGTATCCATAATCTTGCTTTCTGGATCTAGAAAGCAGGCAAGGCAGGGCAGCTGCAGCCAGATGTGGGGATGGCAGAGCTGTCTTTGTGGCCCAGCGGAACCTCAGCTGGAGCACGTGGCCAGATCAGACTGTCCCAATTAGCACATCTTTAAATTTAGCTTTCTCCAGCCTGCCAGGGGACTCAGGGATTCAGCGGAGGAACTGCACTTTCGAGGAAAAATGTTGCATTACTAGCTTTGTAGCCAGAGCAGGCTGGATCATTCTCAATGTATAGAACAAAGGGCCCCCTGCTTTAGGGTGCCAGAGATGATCTGTCTTTGATGGAGGACAGATCTCCCCTGACATCCCTCACTCAGTCTTCCTTGTACTACACAGGTGGAACCAGGCACATCACACCAATTCCCTGCCATGCTTGCAGGCTCAGGCTGTGTGAACTGGGTTCATGTCTCTTTCTGGCTTATAACTTTCCCATGGCACTGCCGCTGTGTTTAGGATGAAATCCAAGCTCCTCACTGTGGTCCACGGCCTACTTGGTCTGCCACAGCCACCGTCACCTCTCTGTGGTCAGCTCCCTTCACTTTTCCTGGTCCTCATGCTTTCCTGTTCCTCAAGTGCTCCAGGCACCATCTAGCCTCAGGGCCTTTACACATGCTGTTTTCACCTCTTATTATATACTTTCCTCAGCTCTCCTCAAGGCTAGCCCTTTTTCAGCATTTCTGCCTCCTCCAAGAGAACCTTTCTGACCACCAATAGTGACCACCCACCATCCAAGCCCAAATCTCTCCTGCCTTGCCTCACTCCCCTTGACAGAATGTGTGCTCCTTGAGCAAGGGCAGGAACCACTCAGGGCTTGGACATTTACCCCTGGAGCCTGGCACACAGTAGGCCCTCACAGATCAAATGAATAGAATCACATGAAAGTGTGAAGAGCTAGGTAGGAGTCGGGAGGATCCACAAGGTACCACAAGGCAGGATGCATCTTCCAGACCTTTCCCTATGCCCCTGCTCCAGGATTCTCCCTGGACCCTCTCCATCCTCTGTCCCTAGACCCTCAGCATCTAACTCAAGAGCTGGCAAACTTTGTAAAGGAGAAGATCCTTTGTAAAGGACCAGGGTTGGACTACTCAACCCCACTTTTGTGGCACAAAAGCCTGCATAGATAGCATGTGTGTGAACAGGAGGGACTGTATTAACATACAGCCACTATGGATGCTCAAATTTGAACTTCATATTTTTCATGTGTCCTGTAATAGTATGACTCCTGATTTTCCCCCCAGCCACTTAAGAATGTGAAGAACAATTTTTAGCTCCCAGAATACATAAAAACAGGTGGTAAGTAAGTAGACTGTAGTTTGCTAACCTCTAGCTCTCCATCTTTATTTTCTTATAAAAAAGAACACTTGAAGATTTATTTGACCTTGTAGGTGCACCTCTCAATTTAAATGTCTCGCTTTCATGGCAGGTAGTAAGCTCTCTAGTGCTGTTTTCACTATAGATGAGGTCTGTCCCAAAAGTATCAGCCACACAAACTGTTTTAATTATATTGACATTGGCTTGGTAACTTTTGGGACAGATCTTCATAAAGCTCCAATTCAGCAGCCCCTCAAGGGTATATGTGTTTTCTTCTCATCAAAACTAATAGTAGCACTATTTGCAGTGTCTGCATGTGTCCCTGTTTTGAGAATGTGCACCTATCTGAGCATTTGCGAAGTGTTTTTTTCCATTTTCCTGTGAGACTGTTGGTCTGGCTGAGGACAGTGTTCTGGGTGGTGAATCGTTTCTCCTGCCTCAGGTCCTCCAGCTTCCAGGCTTGGGCAGTTGGACATCTGAAGCTGTCCTGCCTCCTCATCTCCTGCTTTTACACGTTTGTGTTGTGTTTTCTTTCCTCTCTTTCTGAAAGCCTGTGGAATCATCTTCTTGTACACATCCTGCACGTCTGCGGTGTGGGATTGGTTGGAGTCCATCTTCACAGGTTGTACTGAACATCCAGTGGACTCTGTTGTGTCTTCCACGCCTGGCAAACGTTTTCTTCTACTTTATCTTCTCTGTTCTCTCTTTGTGGAACTTCCCCTTGTCCTATATGGGGCTTCCTGGATTGAACTTTTAATTTTCTTGCCTACGGATTTTTTTCCTTTTGTCTTCTCATTCTACTGTTTCATCCAACCCTTCTGTTGACATTTGAATTTTGACTCTCAGGTTTTTAATTTCCAAGGGCTCCTTCTGGTTCTTTGTTCCTTTTCAAGGGGCGACCTAAAACTTGGTTTCTGGTTTCCGTGTCTTCTGTAAACTCTCTGAGGAGGATATGCATAAGGGCTTTTCTGGCGTTGCTTTTTTCTGTTCTTTGTCTCTTTCCTCCAAGTTACTTTTTTCTCTCTCTCTTTGGGTTTTAGTCTCTTCATTGGCTAACATTAAGTTATTTATTTATAAATATTTTATTTACTTATTTTTAGAAAGAGGGAAAGGGAGGGAGAGAGATGTGAGAGAGAAACACTAATTGGCTGCCTTCTGTAGACGCCCCGAACTGGGGACCAAACCTGCAACCCAGGCACATGCCCAGACCAGGAGTCCAACCAGCGGCCTTTCACTTTGTGGGATGACACCTCACCAAGTGAGCCACACTAGTCAGGGGTCATTGGCTAGCATTTATGAAGGGAGTGCTACAGAGCTGACAGAAAGCTCCCTGCCATGCAGACGGCTTCCCTCTGGATGATGTTGAGGGGGACTGGCCACTGTAGGTGATCCCCCCGCAAATGTCAACAGCATCCACAGGGCTTTTCTTATGGCTTCACAGCCATCATTCTAGAAATGAGCTGGGGAAGGCCTCTGGGGTCACTGTTCCATGTGTGACTTTCATTACTGAAACTGCTCCCCGTCATTCCTGTGTCCCTGAGTCTGAAGCTTTCTTTGCAGCAAGTGTTTTTTAAAAATGCATTTGATTACTGAGTTCTACCCACTGTTCTGTAAGGTTGGTGCTGCTAGTTTTAATGCAGTTTTATAGAGTCTCAAGGAGGCGAAATGAGTTGTCCTGATACCCCACAACTAATACATTCAAGGGCTAATCTGGGACTAGGGCCCCAAGTCACTCTCACTGGATGAAGAAACAACTTCTGGTTCATCTTTGGTTTCCCCCAAGGAAGGCAGTGTTTGCTGATTGAGCAGTGAGTAAGTCTGAACATTCCTAGTGGAAGACATTGGGAAGACATCCGAATGCCCATGGCGCATAACAGGTGTTCAGTAAACATGGGTTGAGCGAATGAGAAAACGAAAGAACAGCTGTGGTAAAAATAAATGTCACAGGAAAACACCTGCTAAACTTACATCCACATGCAAAAAAGTATTGTTTAAAGTAAGAAGGAAAAAAAAAAAAAGTGAGAAGGCACAGTTCTGACTTGGGGGTGGTGTACGGGGCTCCTTCATTTACAATGAGAGGGAAACTGGCAAAGCTCCCAAGGAACATGACCTTTCACGTGGAAGTCTCAGATGCCCTTCAACTGGGAAACTCCATTCTCGGGAGGGACAAAATCCCAACTGTTCAGGAACATTTTGCCACGTTATAATTTATAATTTTTTGAAACAATCTACATATCCGACAGGAGGGGACTGTTAAGTAAGTCAGCATATGTTTATTGGGTAGAATATTACACAGCTATTAAAAACAGCATCTCTTCATAGTAGCCAAAATAAATCTGGCTTATTTACTGAGCATGATGTCCGCCAGGTTCATCCATGGTGTAGCATGGAGCAGAATTTCCTTCTGTTTGAAAACTGAATATTGCAACATCTGGATGGACCACATTTTATTGATCTATTCATCTGTCAACGGACACTTGGATTGTTCCCACCTCTAAGCTATTGTTGGATAACGCTACCGTGAACATGGGTGAACAAGTATCCGTTTACCAACACATTTTATTTTCCAAAACTTGGAAAGACATAAACAGGGTACTACACTCCACCCCCACCCCCCCCCCCGACCCCCCCCCTCCCCGCCCCGGGCTGCCTTTTCCACCTTGAGGAGAAACAAGGGTCCTCTGGCTTATCTGCTCAGCAGGTCCTTAATCTACTTACCTGAAACATCTTCTCAGCCCTGGAAGCCAAATCAACAGGGGACCAAAGACAAGATGGAGCCAACATTTTCCCAAACAAGGCACTGGAACCAGCCAAGTATTGAAAAAGCTCCTTCTACCTCTGAGTGTGACTTATTTTGGACCAGGGGATGCGGCACATTTTCCCGGCTATCTTTCTGTGCTATCTGTGACTTGCAGATGAAGCCAATGGATGTGCCCTTCCTCTTTTTGTCTTCCCTGGGCTGCCTGCCAGGTTCAGCTCCAGCCCTGCCTACGCGCCTCAGCCTCACGTCATCTCTCCCACAGGCACGGTGCAGTCTCCTAGCAACCAGGCTCACAGGCCAGCATCCTGCAGCCTGGGGTCTTGCTTTACCATCTCAGGATGCTTCTCCCCCGAGTAGTCAGGGTTTGCATCCTCCTGACCAATGGAAAGAGGGCTGTGAAGATTAGGAAAGACCATTCTTTAGACCTTAAGCAAGCTCTATCGCCCAAATATTTTATCTATCTGGATCGAATACATAATTAACCCACTGCTTGCTGTTGCTGTTGTGTTGCCTAATTTTATTTATTTTTGGAGTTGCTGGGGTGGCAGATTTAATTTTCTGTTAACAAAATTGGCATTAAACTACCTGGTGGCAAAGATAATATTCATCCTCCCCAGGAGCCCAGGATGGGATGGGTGAATGGTGGGTAGTGTGTTTTCCAAGACCTGCCCCTGGCAGGATGTAAGGGGAGTCAGTCTGCAAATACTAAGTGTGGTGCACAGCAGCAGGGCACAGGGCTTTCCCTCCAGGTGAAGTTGTGACTCATACCTGCTACTTCCTTGTCTCGAAGACAGATCCATTCTTCCTTTCCTTCATCATACTGCCACTGTCTTAACTGAAGCCTCTCACCCCAGCTGTCAGAATAATTTCTTGGGATTAGACAGAAACAAATGATGTCTTCCTAATTACCAGGAGGCAAACTCCCCTTTGAAAAGACCTGTGTTTGGGTATCCAAATATGGTTTCAAGGCTCTAACATATTTATTGAGCTGCTACTATGAATTTGGTCTGTTCTAAACCTGGGGATACCATGGTGAGTGAGGCACATATATTTCCTGCACACAGAGAATTCACATCCTGGGGGGAAGGCAGATAACAAGGGATTTTTTTTTTTAACTTTAATTTTCATGTATTTATTTATTTTTAAAATTCACCAATTTTGAACCTGGCTGGAGACCTGGCTTGCAACCTGGTTATGTGCCCTGGCTGGGGAATTGAACCAGCAACCTTTAGGTTCGCAGGCTGGCACCTTATCCACTGTACTACCAGCCAGGGCTTTTTTTTTTTTTGCTTTTAAAATTTTAAACAATGTTCATTGATTTTAGAGAGAGAAAAATGGAGAGGGAGAGGAAGAATGAGAGAATGAGAACCATCAACTGGTTGCCTCCCATATATGTCCCAACCAGGGATTGAACCCATGACCTTATGGTGTATAGGACAATGCTCCAACTAACACACTGGACTGAGCCACACTGGCCAGGCTGACTTTTTTTTTTTTTAACTCAATTTATCGATCTGAGAGAGACAGACAGACAGACAGACATCAATGTCTTGTTCCACATATTTATGCATTCCCTGGTTAATTCTTTTATGTGTCCTGATCAGGGCCTGAACCCATAACCTTGGTGTATTGGGATGATGCTCTAACTGAGCTACCTGCCAGGGCAGATGACAGGTGATTTTAATCAATTATGTGGCAGGCTGCGGTAGACAAGCAGGCCTCTGTGAGGAGGTGACATTTGAGCTAAGACCTGAAGGAAGAGAGGAGTTACTGGTCATCCTGGTCAGGAAAAGAGCTTACTAGGCATTGGGAACAGCATATGCAAAGGCCCTGGGGGGCAGGAACAAGACTGGTTAGTCTGATGACAAGCAGAGATTGGTGAGTCTGAATTGGAGTTATTGAAGGAGAAAATGGCAGAGGGTTCCTGTGGAAGCTTTATTGGGACTTGGGGTTTTATCTGGAATGCAATTCTGAGTTTTATCCAGGGCTCCTGATGAGGAAGGGTTCAAGCAGCAGACTGACAATGTGGATAGAGAATAGAAATGGGAATTCCTGAGCACAAAGGAGCCCAGGAGGACTCCCTATAGGTGGTAGCAGTAGTCAGCCTAGAAAGCTGGGTAAGTGGCACTCACTGACCAGGATCAAAGGGAGATAAGGGGTGTTTGGGGTGAAGCTCCCCCATGTGAGGTGAAAGATGCCTGGACCCCATCATGGATGCTTTGTCTGTGGAAGTTTCAGCAGGTGCCGCACCCCTGCCCAGGGCCTGAGAGCCCAGCAGGGTCACCTGTGCACAGAGCAAAGGACTGAATGGTCCACACCAAAGGACAAGCAAATCTCATTTATTCCCCTACCCTCCAAATTTCCAGGTAGCTCTACAAAGACATCAGATGTGAAGCTGCACAGAAGCTGTCCCTTAAACACATACAAAATCAAAGGAATCAAGTAGACTGAGTTGGCACAAAGATGAGCTTTTCTCCTTTATGCCAGCCAGGAAAACTGGTCACCAAAAAGGGGTGTTTGGAGGGAACAGGACAGGGGCTGGGTAGGGGTACCCCTATGTCCACCGGTGCCAGGACCATGCCCACCAGGTGTCTGACCCTGTGTCCTGCACTAGACCTGCTCCTAAGAAGTGAGCCCTGGACCTACAAAGGCTGGACCTATGCAGGGAGGATAGGAGAAAGACAATGGGCAAACCCCAGCCTTAAATGAGACGTTACAGGGAAACTCCTCTGTGAGCAGAAGGCACTCAGTGGTAGGATAGGGTGGGAGTCTTACGGTCAGGACAGATTCAGGTCATAGAAGCTCCTGGGAGGGGTACTGGGGAGCACTTAGCCCTGTTGCCCTCCTCACAGCAAGGATGGTAGAGAACCCAGCTCAGGCCCAGCAGACCACAGATGAGGGGCCATTTCCAGGCTGTTGAGTGGGAGGGACAGTGTGTTTGGAGCAGACTGGACCCAGGTGTGCCCTCAGGATTGGCCCCCACACCCAAATCTGCCTGGCCTGCCTCCCAGGCTAGTCTGCAGGACAAGGGGCCCCAGATGGACATGCCCTGGTGATTTCAAGTCCATGCACAGCTGGGGCAGCCATAGGAAGCAACTTATAAACCCATACTTTTGGTAGCTCCAGGTGAATTTAAAGCTAGCAGAAGTGCCAGGGTTCAAAGTCACTGTACTACAGCTTTAACACCTTTTACCCAGCACTAGGGGCACCTTGGAGTGCTGCCCCACCTGGAGGTTCTCATCCCTGGGAGATGCAGTTTCACTGATGGTCAAAGCACAAGCATTTGTACAGAAACCTGTGACATGTTACTGGAAAGAGGAACATGACTGTCCAACTTCGGGGATGCAGCGGCCACTCAGTGGCATGTCAGGTCCCATTGGGGAGGCCAGTCACTCGGCCCCCTCCAACCGGCTGGCCTGCTTCCTTGGGCCTTCCTCAGCCTCGCCCGCCTCCTGAGGCCTCTTCCTGAAGCGCAACCCTGGCCTGATTTTGGGCGGTGGCAGGGGGTCCATGCCCAGGATCTTGTGGATCTGCCTAAATGCCAACATGCGCAGGGCATGCTGAGGGCAGACAACCTGTCAGGACCCTCCTGCCTATGCCTGGCTCACCCAGCCCCGTGGCCTGGCAGCTCACCAGGCATTCCGTCCTGATAATACTCTTCCAGCAATGGCTGGGCTCAACTGCCGTGAGGCGTGAAGAACTGCACGTGGAGTCGCTGAAACCACTAAGGTAGGACTTTGCCAGGAAGCCTCTTAGAATACTGGTGCTTTCCTGACTCACTACAGGGCCCCAAATCCTGCATCACCCAGTTTGGCTCTGATCATGAGCAATATGACTCTTTCCATTAAGACCATTTCTAAATGTCAGGCCCAATGAGATTTTTGTACTGCTGGGAGACTTCCTTATAAACTTACAAACCAAAGGGAAACCACAGATGGGGGTTCTGCTGTTTTGCTTAAGGCTGGCCAGCCACAGGCTGGATATATTTATGGAGCACAGAGGTGGGGGTGGGGTGCGGGGGCCACTAAGGGCAACCTCAGCCAGTGAAGCCCCGGTTCTGCACCCCATGACTGTGTGGTGATGAGCTGGGCTGGGACTGCCCCCAGAAATAGTCCTGTTACTGTGGGCCACCCATTTTTGCAGGGACAGAGAAGGGGAACCTTAGACCATTTCCTGGGGTGCTGTATAGCTGCAAATGGGCTGTGAACATGGGCTGGGACCAGGCTGCTGCCCATGGTGTGGTTGAGCTGGCCCAGAGTTGGGGAGCCACAGAGGCTGGACATCCTACCTGGGCACTGGCTGTGATGTCTTCCCGCTCCTGGGGGGTCATGGACCCGAGTACATCCATGTGGTCTCTCTCACAGGGATCCTGGAGCCCAGGCCCATCTATGCAAAGGGAGGTAGGAGTGGCAAAGAAGATAAAGCACCCTCATGAATGACTGCCGCCACCAGGGGCCTGAGAGGACTCAAGCATGGAGTCTGTGACTGCACCCCTTTGTACCCAGGGCCACACCCGACTGGCATGCCCTCAGCAGGCACAGGATCTCCCCTGGGGTGTCCTACCCGGGCCACTCCTCCCTACGTCCCCACGAGTATACTCAGCAAAGCTTCTTCCTGCTGCTGTAGGTGTGCACATGAGCACGCAGATACATAAATAGGCTCACACCAGTGTCTTCTCTTCTTTCACTTATATTATCCCGTGTCACTAAAACGACTGGAAAACATCATCTCTGCCACAGACATCTCATGAGTGCACATGATCTCCTTTCTGTGACTGTGAACTGCACCAGGTGAACATCTCCATACATAACCCCTGATCTGAGTGCTGATTTCCTTCAGAAATATTCCCACCAAGGCCATCACTGGGCGGCAGCCAGGGCTCCCAGACAAGGCGGGAGGGGGCTGCCATCAGAGAATGAGTGCTAGGCCGACAGACAAGGGGCGGGCCTCTGGCCTGCTCCATCTGCACTGGACCTTTGCCCTTTGTGGCACAGTTCCACTTGCTATTCTGCTGTTCCCTTTCCCTCCAGGGGATGTGTGTGTATGTGTGTGTGCCTGGGTCCCCCCTCCCATCTGGGTTGGATGCTATTCTCCCTCTGTATATACCTCAGTCTCTTCTACGTGCCCCCGGGTTCTGGGCTCCCAGCTAACTTGGACTGACCTGTCAGAAGCATCCCTGAGGCCACACACTCCAGGACCCGTCGCATGGCGTCCCCTGGGCTCAGGGGTTCCTTGGCACTGCTCAGAGTCTTCTCCACCAGCAACTCCATGGCCTGCGCCCGGCACGGATGGAAAAGGAGACCCTGTGCCTTTGAGGAGAGTACCTCGGCCAGCTCGCCTCCCACTGGAGGGGCTCTGTGGGGCTTGGCTAGAGCTTTCCAGGGGACCCTTGGGTAGGTGGCCCCTTCTAGCTCTTTCTATAACTCCCACTGACCCTTAACTTCTACAGAGGGGGGTGGTTGCTGAGATCTTACTACCTCCTGGTATAACCACCAGCAGGTCCCTTCGCTCTCTAACCCTCAGTGTCCCCATCAACTGTAACATTGCAAACTAGCATTTCAAGGGTTAAAAGAATCTTGCTGTCATTCATGGCACCTTTAGCCAGGGTCACAATGACTCCATGACTTGCTCAGGTGTACCCTCCTTCAAGGAGCCACCCCATCCAGGTGGGTTGCAAGGGCAGGGGCCATGTGTTATAACTCAGCACATAGATGGCCCCTTGCTGTCCGCAAGGGGGTGGGGCTAAGAGCAATGTCCCCCTGGACACTGGGCAGGAGGCAGAGGTCCTGGTGGGCACCAGGACCCTTGTGTTTGGAGACGGCCCTCAGAGTAAGGCCCATGGTGACCCAGGCAAGGATGGGAAGGGCAGGCTTGTCCAAGAGCCTTGCTTTGGGAGCAGAAGAAGGTAAACTGGCAGCAGCAGGCTGCGTACAGAATGCAAACTCAGAGTCCAGGGGCTTCGGGTTCCTTCCCAGGAATCATGTGAACAACTTAAAACTCTACAGGTCATCCCACCCAACACTGGTGAGGGGGTTGGTGGATGGGTATGGGAAGTGAGAGCAGAGCACTCAAAGACAGACCTACTGAGACTTAAGATGTAATGCCACAGAAAGATAGAGTGGGAGATCCCGGAGTGGGTGGAAGCTGGGGGTCTTACAACTCATCAGTTTGGGTATTCAGGGGGAATGGGGACCCTTGCACTCCCTCTTCTCTGCTCTTACCCCCACCCCCATGGGCTCTGGGGCCTACTGGCAGGGGCAGATGGGGTGTCAAGAGCTGCAGGGGAGGTAGGGATGGTCCAGAAGCCAGAGTGAAGCCTGGCGCTGCCTTACCCAGCCTGGAAGAGCCCCCCAGGGGGGCACACGCTGGCAGAGGTCTCGGAAAACCCTGATGACAGTTACACAGGGCTGTAGGCCGCTGGCTCGTGCCTTTGGGGAAAGAAGCACCCAGTTAGCTCTGGAAGTTGGATGCGTATGGATGTGTGTGAGGCCAAGGGAACAAGGGCAGACGCTGGGGGCAGTGAGCCGGGCCAGGGGTCCTGTCCTGGCAGGGGATGTTAGGGACGGTCTCTTAGGGCGGGGGTACACTGCTGGCTGGCCTGGAGGGCGGTGGCTGGGAGCGTGAGCCAGACAGCTAGCCAAGGACTTGGCCAAGGGTGCAGCTGACGACAGAGACATGTGTGACCACCTTCCCATTCCTTTCCCTGCTCCAACCTGGAACCACTTGGCATGGCGGAGGGCAGCCAGTGACTGGAGACACTTTTCCAGGTTCAAGACATTCCCTAGGTCAGGCAAAGGCACTTCCATTCCATCTAGAAGAAAAGGGCATGTAGGCAAGGTTCCCTTTCCCACTTTGCTTCCTCCCTGGCCCATGTGGGCCATGCTTCTCAATTCTCTGGGACTCATTTTATTTATTTGGGAGATACACACTTCTTCCCTGGCCTTCTTTCCTCTGGAACACTACAGGGACCAAAGAAATCATTCCTGTGAAAACCCTACCTGCTCTGGAGTTAGTGCCCATGAGGAAAGCATATTACTGAGCACCTTCAGCACTGACTCCCTTGGTTAGCAAACTACAGTGCAGGTAGAAAACAAAGAATTAAGCCAGAATTCCAGAAACTTCCAAATGAATAATTCAAAGGGAAAAAGTGGGTCAGATTTGAACACATCTCACCATGGATGACAAAGGCTTCCATGTCTGAGAGAAAAGCAGATCCATTTTTTCCCTCTCTTACTATTATTGCTTTAAAACTATGAGGTCTGTCCCAAAAGTATAGACCCAATGTCAATATAACTAAAAGTTTGAGCACTTGATACTTTCAGGACAGACCTCGTTGTCTCATCTCATGCTAGGACACCTGGTTTATTTCGGTCATGTGGTAAGGCACAGGTGTCACTTTTACCCATAAATATCCCCAGGAATTCTGTGCCTCCAGGAGTCTTGTGGTGGTAGGAGTGTGTCTTTGAAAAGGGGCAGGAAACTATCCTCCCAGCCACCACCAGCCTGTGGCGTGGACACCTAAGTGTGGCTGACGGGCTCCTGATGGTCATAGCCTCAAGGGGGTTTCCGTGTTTCTTCATTTTTCCAATCAGCCTCCATCTGGTGGCCACAGAGCTTTTACACTTTCTAACATTCCTAGTCTCCCCATGGTCGTGTGTTGGACAAACCCTAACAGGGCCTTCAGCTAGAAGTTAATCGTGTTCTTTGCCCTCCTTATCAATTTTTTAGACAACTTCCTCTTTATGACAACTGATAATGGCTTTTCACTAATAGTCAAAGGTTCTCCTCTTTTAAATTTTGTGTTAAAAATTAACTGATTTAAAGAAAAATGTTGGTAGTTGGTGGCCCTCAGGACAACAGTCATGAAGGGGGTTCAAGAATGAATGGAGCCCTGACAGGTGTGGCTCAGCTGGCTGGGTACCGGTCTGCGGAGGGAAAGGTCACCAGTTTGATTCCCATCAGGGCACATGTCTGAGTTACAGGTTCGGTCCCCAGTTGGGGCACATATGAGAGGCAACCAATGTTTCTCTCTCACATCGATGTTTCTTTCCCTCTCTTTCTACTTCCCTTCCTCTCTCTCTAAAAATGAATAAAATATTTTTTTTAAAAAAAGAATGAATTAGTGGAATTTGGAAAATGGTCCTAGGCAATGTTTCAGGAGGTTCATGGCTTAGTGAGCCTCAGGATGCCTCCCTGTCAGCTGGCCATCACGGTGTGGTGGTAACTTGAGGCCGTCGCTGCCTCTGGCCTGGCACAACACCCCTTCCCACCCTCTCAGGCGATGCCAATATGCCTTAAGCCCCTGGAACCCTGTGTCCCACAAGAGTGGTGTCGGGGCCAGCAGGGTCTACTCTGGCCTCTGCTGTGGTCCCTGCCTTGGAGAGATGGGTAATTGGAACTCCTGGGGACCTGGCACAGATGGTTTCCCCTGGGCAGGGCACAGATGCCCCACTGGCCTGGGCAAGGGAGGAGCATGGTGCTTATGGGTAAAGCCCGTCCAGCACTCTGTCAGTCTGTTTCCTCCATTGCCACAAAGTCCAGCTCTTATCTGACCAGTGGCACCCAGGGCTGACAGAAGTGCCAGAAAGCTGCACCCCAACCCTCTACCCCTGCCCAGAGCAGAGTCAGATGCCTCCCTAAGCCACCTGAGCATGTGGGGAGGGGGCTGGACAGAAGGGCCCGGCTGCACCTCTCTCCCTGGAGGGGTCCTCCCACATTAGGGGTGAGGTGACAGACACAGTGACCCGTATTCTGGGCTCATCACAGGATGAGATGATGATGTTGGCGTCAGGGTCAGAGGAGACCTCGTACTTGTCCTCTGTCACCATCTGTGAGGTGCAAACACAACACAAGGCCACGTTACTCCAGCTGAGAGACAGATGCAAACAGCAAGGACAAGGTCAAGTTGGAGGTCCCGTGCCAGGCGTCTGAAGCCTCCATGGAACTGAGACGTGGCCCCGCCTTCCAGAAATACACACGTGTACAAATGCCTATAGATGCCCTGGCTGAGTAGCTCACTTGGTTAGAGCATCGTCCCAATATGCTAAGGTTGTGGGTGCACTCCCTGGTCAGGGCACATAGAAAAATCAACCAATGAATGCATACATGAGGGGAACAACAAATCAATGTTTCTCTCTCTCTCTCTCAAGTCAATAAATAAAAATTTGAAGAAACGAAATGCATGTAGATGATGAACCTAGCATATAAGGTGCCTTATATGTAAAAATGCTCTTAATAAGGACAATAATAGTAATAATAATAACAATAATCCAGCTATTAATATAACATAGTTGGAAGAAAAGGAAACAGAAGCATTCCTTTTTACACAACGACACAGATGACCCCCACAGTAAGAGAGAAGTTAAAACTATAATGACCCTGGCTGGTGGCACAGTGGATAAGAAGCCGGCCTATGAACCCAAAAGTCACTGGTTCGATTCCCAGCCAGGGCACATAACCAGATTGCCAGCCAGGTCTCCAGCCAGGTCTGTAGCTGGAGGCAGGTGAAAGGCAACCATACATTGATGTCTCTCTCCCTCTCTGCCTCTCTTCCTTCCCCTCTCTCTGAAAATATATTAAAATCTTTAAAAAACAACAACAGCAACAACAAAACAACAAAAAACTATAATGAGATGCCGTCGTCACCTGTGAGAAAGGCAAAACTCCGGAAGTTCTGAGGAGAGCTGGGTTGGCAAACCCATGCATCCCATAAACCACCGGCAGAAGCTGACCTGGCAAAACTTGTGACTCTGCTCTAGGATGAGCTTCCACATGCGTGGAGCTGCATGTCCACAAGGTTATTTATTTTGTGCAGCCTCCATGGTAATGCAGAACACTGGAAACAATCTAAATGTCCTCCCTCTGTCCTGTCGGACGAAGCTCTCTCCTCTCAGGTGCTCTCTACCTGGCATCCGGCTTTAACTTCCCCCAGGAGATAAACGAGGCTAGCTTGCTACGTGCTTGCTGATGAGCAAAGCAGGAGCCCAAGGGGGGCCTGGGTCTGCTGCCCTGCACTAAGCCGGTAGGAAGAACAAGGCAGAATTTTCACAGAAACAGTGCTAGGCACATCAGGAAGAAACCACCATAGGAACTGATTGTTTTAACCTAAGATGATCAATTTAAATCACGGCACAATCCCACTCTTCCCCCAGTTGTCATAAGAAAAGTGCTGTGACAATAATAGAGGAGCTGCTCTCGCAGAGAAAACCCAGCCGATCTCCCACAATCCTCTTGCCTCAGGACTTTCAAGGCTCCTTCCTCTCTTCTGCACTGAATTGCCCATGCCATCACCATGTATCCTTTTAAATGGCTGGTTACCACCCTGGCTGGTGTGGCTCCGTGGATTGAGCACCAGCCTGCTAAGCAAAGGGTCACAGGTTCAATTCCCAGTCAGGGCACAGGCCTGGGTTGTGGGCCAGCTCCCCAGTTGGGGGCATCTGACAGGCAACCACACATTGACATTCCTCTCCTCTTTCCTCCCTTCTCCACTCTCAAAAAATAAAATAAACAAACAAATAAATAAATGGCCGGTTACCATTCTCATGGTGGGACATCTACATTTTCCCAGTTTTACCCTGCACTCACTTCACATAGGAACCCTGAAGTTTACATCTCTTTCTTCTTGCAACTATTTAGAAAAAACAAAACAACGTTGGTTTGTGTCTAATAATGACAACCTCTCCTGCTTCTTAAAATCCTGTGCAAGCAAAGTCATCTCTGTCAGGGAACCTGAGGGGCCCTTGAGAGGGGGCTGGCCGTCCTGCCCTCCCCACCACTGGGAGTAACCCGCCCTTACCAGGAGTTGCTGGGGCAGCTGCTCAGTGACCCTCTGCAGCAGGGTGCAGGTGGGCTTCTGGGAGCAGAGCAGGATCAGCTGCACGTTCCTGTCCCCCCGGAGGAGGAGGCCCTTCCCCAAGAGGCCAACCCGCACCACGCCTTTTAGGATCCGAGCAGAGGAGCTGACTCTGTTGAGAAGACAAACCCACAAAAACATGCGTGAGAAGAGGGGTCAGGGAGGAAGGGACATGTGGCTCTGCCCTGGGTCTAGGAATGTTGGCAGCTTGCTGGGCCTTCTGTGCCTCAGCTTCCTCATCTGTGAAATGGGCCCTATCTGAGTCCCATTTCTCAGAGTACGCTTGACAAAAGGAGACAGAAGAAGATATACCTGAGAAAAGCATTGAAAACATATAATCTGCTCAATAAGGGCTGGTGGTTGTTACTACTTCCTGAAAAACTGCATTCTGGAAAAAGGTCAAGGATGGCATCCCCAGTGGCCCCTGGTCCTCAGCCAGTTGGTGCCACCCTGGTCAGTGCTTCGGTTTGGGCACCTTCTAAGCTATCTCTGGGGTTGCTTCACCCCAGTCTCAACCTTCTGCGAGCAGGCCCATCCAAGAGCTCAGGCCACAGCATGCTGACGGAGATCCCTGCTCCGGTCTTGCCTCTCTGCAGATCAGAGACAGCTTTCTGCAGCGTGCATCTGATCATCACATCTGCCCTACATCTACCCGCCCAGAACTGGCCCTATGCAGGACAAGGACACCCAAGTTTCTTCCCTGGCCCGAGGCCTTAGCCTGACCCACTGCCACCACTGAGTGCTCTAGCCCAGTAATTTTCAACCCTTTTCATCTCATCACATACAAACTCGGTGGCACACCAAAAAGTGTATTTTTTTGCCAAAAAATAGGTATAATTTTGATTGATTTACCAAAAGATAATAATAGTAATTACCTACCCTTTTTTGCTTCAAAGTGAATTTTTTAAAAATCAGGTGCTTATACTTGTATATAGGGATATCTGTCTGGTACCAAAAACTAACCAAACACAACTTTAAGCTGAGGGGCTAGTTTGTTTTATTGTGATACTTTGTGCTCACAGTGGCATATGCCCTTTTCTAGGGAGCAAACACTGTAGTGAAAAGAAACTAAAGCAAATTGACCAGATGCAAAAGGACAAATACTGCATGATTCCACCTCCATGAAATGGCCGAAACAGGCCAAGCCATAGAGAGAAGTGCAGTGAGAGTGCTAGGGCTGGGGCCGGGGGTGGGGACTTGAATGAGGTCAGATTTCTGGTTTAGATGATGAAAACGTTCTAGAAATGGGTAAGTGGTGGGTGACAGTTGCACAACCTTGCTAACGTTCTTAATGCCACTGTATTGTACACGTAAAAATGGTTAAGATGAGCCCTGGCTGGTAGCACAGTGGATAAGGCACTGGCCTGTGAACCCAAAGGTCGCTGGTTCGATTCCCCAGCCAGGGCACATAACCAGGTTGCAAACCAGATCTCCAGTCAGGTCTGTGGCTGGAGACAGGTAAAGCGCAAACGTACATTGATGTCTCTCTCCCTCTCTGCCTCTCTCCCTTCCCCTCTTTCTAGAAATAATAAAATAAAATCTTAAAAAAAAAAAAAAAAGAAAAAGTTAAAAAAATGGTTAAGATGGTAAACTTCATGCTATGAGTATCTCATCATATTTATTAAAACTAAATCACATTTTTAAAAAAGGAAATTAAAAAAGAAGCTACGCAGAGAAAGGACTTGGAAAAGCTAACTCCCTCTTGAATTATTTCAATTGGGTAATGACTCCTTACAAGGCGCAGGGACTTTTCAGTGTTCCCATAATCACAGGGCCTTGAGTGATGACTCAGGCAGACAGGCACCAAGGGGCAGCCTCTGGATCAGGGTAAAATCACACTATCTCTGTTTTGCAGATGAGCGAGCAGAGGTGGTTCATGTTTTGTGAACTACATTTCCTAGATGTACCTTTGGTGAGAAAAGTATATTTTGGAATTGAGAGAACAGCTCTCACCAGCTGGAACTAAAACTCCCTGTGAACCTTTGGCCTCCAGCCCTGACAGAGACTCAGTGACCACACCACCCACGGCTGGAAAGCCCCAGAGAAAGCAGAAGCTCAAAGCCAATCAGAGGAGGAGCCCCTCTGCCCCTCCAGGGGACCACATCCTGTGAGAACCCCCACCTCCTCCAAGTCACCCTCTGGGCCTGGGGAGATGAGGGAGATTTTCATTACCTGAGCTCACCACCCTCCTGCTCTGGGCTTCCGGGCCTCTCCTGCACCAGTGTGTCGGACACCAGCTTGAGGGCACTCTCCGAGTGGGACACAGCCTTCTGGATGGCCAGGAGCTCCTCCTCTGTGGGGTAGATGGTGGCGTGCTTACACAAGACGTGGCGGTCATCACTGGACTCCGGCCGCTGTGTGGGCTGCAAGGAAAGGTGCACATGGTACAGTGGGCTAAGAGGTCCCAGGGATCCGGTGGACAGGGGACAGGAGGAGTGTCAGCTCTGCAGAGGTGCAGCATGGGCAGCAGGAGGATGTGGGAAGCGGGGCCAGGCTGAGGAATGACAGGTACCCTGGGTAGTGACCCAGGGCCTTCCCGATGGCTACAGGAAGCTCAGGGGACCAGGGGGCTCCCCTGCAGTGACACTCTAGCTTTTCTAAGCCAGAGGCCTTACTGCCAACTCAGTAGGCCTGTACTCCGGCAAGGTGCAGATCAAAGGCTCCCATCCAATCACGGCCTGCACAGACAGATGGATACCTGAGGACCCCCAGGAGATGTGACAACTGAGGCCTCAGAAAACTGAAGGGACCACTGTGGTGAGTGGTGGAGCCAGGGCCTAGAGCTTCCATCGTTGACCAGCGATGAGAGGTGGGTATCCCTTTAGGGGTCTTGGTACAACGTCCTACTCCTCATTCCTGGAAGGGTCAGGTCTTTAAAGTGTGATGTGAGAAAATCACTCACCCCATGGTGCCAGTGACACAGGAGGCACTTCAACACAAGACCACCACCTACCAGAGCTGTGGCAGTAGGCACCCCAGGCCTGCTCATGAGGGGAGGAGGGTGCTGGTCTGATGGGGAGTGTCCCGGGTACTCATCCTGGGCCTGCGGCTCTTCCTCTAGTCGCATCCTGCACAGGTCGTAGCGCCTGTGGGGAAGCAAGAAAACAAGGAGCTGTCAGCAGCTGCAGGGCCCTGGGCTTGTCACATCAGAGCCAGCAGTGTGTGAGTCATGTAGCTTCTACTGCACAGTCTCGGCTGACCAGGCTGAGGCTCCTGGACCACTGAGGAGATGTAGCCATTGAATGCAACCCCTAAGAGCCCATGGAGGGCTTCTGTATAAACACTTGCCATATGCCGCAGAGACTAAGGCTCTAAGGGCCAGGAAGACACAGCCAAGAGGAACTGCTTGGGAGGGAGAAGCCAGCCTAAATGGCCACAGCTCCCAAGTCTGTCCCAGGCCTCATTTCCCAGCTCAGACACTGCTTTGGATCACCTGGGAATTGGATACTGTATCATGAAATTCTTTGGAGTTCTAGGGGGTGAAGGAGGATGACAAATGTGTGGGCAGTCAGGAGATGCCAAGAGTCAGGGATGCAGAAACACAGAAGGTCAGAGGACACTCGGGATCAGGGGATATGGGGACAATAGGGAGTCCCTGTGAGTCAGGTCCGAGAGTGCCAGCCCCTTGGTTGTCAGGACCATGCTGTCCCTCATTTACCAGGTGACTTTCACTAACTAAGGCAGATCCTTAGAGTGCCCTGTGCACAGGGGCCTGGCTGGCTAGTTCTAGAATTCTCCACGTCCCCACTAGTGCTGTGTACCCTGCCAAGTATGCAGATAATGAGCATCTGGGTTCTGAGGCCTGGAAGACAGGACAGCTGTCCCCCCAACTCAAGTGAGTAAGGGAGTAAGCAAGCAGACATTTGGTTTTCAAAGCTGCACTGGAGGTAGAGGCAGTCAGGGGGGTGAAAGGAAGGGACCCCGCACTGCATCTCCGCATGCCAGCGGCGCAGCTCCTCCAGCCGCTTCCTGGTCAGCTGCTTCTGCTTCCTCTTCTTTTCCTCCAGAAGCTTCCAGGCTCTGTTGCTGAGCTTGATGGAGATCGGAAGGTCAGGATCAACTTTTCTCTGGAAAAGAAAGGGCTGTAAGACTGGAGATCATCACATAAACAAGAATGCAGGGATAGGCTCCTCTGCTATATTTAGACAACAGTGGGCTTCATTCCCTTGGAATCTTAACACCCCCTCCTCCCCAGAAGAACTGGTGGGAAAGGGAACTAGCAAAAGGGACAAACATGACTGACATGCAGAGTTACAGACATGACAGTGAACCCCGTTCACATATCTGACAGAGAAGCCAAAGGTTCTGCAATATCAGTGGAGAATTATTGTTGGCCATCACTGAAGAGTCACTAACAGTTCCATGACAAAGTCTCATTCCCAATCAAAATAATTCAGGGGAAACACTGTTTGTGTGAAACCCAGCAATATATATTTCAGATAGCATGGCTAATCCATTTGCTGAACTTGGTTTTTACCACTTAATGTTTTCATTCAGAAAGTGTAGTGGTACTTGGGGCGATGAACCCACAGTACAATCAACAATAGTAACCAATGTCACCCAATACATTCAATTAAAAAAGAAAATGTAGTGTTATCTAAGGATTATTCATTGGCAGAAAAGCCCACGTGTTTATCAACAGGTGAACGGATACACAAGGTGTGTCCATCCACACATTAGAATATCACTCAGCCATGAAAAGGAAGGAAGCTTTGACACTCACTACAACGTGAATGAACCTTGAAAACACGATGCTCAGTAAGAGAAGCCAGACTCAAAAAGCCACAGAGTGTGTAATTTTATTTATTTGAAATGTCCAGAACAGACAAGTCCACAGAGACAAAGTGGGTTCGTGGTTTTTATAAAGGGCTTGAGCGGTTGGAATGAGGACTGACCACTAATGGGGATGGGCTCCTTTTGGGAGTGATGAGAATGTTCTGGAATTAGGGGTGAAGGTTGTACAGCTCTGTGACTACAGTAAAAGCCATTCAGCTGTTCAATTTGTTTGGGTTAATTGTGAGATGTATGAATGACATTTCAATGAAACTGCTGAAATCGGAGAAAATACCTGGAAGCCACCATTCATCACCCTGAGAAGAGTTACGTGTGTGCTCTGCACAAGCAGACTGGAGGCCTGAGTGTCAGGTATGTTTAAACACACACATGTGCACAGGTGCCCTCTGGGTGAGCCCGGGGTGTTGCAGGTCTCGGTGTATCTTGAGAGGCTCAGGGGGTGTGAAACTACTGTCCAAGTGCCATCTTGCAGAGGAAAAAACTATGTTTTGAGACATGGACCAAAATGTAAAAATCATGGAAATTCTTACACACACACACCAACTATGAGCTAATCGGGACACTGCAAGGGGCACCTTGTACTGCAGCTGATGCCTCCGCCCCCTCACGTGCATGTCCCGGGCGTTGGGGTCGTTGAAGCTGCACTCACACAGCTTGCAGTGGAACCGGATCACTTTGCCTTCGTTGTCGCATACCTGAGACAGCAAAGCTCAGCTCAGAGCTGGCTCCTGAGGAAGGGTGCCTCCTCCCTGCTTCCAGGGCACTGCGCCTTCCTGGGTGGCCCAGAGGAGTGACGCAAAGCCTTCAAGGCCAGCGTGCTGGCTTCCTGTCTGCTGAGCTATTCCAAAGGGCAGCTTTCTGAGGAGCCTCCCTTGCTGCGCTCACCTCTGCCACCATCTGGGGCCCTTCCCCCTCCCCCTGGCTCAGCCACCTCTCCGCACCTGCCCTGTGGTGGTCCCGCCTGGGCCCTGTCTCAATTTTTGGCCACCACGTTACCATGTGCCTTTCTCTTTTTAGCTGTGGCTCTTATGGACCTCATCTCCTTAACTGTTAGATGTCCAGGTTTGTAGCACAAGAGTCCTACCTGGTGTGGTCGTTTTGCCCAGGACACAAGCAGCCTTTGGACGAACTCAGGAAGGCTGGGAACTATGGAAGCCACTGAGGAAGCTTCCGAATGGGAGTTCAGACGACTGTTTAGGACAAGCCTGCAGGGCCAGTGTCCCAGCTCTGGGCGATGGCCCTGTGGGGTGCATGCTGCCTCCCAATGCCCCTGGAAGCACGTGACTTGGGGAGACACTCAGCAAGAACTGCCTGCCTGCCTGCCTGCCTGCCTGCCTGCCTGAGGTCTTCCTTCTAAGATCTGACACTCAACACCTGTGCCTTCCAACAAGTTCCTGGCAACTCACGGAGGTCTGCTGGGGGGTTGTGTGAATGTGAAATGGTGAACTGGATTGAGGGCACAAAACCTGACCCTGGAAAGATCCTTCTTCACCAGAACCCAGAGATGAAGAAGGGCACATACCAGAGGCCCAAGGGTGAGATGGCTGCTGGCAGAGTTACCTCTTTCACATAGTCTGGGCCCACCGGCTGTGAGTCACAGCAGCTTCCAGAAGCTTCCACAGAGCCTCCTTGGGTGGGCAGTTGTCCTGACCTCTCTGATTCCCGGTGTGTCAGTTTCCCCTCTGGGGGTCTGCAGCCTGCTGCCTTCAGCTCAGGAGGCCCTGGAAGAACTGCAGCATTTATAACCTGCTCCGTCCAGAAACCATGGCCGCGTCTCCCTCAGCCCCTTTCACCCCTGCGTGACATCAGCCAGTCCAATACAGGGTCCTGCAAGACCACCCTTCTGTCAGCTTGGGTCACAGCTGAGAGAATGAGGCCCACACAGAGCTTGGGGCCGATCTGAATGCACCCATAGAGGGTCCCTGGCTGTAGGACCCCACAGTAGACTCTGAGAGTCTCAACAATGAGACTTCAGGGGGACCGAGGGTCACAGGCAACCTGGCTCCATTAGACAAACCCACAGTGGACGGGAGCTGTTTCTTTGTTGTCAAAACTGCTTTATGATTTTATCTTTAGAATAATGTGATTATTCAAAACATAGCGCTGCTGAAGCTAAAAATAAAATAAGCCCCTCCCATAGGAAGTGCAGGAGTGAAGACCAGAGTCAGGGACCTGGGTTTGAATCCTGCCTCCACCACTGACTTCTGGGGCAGCTCCAGTCAGGTACTCCCCTCCCCTCACCTCAGTTTTTCTATCTGCAAACTGGGACTAATGATAAAATTGACTTTAAAGAATCATGAAGGGTATATCTGGCAATGCATGGGCAGCTGCTTTGGAGTGGGTGCCCTGGTTATGACCCGCTCATATGTGTCACATGGCAACCATCACTTCCCTCAGGTGATGGCTGATGTGTCCCATCCCTGAGGGAAGCAGGAACAGATGTGGGGCTGCAAGAAGCCCACCTTAATCTCCCAGGACCAACGTGAGCACCAGGGTGGGCAGGAGCCCCAGCCTATGGGAGGTAGCAGCCCGGGAAATTCTCGAGGCCTAGCATAGGGCTTCAGAGAACCCACAGCGTCTGGGGCTATCCCAAGCTCCATGGGAAGAAATGGTACTGTCATCGCATTGGTTCTACTATGGTTTCATGGAAATGGTCTCACATCAAGGGTTCAGAAGGTGTGGACCAGAGGCCACGGAGCACTGGCTGCCGGGCAGGAATCTGGGAGAAAAGGCACACCCTCTTCACATCCCTGTCCCTAGGCTTAGTCCCTGCCGAATAGACACACTTGCTCACACACAAGTTAACAGGCCAAACACTTCTCTAAATTCAGTAGAGTCAGGGCACAGCGTAAGGGCTGTGAACCAGAGACACGTACCCTTGCATGTGGCCTGTGAGACCCCCGGTCTCTTAGCCAGCTCTAGGGCGTGCATGTTGGACTCAGCGGGTTCCATGCGCTTGGCTGAGGTCACAGGGGGGCTTTCAGCGGCAAGGGGGGTCGGCTTGCTGGTGCAGGTGGTCTGAGCTGAGCTGTAGTTCTCTGGCACCGGTTCTATGGAGGGGATGGGCTTCCCCAGTTTGGTGTGCAGCTTGAAGACCTGGAACAGCCCCAGGTTCCCCTGTCAGGACCAACTGCAGGCCTGATTGACCTGCTTCAAGAGGCAGAAAGAGTACCTTGGGGGGTGTGGGGGGGCTGGCAACCTGTGGAAGTGAGAGTGGGTGGTCCTGCCCCAGTCCCTGGAGACCCTGCCCACTCCCCAGCTAGCAAGCTCTCTCCAGCATCACTCCCTCTAGAAGGCCTTCCTAAGTTGTCTCCTGCTTCTAGCTCTCACTCGTCATGCACACACAGGCCCTATAATACAACACCCTGTGCTGGCCTTACACTGACCTCATTCTTCAAGCTCCATGGCTTTGGGTTGAAAGATAAGGACGTTCTCTGCATCCCAAGCACCAAATTGATGCCCACTGCTGATGGGGACACAAAATGTGCAGGTGGATACATAGATAGGGGCCGCCTACTAAGATGTACATGTGTACATGTCCATGGACACATGTTTACATTCCGTAGGAACACATGTACACCTAGGATCCAGTAATACTCCATCCTCAATACCCTGGGCATTAAATTTTACTATTTTAATTTTATGTATTTAATTTTGTTTTTGAAAAGCAGGACCCCAAATAAAATATACGATTTGATCTCACCAATGTTCAAATTCTTGTTCATGTAAACATCGAAGCATACCTAACACCAAGAACAGTTTCTCAGGGGCCTGGGTACAAGCCCTACATTGCTTCACGCTTTTGTCCAGAAGCAGGTGGGACTTTTATAACTGGGAGAAGGTGTTTGGCTTCTAAAAAAAAAAGACACATGGACCCTATAGGGAAAGCTTCTTCTCATGGCTGTCCCGTCTGATGTCACTGGACGCCCCTTTGGGGCCCACGTGTGGAAAGCCTGGCTGCTCCCAGGACTGTCCTGCCGGAGCCCGTGGGGGCCTCCTACCTTCTGGTGCTTGGCCCCCCGGATGTGGGCGGCATAGGCCTTTGTCCCAGTGCAGGACACATCACAAAGGTTGCAGTGCAGCTGTGCCTGCACCCCGCATGGGCTGCCATTGGGCTGGACACCCGTCTTCTCAGCTGCCTCCTTCTTTTTGTGCTTCTGCCCTTCCAGATGCTCACGGTAGGTCTGCAGGCAGATAGTGAGGGCAGCCTGAGGGGGGCGGTGCTCCCAGGCACCACCTCGTCCCCCGCAGTTCCAGCAGAGTGTGCATGACTCAGGGGACAGGAGGGCCACCTGCAGGCCCACCATCCCCATCCCTCCTTTCTCAGGTACCACTTTATTTAAGCCCAATCAATAGACTCAGATGCTCAACTTAAAAGATGTTAGGTTTCTTTTACTTCTCTTTTTTCCCCCCCCTAAAAACCAATGAGTTTTTTAAGCCAACATCTTCAAAGGATCACACACTTGGTTTGGAGGGTTACTGTGGAAGAAAATTCTGGCTTTTCAGGATCTGACCTCAGAAACCAAGCAAGGATGCACGCTGGAACACTGCTGACATTGAGGGTCTCCACATGAAAGAGGCTACCATGGGTCACAGACCTACTCATTCTAGGTCATTGGGTCCAAAATGTCTGACCACATCTGGCAAATGACCAAGCTCATTGGTGGCATCCCAGATTCCTCTCCTGGAACCCTTAAGACAAAGTAAGCTACAGCAAACACACAAAGTGGACCCACTTAACCAGTGCCCTCTGACTATGCCAGGAGTCAACATTCATGGAATAAAAATACCTCTGGAAAAAGTAAGGACAAAAAAATACCTCTGGAAAACATACAAGGCAGCACTAGCTGGCCCTGGGGGCAGATGGAAGGCAAGAATGGGAGGGTACTTGCTGGAACGTAGGAATCTTGTGAACATTTTACCTAAGCAACAGAGCACACATGCACACACGGACTGATGAATACAAGTAAAGCTGGAGATATCTGAGTAGGAGCAGACCACATCAATTCAACATCCTGGTTGCAGTTTGCAAAATGTTACCATTGGGAAGCTGGCTGAAGGTACAGGGGACCTCTCTGCATTACTTGTTACAACTACAACCACATGTGAACCTGTAACTATCTCGATACAAATTCTAATTAAAAAAGTGCTATTAAATATTAGCAACACTGAGAATAACAGGAGTTGACCTTTCTAAGCCACACTGAGTAGTGCCACATGTTATGCTGAGTGGTGGTGCTCAGGCAAACTCTGTCCCATAGGGAGCCTGAGGCTCAGACAGGCTGTGACACCTGGTTGGGTGACAGTGTGGCAGGGCTGGGCTATGAGTACAGGAGGTCAGCTCTGTTGCCGACACTCCTTTCACTTGGACGGCACACACACATGCTCACGCACCCATGGCCCTGCAGTGGGGGCGTACCACAGCTAGCCGTGTCTGCCTGGGCCCTCAATGCTCAGGGCGGGGGAGCTGACTGCTCTCGTACCCCAAACCAAGAGAAGCTCCGCTCGCCTTGGAGTTCAAGACCACCTCCTGTGGCCAACAGTCAGTGCTGCGCTGCTCTCATTTCTTCCAAACACCAATAGGACAATCTTAAGGTCATTCTGATGCACACTTGACATTGAAAGTTTAATAGCAGGCCTCTTTTGGGCAGGCCATGATCCTGACCTCCAGTTGGCCACAGGGCCCAGGGAGGGGCAGGAAGGTGGCAGAGCCCACCAGGTGTTGGGCATGGGGTGGCTGACCTGGGCACCAGCGCAGCTGATCTTACAGAGGTCACAGTAGTGAAGCAGGGGCTGCTTGGGCCCACCCTTGGGTTTCAGCAGCTTGGTAGGAACCGGAGGCTTCTTGGTGAAGCTGCCAGCGGAACTGGCACTGGAGCTGTTCCCTGAGCCACCCCATGGGGACAAGTCCTCAGGCTTTGGGAGTGGAGGTGGAGGGGGTGGAGGCTGCGTCTGTGGGGGGAGCAGTGGAGGACGGTAAGGACCAGCTGCTGAGAACATTGACATGTAACAGCTTGGAGAACTTGGTCCTAAGAAGCAGAGAGAATGAGAGGGAAGTGGGCTGGTTTCGAGGACAACATTTATTTTGGCTGCAAGAAGAATAACAAACCTTCTCCCTCATTCACACTCAGGGGAGCCGCTGCCTCACCTGCGTATGGGGTGGAGGCGAAGCTGTAGGAGGATGAGGACGAGGTGTAGGAAGGCAGGGTGGACATGAAGACCATGGGCTGGAGGCTGGACGCTGGGGGGTAGGTGTAACTGGAGAAGGGGATGCTGGCTGGCTGTGCCACCTTAGCAGTGGGTGCCTGTTGCAGAGGCTGTGCTTGGCTGTACCCACCGCTGGGCTGACAGTAAGTTCGTTTGGCCCCTGGAGAGCAAGCAGAGATCCTCTAAAGAGGCGCACTTCACCCCTGTTCCCAGAGAGCACAGACAGCCATACTCCCTGTGACTGCTGCAACCAGCCTCCCCAGGGGCTGGAGCAAACACAGACCCCACTGGTGAATGAACCCTAGGTGCCACTGGCCATGGACCCCTCTCCCACCACATCTAGGCCTCGGCTAAAGACCGGAGCCCCAGGCCTCTGATCCTGAGCTCTTATTCTGGCTGGGATTCTTGTGTGACCTGAGCCTACCACCCCTTTCCAGCCTCTTCTTCCTCTGTGTCATGAGTATAATGGGGCTGTATATTCAATACGTCCCCTATCTTCTCCACTTCAAAGATTCAAAATCCTCAGCAGAAACTTACTCCCTTCCACCCTGGAAAAGCCTCCCTGGAAAACACTTTCAGCTCCGTTTTTACCTCTTCCTCTTTCTCACACACACATGCACCCTGACATTCACATTACTCCAGCTTTCCTACGAATCTGGGACATTTATTTATTAATTGTTGTATTACATCCATCCTCATTTTACTCCCCTCTGTCCCTTTCCCCACTCCGAATCTGGGATATTTAAATGTGACTTTAATGTGGTGGCTCCTGTGCCCTTGCACCCGCTCTGGCCCTGCAGAGACCCACCTGGCCAGCGGAGCGTGGCTGTGGCAGGTAGCTGAGGCTGGCCCGCAGCAGGCGGGTGATACTGCTTGTTCTCGGAGCTACTGACGGCTGTCAATGGTTCGTAGCCATAACTGTCCTACGAGAGAGAGCAGGGAGAACGGGTAAGATGTGCCCTTACTCATGCCATACACAGGCAGGGGACTCCCAGGGTCTGGGCCCTGTGCCAAGGGCGGCAGGGAGCATGGCTGGATTTCGGTTCACAGCAGGGTTCAGGCTATTGGTGGGTTGGGGACTACATGGAGGCAAAGACAAAAACACAGAGGTCAGGAGGCTTTGGGAAGGGGCAGAAGATTGGGAGGGTTGGTATGGAGGGAGAAGTCAAAGGCCTGGGGGTGGCAATGGCAAGAGAGGGAGGGAGGGCCGGGGTGGGGAGGAGACAAAGTGTGACGCATGGCTACCAGTGCCATGTACTGACCCAACCAGGGACAACCTGTGGGTGGCAGAGGCTGGAGGGGTGTGGGGTGGGGTGAGCCACGCACAGCCCAGGATGCCTTGGCAACTCCAAGTGGAAATGCAGCAGCCAGATCTGTGGCCTAGAACTCCAAGGTGGACACAGGGGCATCGTCCATGACGGAAGGGCCCAACAAGATGGAGCCCATCCCCAATCACCTCTACAGACAGAGACGGGAGCATGAGGACCGTGAAGGCGTGGCTTGGACTGCCCACCAGTACAGGATGCCCAGATCGCTCTTCCATTCCACACCATCCACGTTTTCAAGGAAGGACAGGGGCTAGTTAGAGAAAGGTGGGCTGATACCTGGTAGGAGGAAGCCGTGGTGGGTGAGGGGGTGGGCTCCAGGAGTCTGCTGCCATATTCAAAGTCCTTGATGGAGAGTGGCTGGTGCCTGCCATGTCCTGCTGGGTTGCCAGACCTGGGTGGCTGGATGGCTGTGGGGGTAAATGGCAGGGTCCCAGCAGGGCCCGTTGCAGGAGTCGCGTGGGAGGTGAAGCTGGCTCCAGCGGCAGGGAGGGACAAAGCCGTGGGAGGCTGGGTGCTAGAACCAGAACAAACAGAAGCCTAGCCGCATTGGATGGAGCTCTATGCAGAGCTCCAGTTAAGCACACAAACCGCTGCAGACACTGTGGGCAGCTGCTTCGGACGCCTGCACTCACACACTGCCTTTCCAATACGAGTGCTAAGTGCTCTTCACGACAACCCTGTGAGTCAGGGACCATCGTTGCCCCATTTTGAGAAAAGGAAACTGAGGTATGGTCAGTGGCCAAGTCAGGCCTGACTCATTGGAAAACATCTCAGCTCACGTACCTAATTGGTAGTCTTTTTTTTTTTTTTCCAACATCAAGATTCCACAAAGAAAGTTAAAACAGTATTTTTTAAACCAAAGGACAAGTGGATCCACCCGATGATTAAAATATGGAAGGTTGATTACCACTAAACTAAAAACTTTACTAACAAGAACCAGCTTTCGTTGACAGCTTGCTCTGTGGGAAGCACCACTTAGAGGGTTTGTCCACATCATTTCATTCAGGCCTTACCCTCTGTGGAGGTGCCAGCACCAGCCGCCATCCGTGTGGCCGTCTGTCCACATTGCCTAGCAGAGGAAACTCTGAGGATCACTGATACTTGTCATGTGCTTGAATCAGACCCAGATCTTTCTGACCTCCACCCCCCAAGTTCTGCTAAATATCAGCCACCAGTAGCTAGTCCTCAAATTCAAAAGCCCACTTGTTGGAAAGGGTACCATCAAAGACTTTAGCCCATTACCAATAAGATCATAGGAGAAAATTCTGAAATATATCCCCCTCAAATGGAGGGGGGCTACTGTATTGTATTTAACTTTTTGCTATCTTGATTTATAATGTTAAAATATTTAGACATATAGTATATAGGCTTCCATTTGTACTTTTGTCTTGAGTCTCCCAGACTTAAAGGCTAATTATTTATTTGCTTGAATGTTTCACAGTTCATTGGTCTAGTTTCCTAATGGTAGAATTTATACATTAGTTCTCTATTGCTCAGTTAAAAATTTTCCCCAGTCCAGGCCCTGGCTGATGGCACAGTGGATGAGGCACTGGCCTGTGAACCCAAAGGTCACTGGTTCGATTCCCTGGCCAGGGCACATGACCAGGTGCAAGCCAGGTCTCCAGCCAGGTCTGTGGCTGGAGGCAGGTGAAAGGCAACCATGCATTGATGTCTCTCTCCCTCTCTGCCTCTCTCCCTTCCCCTCTCTCTGAAAATAATAAATAAAATCTTTTAAAAAAATTTTTCCCAGTCCTGTCCAGGTGGTTCAGTTGACTGGAATGTCATCCCTCCCATACACCCAAAGGTTGTGGGTTTGGTCCCCAGGTTGGGGCACATGCAGAAGGCAACCAACAGGTGTGCGTGCGTGTGTGTTTCTGATTTCTTACTCTCTCTTTTTCATTTTTTTTCTTCCTTTCTTTCCTTTCCCTCACTTTCTTGTTTTCTTTTTCTCTTTCTTCTCTCTCTCTTTTCCCCTCTCCCTCCCTCTCTCCCTCCTTTCCTTTCCCTTTCTTTCTCTCCCTCTTTTTCTCTCCATCTCTCTCTCCCTCCCCACTCATCTTGCTTCCTCTACAAAAATCAGTGAACATACCCTTAGGTGAAGATTAAAAAAAAAAACTTATCCCAACCCTGGCTCAGTGGATTGAGCGCCAGCCTAAGAAAGGAAAGGTTACTGGTTTGGGTCCCAGTCAGAGCACATGCCTGGATTGCGGGCAGGGTCCACACACACTAATGTTTCACTCCCTCTCTTTCTCCCTCCCTATCTCTGTAAAAATAAATTTTAAAATATTTTATAAAATTATCCCCAATGATAAGGCTTCAAACAATACCAATCATTTATCGTCTTTACAATCTGTAAGTCAGGAATTCAGGAGTGACTTGGTTGGTCTCTGGCTCAGGGTCTTTAAGAGACTGCAATCAAGCTGTCTGTTGGTGGGCTCCATGGTCTGAAATCTCAACTCGGGTGGGCAGATGTGCTTCCCAGATGTTCGTCCCCGAGCAAGAGTGCACCAGGTAGAAGCTGTCCTCAGCCATCACATGGCATAACTTCTGCCACATTCCATTAGTTAGAAGTGAATCACTAAATCTAATCCACATTCAAGGGGAGAGGACTTGGTCCCACCTTTTGAAGGGCAGAACATAGAAGAACTTGTGTAAGCTTTGTGCAGTGGCAGTACTGCAGCCAATGAAGTTTCTCCGGGATGTGATTATTGCTAATTGAAGGGAGAAAAGAACTTGTGGACTAATTTTATTTTTCAAGATTTTATTTATTATTTCCAGAGAGAAAGGAAGGGAGAGAGGCAGAGAGGGAGAGAAACATTAATGTATGGTTGCCTTTCACCAGCCTCCAGCTATGGACCTGGCTGGAGGCCTGGCTTGCAACCTGGTTATGTGCCCTGGCTGGGAATCGAACTAGTGACCTTTGGGTTCACAGGCTGGCACTTTATCCACTGTGCTACCAGCCAGGGCTGTGGACTAATTTTTAAACCACTACATGTTGTTTCCAATTTTCTGCTGTTAAAGCAATGTTGCAAGGTATGTTCTCTGTAAGTTCTACATGTGCCTTCTTGTGCCAACTTCCCCTCATGGCTTCTCCAGCCTGGGTCCCATAACACCATTCCAGATGGGCACAGATGAGAGGAATGGGACCAAGCTGGCTGGCTTAGATCTCTCAGGATTTACCCTGGAGCTGGGGCCGCCCTCTCCTAAATCACACAGGACAAGTATGGACCCAACTCAAACTGGCAAGGGAAGGGATGGACATTGGGAGGACAGGAAAGGCCATGCCATTGCAGCTACCGGGAAGGCTCAGCAAGGGCATCTGATCTGCCCAAGCCGAAAGGGCAGGGCTCTCAGACCGAGTGTGAGCGCACCCCTGGAGCTCTCTGGACCGAGACCAGCTGCCACTGCTGCATGAGCCACCAGAAATGCCGGCGATGCGGAGCAGCCTGCTCTGTGCAGGCTCCCTTCTGCCCTGGCTTCCTGGCATACTGACAGCCTCCACTTCCAGCAAGGTTTCCCCCTGTTCCTGAAGCCCTGGCCCACAAAGTGGTGCCAGCTGAGGGCACAGAAGCAAGATCTCTGGGGATGGAAGGGTGTCTTGTCCTTCAGCTGACAAGGGCTCTGAGGAAGTAGGGACAACCTGTGGAACTTTCTCCACCTTGCTCCCAAAGTGACCTAACTCAGGTCAAAAGTGCTGTCTTCACCTGGAGCAGGACCAGTGGAGGTGGATGGTTGGTGACCTTGTTCCACACTGGGAAGAATATATGTGTGTGTAGCCTATTTAGTCTTGGGAAGGGGCAGAGTTCCCTAGACTAAATGGTATTAATACCATTCTATTAGGATTAGGTTTAAATACATGAATTTTGGGGGGACACAACCTTCAGTCTATGGTAGCATCAGTTCCGCTGCAGTCTATTAGCCAAGGCAATGTACAAAGGCCAGTTCAAGGGCCAGAGAAATAGATGTTATTTTTAGATGGGAGGAGCTGCAAGGTCTCAGTGAAATGGGTATGAAAATAAAAAGTAAAGGACAGAGATATCTGAAGATGAATCCACCATATCCTGGTTTTAGGAGTTGAGCTAGCCAAAAAATGGCTCATGAGAAAGACTTTCTACAGGTTCTCACCTGGGGTGGTTCTGCCCACTCCCCAGGGACAATGGACAGTATCTGGGGACATCTGTGGTTGCTACAGTAGTGAGCATGGTATTCCTGGCAGTGAGTAGGTGGAATATTGCTCACCACCCCACAGTGCTCAGAATGGGCCAGCCCAGGCAGTGATTCCACCTCCATGCCAGCAGTGCTGCTGCTGAGAAACTCAGATTTACAAGGAGGTCAGGGTCTCTGGGCTGGGGATCTGGGGTTAGAGCCTAAAATAGGGGTTAGGGGGAGTAGCCAGTGAGCAGCAGAAGCTGTTGCCCCTCCCAGACTCTATGCCCAAGGTCTGAAGGGAGAGTACCTTACATCACTTCTTGGGCTCCCTGTAGTGGGAGGTCATTGGTCACTTTGTCCCCTCTCAATTTCTAATAGCCTTTGTCTGAATCCTTTTGACAATCAGATGAAAACTGTGACTTGGGGTGGGGGAAGGGAGAGAAAGAGGCAAAGAAGGGGAACAGTTTAGTCAAGGAACTAGCATGGATGACCCATGGAAATGAACATGTGAGATTAATTGTGGGAGGAGGATGGGGAGGGTGGGGAAGGGGAGAGTGGACGGTGGGGGAGTGTGGATAGGATGAATGTAATATAACAATAAGAAAAAAGTTGCAGGTTGGATTCTCAGTCAGGGCACATACCTAGGTTGTGGATTCGGTCTCTGATCTGGGCATGTGTGGGAGGCAGCTGATCAATATTTCTTTCTCTCTCTCTCCCCTTCCTCTTTCTAAAATCAATAAAGCATATCCTCAGGTGAGGATTAAACAAAAATCATTGAGGTTAAGTGGCAAATTTTACGTGGGCTAGCCTCATATGAGGCATATCCTCTTCTCTCAGGAAATGTAATAAATTCTTCCACTGGCTTTTTATTTTTTAATTTTTTAAAAAGATTTTATTCATTATTTTCAGAGAGAAGGGGAGGGGAGGAGGAAGAAAAGGAGAGAAATATCAATGTATGGTTGCCTTTCACCTGCCTCCAGTTGGGGGGACCAGGCTGGAGATCCAGCTTGCAATCTGGTTACGTGCCCTGACTGGGAATCAAACCAGCGACCTTTGGGTTCGCAGGCCAGCACCAATCCACTGAGCCACACCAGCCAGGCTTTTTAAAAACAATCATTCCGAGGGTCTTAGATATTACAGCTCATCTGCTCCCAGAGAGTAAAACTCATTGAAGAGTAAACCCTCAATCAACAGAACTGACTTCCTGAAATACCAAATGCTACAGAATCAAACTGAGGCAATTCTCAATTTTTAGCCAACAATGTCAAATTAGGAACTTGGGACACATTAGTTTAAAAAGGCATAAATGGATAGTGATATACAACAAATGTGACTTACTTTTACAGGAAAAAACCTGGCAAAGCAAAATATCTACCAAAAAGAAAGAAAGAAAGAAAAGTCCAGTTCCCAAAAATATTTACAAATGAAGTTTCCAGCTTAAAGAAACCCAGCAACCTTTAAACTAACATATAACACAAGTACAAAAAAAACGAATAGATAGAGAACTTGTGGCAAATACCTTGGTAAAAGAGACAAAATAAAACAATTACCAACCAATGAGACCTTGGGTGGTGACAACACCTTTTCCTACCAAGATTCTAAATACTCTATGAATAAACAGCACACTTCAAATTTTAGATGTCACAGAGATAAATGGACACATGCAAAACAAAAGAAACAAGCAAAAGTTCTAAGAGATTTGTCAAAGTTTCCCAATTCAGTTCTAAATTAGGAAACATTACTTGGTGTTAATGATTAAGCTGTCTTGCTGATAAAAACGAAAACTGGTATTAACACAATAAACAAACTCAAAACCATCTTTTAAAAAATATGTATTTTATTTATTTATTTTTAGGGAGAGGGGAAAGGCGGGAAGAAAGAAGAGGGAGCAAAACATTGATGTGTGAGAGAAACATCAGTCAGTTGCCTCCCAGATGTATCCCAACCATGACTAAGCCCACAACCCAGGCACATGCCCTAAACAGAAATGCAACCAGAGACCTTTCACTTTTCAGGACGATGATCAATCAACTGAGCCATGCAGGTCAGGGCTCCCAGACCAATTTAATCGATTAAAACCAGTTAAAATGAGGGACTCCTCAAACTAACTGGGATATGTACTATACCTTTTAATTATTAAATATATCTACAATGTCTTCTGCAGTATCCTTTCATGATTAAACTTTTATTTTTTATTTTTTTTTATTTTTAAAGATTTTATCCCACTATTTGTAGAAAGAGGGGAAGGGAGAGAGGCAGAGAGGGAGAGAGACATCAATGTATGGTTGCATTTCACCTGCCTCCAGCCACAGACCTGACTGGAGACCTGGTTTGCAACCTGGTTATGTGCCCTGGCTGGGGAATCGAACCTGTGACTTTGGGATCGCAGGCCGGTGCCTTATCCACTGTGCTACCAGCCAGGGAGTAAACTTTTAAAAACATCAGGCAGGAATCATTAAGTGGAGGCAGGCATCATTTGATCTGCAGTCTGAAGTTGGTGCTGGTATTTAAGACTTGGAGAATTTCACATAGAAAGGGCATTGTGGGTTCTCTAGGAAATGGAAAGACTCCCCACACTCAGTTTGGCATTCCAGGTTAATGACAGGTGGGGTGTGTGGGTGGGGGGTGCAAGCTCTGTCGTGGTTCCCTGACACCCCCATACATTCTACCATCTTAGATTTGATTCATTCATGTACAGATCTGGCCCTTACAGGGCAATCTGCAATCTCTGACCTGAAATTTTACAAATTTTCAATTTGCCAATATAAAATAAAAAGAGCCGTCCCTGGCTGGTGGCTCAGTGGATAGGATGCCAGCCTGCTAACCCAAAGGTCGCTGATTTGATTCCCAATCAGGGAACATGCCCAGGTTACAAGCCAGGTCTCCAGCCAGGTCTGTAGCTGGAGGCAGGTGAAAGGTGACCATATATTAATGTTCCTCTCCCACTCTGCCTCCCTCCCATCCCCTCTCTCTGAGAATAACAAATAAAATCTTTTAAAAACGTACTTATACCATACACCAGAATAAACTCAAGATGGATAAAGGACTTAAACATAAGCAGTGCCACCATAAAGATCCTGGAGAAAATATAGGCAGTAAAATTTTAGATATCCTACACAGAAATATGTTTACTGATACTTCTCCATGGGCAAAGGAAATAAAAGAACACAAAACAAATGGGACTATATCAAATTGAAAAGCTTCTGTTCAGCTAAAGAAAACACCAACAAAATTAAAAGGAAACCAACTGTATGGGAAAACATACTTGCCGATGATACTTCAGACAAGGGCTTGATACTCAAAATATATAAAGAACTTATGCGACTCAACACCAGGGAGACAGACAGCCCAATTTAAAAATGGGCAAAGGACCTGAACAGACAACTCACTGAGGGAGACATACAAAGGGCCCAAAGGCATCTGAAAGAATGCTCAACACCATTAGCCATCAGAGAGATGCAAATTAAAACCACTATAAGATACCACCTTACACCTGTCAGAATGGCAATCATCAACAAATCAACAAACTACAAGTGTTGGTAAGGATGTGGGGCAAAGGGAATCCTGGTGTACTGTTGGTGGGAATGCAGGCTGGTACAGCCACTATGGAAAACAGTATGGAGTTTCCTTTAAAAACTAAAAATGGAACTGCCTGTTGATCCAGCAATTCCACTACTAGGACTATACCCGAAAAATCCTGAAACACCAATTCAGAAGAACCTATATACCCCTATGTTCATAGCAGCACTATTTACAATAGCCAAATGCTAGAAACAGCGTAAGTGCCCATCAGTGGATGATTGGATTAAAAAACTTTGGTACAAGGCCCTGGCTGGTAGCACAGTGGATAAGGTGCCGGCCTGTGAACCCAAAGGTCGCAGGTTCGATTCCCCAGCCAGGGCACATAACCAGGTTGCAAACCAGGTCTCCAGTCAGGTCTGTGGCTGGAGGCAGGTGAAAGGCAACCATACATTGATGTCTCTTTCCCTCTCTGCCTCTCTCCCTTCCCCTCTTTCTAAAAATAATGAAATAAAATCTTTAAAAAAACAACAAACAAACAAACAAAAAAACAACTTTGGTACATTTACACAGTGGAATACTACACAGCAGAAAGAAAGAAGGAATTCCTACCCTTTGCAACAACATGGATGGAACTGGAGTGTATTATGCTTAGTGAAATACGCCAATCAGTGAAAGACAAATACCATATGATCTCACCCATTATAGGACAATAATGAACAAAACAAGCAAACAAGCAAAACAGAACCAGATATAAGAATACAATGAATAGACCTTCAGTGGGCAGAGGGGACGGGGCAGGGGAGTAGGGAAGAGGAGGCAAAGAAGGGGAACAGTTTAGTCAAGGAACTAGCATGGAAGAACCATGGACATGGACAACAAGTGGGACTGACTTTGAGGAGGAGTGAGTGGGTGGGGAAGGGGCAAATGGGAGGAAAAAGGGGATGGATGTAATACAACAACAAAATTAAATTTTAAAATAGTCTTTAACTTTTAAAAATATAAAAAGAGCATAAATGCATGTTTATAAATGCCTTTTCTACACATTTCCCATATGTTTTCCTTATTTTTCTGGTACTACTCAGTTATTTATCCAGATAAACAGTCTCTGTTCCTTTATAAGCACATGAAAGAAGACCAATTACACCCACGTGAAAAAATAATGAAAAAAATCATTTGAAAATGCTTTTAAATTTGATGTATTTGTTCTGATAATTCTAATATACACATTGGTAGATAAGGACAAAAGACAAAATATTTTAAAAATTACCCCAGCCAGGGCACATAATCAGGTTGCAAACCAGGTCTCCAGTCAGGTTTGTGGCTGGAAGCAGGTGAAATGCAACCATACATTGATGTCTCTCTTCCTCTCTGCCTCTCTCCCTTCCCCTCTTTCTAAAAAATAATGAAATAAAATCTTTTAAAAAATAAAAATTTAAATTAAAATTAAAAATTCAGAAAGAGTATGTTTAGGGAAAAAAAATGTTCCTATTAGGAATTAACTTATCCTCCAAAGTTGATGAGTTGACATTTGGTTATAAAACAGAAAAAGATTGAAGATTCAAAATCCACACGTCAGACATTTGTCATGTATCAAATGTATTTGTAACAGGATCCAAGGAAGCATAGTTCTGCCATCTGAAAACTTTTCCTTAAAATATACTTAAGTGAAAAAAAAATTATATATATATATATATACACATACACGTGTATGTGTATATATATGTATATACATGTACATATATATGTATATGCATGTATATGTATATATGTCTATATGTGTATGTGTGTGCATATATATATATATATATATATATATATATATATTTAAGCAAAATTTTCATTGGCAGTCCAAAACTGCCACTCAAAATTACCTGCCAAGGAAGTCCCTCAATCAAGCCCTAACATGTTATTTTAGCCTTACTGAGATGGGCCTAAAAAAAAAAAAAAACTGCAACCACATTCTAATAAAAAGACTTGTTTGCATGCCTTGCTATTCAGGATCCGCTTCCTGTCAGTCCCACCCACGAATAAATGAGAGGTGCTGCTTAGATGTTTACTTACAAGGACTGCTTCAAACTCAGCTGGAGGTTGCCACAGGCCCAGCCTTCCTGGATGTCTAACACAACGCTGCTTTTGGCTGAGATGGCAGGAGTCCATTTGGGGGTATGCACTTAGCCCCTGAGACAGGGACACTTCTTCCCAGCAGCCTGTGCTCCTCGCCCTAAGCTCAGGTGCCAAGGGCCTTGGCGGGTAACATTCACTCTGGAAAGGTCTGAAGACCTGGGGGCGGGGGATGGGGGTAGATTGTGGCAGGCCTCAGGGGCTGGCTTGGGTACAGCAGGACCATTTTGAATCTGGTTGAGGCCATACCTGACAGAGCAGGGGGCTCCCAATCAGGGGTGTCAACAGGTGATCTTAACGTATGCCAGTACTCCCTGAGGTCCGGTTGGTGTGGGCTCCAGTGCCTTTCCGAAGCTAGCCATTGCTGCTGGCAGAGGTTTTTAATTTATAGCTTACAATATAAGAAATATTCCTATCCAGGGCTATGGTTATTTATTTTAAAAGCCAATATATCCTACTCGAAGTCCTCTAAGAAACAAACTGTTGTCTTTGCTTTGGCAATTCATGAAACAAGCTTTGTAAATACTGTTGTCCAAATACTACCATAAAGTCAGTACTCAAAATTCTGCTATCTAATCAGTTTTTCCATGGAACGTTATATGAGAAATGTGTACTTTATTATTTTGTTTGTTTGTTTTTGTTTTTAAAGATTTTTATTATTTTTCAGGGAGAGGGAAAAGGAGAGGCAGAGAAGGAGAGAAACTTCAATGTATGATTGCCCTTCACCTGCCTCCAGCTATAGACCTGGCTGGAGACCTGGCTTGCAACCTGGTTATGTGCCCTGGCTGGGAATCAAACCAGCGACCTTTGGGTTCGCAGGCTGGAGACTTATCCACTGTGCCACTAGCCAGGGGTAGAAATGTGTACTTTATTTATTTATTTATTTCAAAGATTTTATTATTTCCAGAGAGAGAGAGGAAGGGAGAGAGGCAGAGAGGGAGAGAAACATCCATGTATGGTTGCCTTTCACCTGCCTCCAGCCACGGACCTGGCTGGAGACCTGGTGTGCAACCTGGTTATGTGCCCTGGCTAGGGAATCGAGCGACCTTTGGGTTCACAGGCCAGCGCCTTTTCCACTGTACTACCAGCCAGGGCTTTAAAAGCAGCTAAAGATTCCAAGCAAAAGTCATTTCCTCCAAAAGAGAATGTCTAGTTAAAATCATTCAGATAATGCAAATTATCTTGTTTCAAGGTTCTGTAAACTGAAATTTATTTTGCTATGATTCTTATGTTTCAGTTTTAGTTAAATCTACTCTTAACAACACATGCTCCCCAGGACAATTCTAAAGACCAGACTAATCGGACATTCAATGAATGGTAGTTTCACATAGCTAGTTACATGTGTGAATACTTTATCACCTAAGTTATCAGAACACAGACAACAGCTGCACTAAAATGTACAGTTGCAGTAAGACAAATAAATAAAAAATATCTACTGAAGCAATTGTAGGCATACCTTATTTTTATTCTACTTCCCAGATACTGTATTTTACAAATTGAAGGTTATGGCAACCCTGCATCAAGCAAGTCTTTCAGTGCCATTTTAGGATTATTTTTTTAAGCAATAAAGTCTTTTAAATTAAGGCACGTACATTGTTTTTATACATGTTTTAAAATATTTTATTTATATTTTAAAGAGAGGGGAAGGAAGAGAGAGAGGGAAAGAAGCCTTGATGTGGGAGGGAAACATTGATCAGCTGGCCCTCAACCCAGGTACATGCCCTGATGGGAGGCGGGCGGGGAATGGCGACTTTCTGACTTTCCAGTTCGCAGGCCAACACTCAATCCACTGAGCCACACCAGCCAGGGCATATGTTGTTTTTAGATACAATGTTACTGCACACTTAACAGATTATAGCACAGTATAAACATAATTTTTATATTTATCGGGAAAACCAAAAACATCACATGACTCCCTTTATTGCAACATTTGCTTTATTGCAGCAGTGTACAACCAAACCAACAAAATCTCTGAGGCATGCCCGTACCTATCTCAATAGTAAATACTCAATTTCTCCTCTGGAATACAATCTTACTAGAAAGCATAAAGTGATTTCCCAGTTTTGGCTGGCAAAAGCACTGGAGAAAGAAAGCAAAAAAGGAAAAAAGCTAGCAAGCAGGCAGAAGGGTGGAGCATTTCCAAAAGTGCATGGTCTTGAAGCCTAGAAGCCCAATCCTGCTTCTTTAAGCACTGGTAATCAGAATACCACCGAGGATGATGGAAACAAGGCAGAATAGAATAAAAACCTAACACTCTGTTCCAGAAAACAGCAGGTTTTTCTGTCCCCATGAAAAACCATTACCAGACAAGTGCTACACTTTATAGAGACCATGCTAAGTGCAGAAAACATTGGGAGCACTCCTAACATCCACAACGCTTATTAGATAGAGCACAGCAGACTCACACTGGGTTGACAGTCTGACACTAACTTTCCACTACCCTCATCCATTTGCAACACGCTGAAACAGAGTAAGTACAACACATGCAGCAATGGCACACACATGTCTCCCTTGCCTAAGGGGTGGCTGGCTCTGACACTGGCTCCTCAGCCTGTGAGAAGCTGGCCCGAGCGGCTCTACCAGACTACCAGTTGGAAACCGACACAAGGCCCATAAATGACCATGATGGGGAGGGGGGCGCTTCCTCCTAGGGATGCTGGCCCTGCACCCCTACCTGTGACTTAGTCTTGACTGCTAAAGGAGACAGCAGAGGGACTTCAAGAATGGTGTGTGTGTGTGTTGGGGTAGGGGTGGGGGTGGTGTTGTACATCTGAGTTATAAGATCCCCATATGTCTCTACCCATGGAACTCTCCTTCCCCTGGCAGCTACCCACGCCTGCCCATCACCCTCTGCCATCTCTTCTCTAGGCTCCTTTCCTCCCAAACACCAAGGTCCTCATCCTTTACTAGATCTTAAATATCCAAACACCTACTCCATTGAGTTTCAAGGTTCCAAGTCCCTCTACCCCTCATGCGCCAGCTGTACCCCTCCTAACTGTTCCCCCTCCCCTGGAAGCCCCAGGTGCCACTCTCCCACTGAGTTTCGGGATTTCCCCCAAGTCTCTGTCCAACCCCATAGTCAGGCTCAGTCCCCCTTCCCACATCTCTGCCTTGCCCTCTGACTGCCTCCCAGGTCCCTGTGTTCTATTCACGCACCCCTACCCCGACCTTCGGGGGCCAGTATTCCACATACCCCTGCCTGGCCGGGTACACTCCCAGGTAGATCCTTCCTCCCAATCAGGGGCAGGTCCTCACCTCCACCCTCCTTTCCCTGCCGCCACCAAGGTATCTGCTCCACCTTCTGCCAGACCGGGGACCCTCCAGGCACAGCTCAGTGTGCATCCCCACCACAGGCCCAGGGCCCTCGCCCACGCCAGGAGCCTTCCAGCTCTCCCCCTGACACAGACAACTCCGGCTCGCCAGCCCTGCGGCTCCGCTGCCATCTTCGCCAAGAGCAGGCCCACAGCCCCCATCCCACCGGGTTCCTACAGGACGCCGAGTGCGGTGCCCGCGGCGCGATTTCCCCGGGGCTGGGCAGCATGGAGGCCGTTACCTGTACTGCGGGCCGGCGTCCTGAGCGAAGCTGTAAGAGCCCCCAGCCGCCATCCTGGCGCCTCCACAGGCCTCCAGCCAAAGCCGAGGGGAGAAGGGATACAGCCTCCAGCGCCTGACGTCCCGGGGCCCCTCGTCGCTTGCGCTGCGCACAGCGACCCAGGCCGGGCGCCCCCTGCTCAGGGCTCTTGGGTTCTCGCTTCCAGTTCGGCGTCTGGTTGCCTCGGCCCCGAGCCCCGCCTCCGCACCACGCCCCGCCCCATACTCGGAGCCTTGCTTCGCCTCCCACCGCTTTGCACCCTAGACTACGGCTCTATCCCTCCTCTCGCCCAGGCCTAGTCCTAGATGAGAGACCCTCACATCCTGTCCCACATTCAGGCGTCTTTGCTTGAGCTCAGCTCTGTGCCCCAAACCTGGGCCTTTACTGAGAGCCCTGTCTTCTGTTTTGCGGCCCAAATGTGGGGGGTCTGGGCTCCAGCCTCATACCTTGCTTCAAGCCCTTTAACCATTCAGTTTTAGGGGTTCCCTGCCTCACGTCCCCTTCCCAACTTCTCATCCTAAGACAAGCCCTGGTCAGTAGCCTGGAAGTGGCTTTACTTTTTGTCCCCTTAGTGGGTTTGGGAGCCCCGCTGACCACGTCTAGCTGAGTGGATGTGAGCATATTGATCCAGTCAAGCCATGCATGTCGCTTCAGCACTACCCTGGGTGCCAGGTGTTTCCTGGGACCTTTTAAGGGCCCACTCAGCATCTAAAATTTGATGGCTCTCAATTAGTGGTCCTCAGTTGGAGTCATTTGTCCTCAGCGGGCATTGGGTGGTGTCTGGGGATATTTGTGGTGGTTGTGAGATATACAGGTATTGGGAGCCAGGAATGCTGTTTAAAACTCCGCAGTGTCCAGAGTGGACCACTAGGATGGACAATGAGGCAGCATCAAATGTCACTAGTGCCAGTGAGGAAAAACCTACTTTAAGTGTAATACATTGAGATATTTCTTGACCTACCTCGTACAGGTATGGACCCTGAAAAAGAGGGTACATCCTAAGAAGGGCTCCTGGTGGCTAACTGGGCTCAAGTTAACTAAACAGACAAACAGAAACAAAAAACAACAACAAACAAAAAGACAAAAAAAAAAAAAAAAACAACAGAGCCTGCAGCATTTTTTTACACAGGGATTTCTCATGAAAACTGTACTTCAGGGAAAAAGGAGCCACCAGCATCCGTGCTGAACAGTATGTTTACACTGTTTCTGTCACCTGAGCCAGCCCTTATAAAGGAGTCCCTAGAATCCTATTTCAACCAGTAAGAGTGAGGCTTTTCCCATCCAATGAGAGCTAACAGCTTTGGTCAACCAGAATGGCTCTATTCTGACCAATCAGGACAGTTCCTTTTGGACCAATTAAACCGTGAGGATTTGGAGTCCTCGTTTGCATAGGACAGACCAATCAGGGACCAGGGCGGGAACTTCTGAGCATGTGACCCAGTTTCCGGCTAGCTCAGAGAGTGTACTTTTTCTTTTCTCCAGAGGTGCTTCCCAGCGGAGCTGAAACACAAGATATCTTGCAAGGCAGACCTGTGAGCAGAGCAAAGCAGAGCTGTTGCCTAGAGAGAGCTTGGTCCAGGGTTGTCTCCTGCCTTTGCTGTTTTCACAGCCATGCTGTATCACAATTGAGCTGTTTTTCACTGAGTAAAGTTTACTTGTTCATTGCACCCCAAGTAGGGATTCTTGTGGTTGAATTGGTGCCAACAACCATTGGTTGGTACAGGCCAGGCCATCTTGCATAATTCTTTGCAAGAATTAGCAAAACTGACATGGTACCCATCCTCAGGAACTTAGAATCAGGAAAGCAAATCATAACCAAATGATTAATTCAAAGTATGGCATTTTAAATAGCTTTATTGAGGTATAATTCACCCATTTAAGGTATGTAATTCAATAGTTTTTAGTGCCTTTATAGAGTTGTGCAACCATTACCACTAACTCCAGAACATTTTTATCACCCCAAGAAGACACCCTATACCACTAGCAGACACTCGCCATTCCCCTCCTCCAGCCCCTGGAAATCAAGAGTTTGTTTTCTGCTTCTATGGATTTGCCTATAGATATTTCACATTACTGGAATATTTGGCAATAAAAAGAAAGAAACTGTTGATACATACAACCACTTGGTTGAAGTTCTAGAGAATTATGCTGAGTGGAGAAAAAGCCAAAGCCGAAAGGTTACATATTCTCTGGTTCCATTTATATAAAATTCTTGAAAGGTCAAAAAAAAATTTTTTTTTTTTTTTTAGGTTTTATTTGTCTTAAGGGAGAGAGGCAGAGAGGGAGAGAGACATTAATATATGGTTGCCTTTCACCTGCCTCCAGCCACAGACCTGGCTGGAGACCTGGCTTGCAACCTGTTTATGTGCCTTGGTTGGGGAATTGAACCAGTGACCTTTGGGCTCACAGGCTGACTCAAAATTATTTTTTAAAATGAACATATTTGTGATTTCCAGAAGTTAAGGACATGGGGACAAGGGGATGGGAAGTGGATGTGGCTATAAGATGGCAACATGAAGGATCCTGGGGTGATGGAAATGTTTTGAATATTGACTATCAAAAGCAGTAGTGGTACTGTACTACTGTATAATTTGTAAGTTATTACCATTGGGTAACATGGGAGGAAAGGATACACAGGGTCTCTCCATGTTATTTCTTTTGACCACATATAATTCTAAAATTATTCCAAATTGTTATAATTTAATTTAATATAACTTTTTAATAATTTAATTTTAAATTAAATTAAAATTAACTTTAAGGGGTGGTGGTTTTTTTGCCTTTTAATTTCAGCAGTCAGGGGGAGAGTTAATTCTTGGACAGAAACCATGGCAAGCCCAGGGTATCAAGGAAAGCCGTATGGTTGATTTAGTGGATGGCTTTCTTCCATTTGTGTCTTTATGACCATGTGTGGCCTCAAGGAATTGTCTACTGGGTCTGCCAAACACAGTTTACCCACCATACCCTGGCTCAAGCTCAGCATGGTGATTACCCATGGCCTCCCTCCAATTCTCTGCAGCTCCAACTAGATAATGAAGGCTGCATGCTTTATACAAAAGCAGGGCTGTTTTATTTCCCCTGGATTATGTTGTGCTAAATACTTTACCTGCACAATCTTACCTAGTCCTCACAACAGCCCTCAGAAATAAAGACAGTTCTCTTTATTGACAGCAGTTCCGTTCCATAAAGTTGGTGCAAACACTGAACAGAAAACACCCTGAGAACCAAGATGGCAGAGGAGTAAGTGGAGCTACACCAATCTCCTCCCAACACCAAAGTGGAATTACAACTTAATTGGGGAGAAATCACCCAGAATAACCAACAGAACACCAATTGGAGAGAAGTCTTATTACCACGGGCAGAACAGAAGAGCCGATTCATCACAACGTGACTGGTAGGAAGTACAGAAACAGGAGAGGCTGGCAGGGCTCCCACGGGCAGCAGTTGAAGGGACACATCTCAGCAACCAGGATTGCCACCTGAGAAGGGTGGGATCTAAACCCCCAACTGGGTTTCCAAAGCCTATAGCAACAAAGCTGAGAGTAAAACAACACCCAGCTGTGAAAAGCAAAAAGCTGCCAGGTTTAGCCAGCTTGACAGAGAGACCGAGTTCTTAAAGGGACCATGCATTTAAATACAGCGGCACCCACTTACTGTGGGCTCCAGCAGAGGGAGGGCACAGAGGACTAGAGACACTTAAGGAGGGTTTGGGTCAGTGGCTTTAGGGGGAGAATTGAGGGAGCAGCCTGTGAGTCCAGTGCTGACTCATCCCCCGTACAACCAGCAGACCACTCTTCTCCAAAGGGCGGGAGCCTGAAGGGAAGACACTGCTCTACCTATAGGAATTAATCTGCCCCACCCAGCAGTGCCTAAAGCTGACCTCAAGTCATGGGTTGATTGGATTAACAACTGAATTCTGCCCCCAAGAGGTACCTAAAATTGACTGCTGATCACAGACTAATTGGATTAACAACTAAAGGAGACAAAGACTGTGGATCTCTGGTAGTCTCCAACTGGCTGACTAAGTAGGCCCAGATAGTGATACAAGCTGATGTCACCAAGCACAGATCCAGGAAGTAAAAAAAGTGCATCTCTACACCACAGAAGGTCACACTACTAAGACAGTAAGCCAAAGCAGACCAATCCAAGAAGCAGAAACAAACAAGAGTCACCTAAAATGGGGAGACAAAGAGATAAACCCTCAGCAAATGGAAAGGAGGAATCCCCAGAAAGAGTGCAAAATGAAATAGAGGCAAGCATCCTATCAGACATGGAATTCAAAATAACGATGATAAAGAAGCTCAATGAGCTCAGCAAGTTCAACAAAAACTACAAACAACTCCAGGGGAACTACAAAGAACTCCAGGGAAACTACAAGGAACTTACTGAGAACTACACCAGCATTAAAAAGGACTTAGAAACCATCAATAAGAGTCAGGAGGAAATGAAGAATACAATTTCTGAATTGAAGAACATAGTAGAAGGAATCAAAAACAGGCTAGAGAAAGCAGAGGATTGGATCAGCAAGCTGGAGATCAAAGCAAAAAAAAATTCCCAGGCAATGCAACAAAATGAAAAAAGACTGAAAAAGAATGAAGAGGTTTTAAGAGAGCTGCAGGACACCATGAAACGTAACAACATGCGTATCATAGGGGTACCAGAAGGAGAAGAGAAGGAGCAAGGGATAGAAAACCTGTTTGAAAAAGTAATGACAGAAAACTTCCCTAACTTGAGGAGAGAAAATGTCATGGAAGCTCAGGAAGCACAGAGGGTCCCAAGGAAGATGAACCCAAACAGGCTCACTCCAAGACATATCATCATGAAAATGGCACGTTTCAAAGAAAAGGAGAGAATCCTAAAAGCAGCAAGAGAGAAATAGCTAATAACATACAAGGGGGTTCCCATAATGTTATCAGCTGGTTTCTCAACAGAAACACAAGCCAGAAGCGAATGGCAAAAAATATTTCAAGCAATGAAAAACAAAGGCCTTCAACCAAGAATACTCTACCCAGCAATGCTCTCATTCAAAATGGAAGGTGAAATAAAGAGTTTCCCAGACAAAAGAAGTCTAAAAGAATACATCTCCACCAAACCAGCATTGCAAGAGATGCTAAAGGGTCTGCTTTAAGAAGATGAAAAAACAAGCCCCTGGCTGGTAGCACAGTGGGTAAGGCACCGGCCTGTGAACCCAAAGGTCGCAGGTTCAATTCTCCAGCCAGGGCACATAACAAGGTTGCAAACCAGGTCTCCAGTCAGATCTGTGACTGGAGTCAGGTGAAAGGCAACCATACGTTGATGTCTCTCTCCTTCTCTTCCTCTCTTTCTAGAAATAATGAAATAATAAAAAAAAAATCTTAAAAAAAAAAAAGATGAAAAAACAGAGAGACAGACAGGGACATAGGTACAAAGGTAAATGGATGAAATGAACCAATCAAAAGACATAGGGCAGCTAAGTCGATAAGAAACAACTTTAACTTATGAATGCTTTTAAGTGATCTTGTTACTATACCTGAAGAACCCTGAAACACCAATTCATAAGAACTTATGTACCCCTATGTTCATAGCAGCGCTATTTACAATAGCCAAGTACTGAAGAAAGAAGGAACTCCTACCCTTTGCAACAACATTGATGGAACTGGAAAGTATAATGCTTAGTGAAATAAGCCAGTCAGTGAAAGTCAAATACCATATGATCTCACCCATTACAGGACATAATGAACAAAACAAACAAACAAGCAAAACAGAACCAGATACATGAATACAATGAATAGACTTTCAGTGGGCAGGGGGAAGGAGGAGGCAAAGAACAGGAGCAGTTTAGTTAAGAACCTAGTATGGAAGAACCATGGACATGGACAAGTGGGATTGACTTTGGGAGGGAGTGGGTGGGTGGAGAAGGAGACAAATGGGAGTAAAAGGGGATGGATGTAATACAACAACAATATAATTAAGTTAAAAAAGAAAAAGAAAACACCAAATCATCTCTCCTATGGGAATTACAGGGCCTGTGCACCCCTGATCACATTTTTACCAACTGGCCTCCTTGTTTTATGTGTTATTTTGTTTAAAGATACCTTATTTAATGTACATTGTGATGCATTAACATTGAATTCACAGCCCACAGTACTATGACTCATGCCAGAGCAAAGCTTATCTAATACTTGTATCTTTTTTTGTAAGGTGCATCCCAGCCTACTTGTGCTTAGAAATGCTAGACAGCACTTCAGCACCATGCATCTGGGCCATTATAAATAGCCAAATCCCAGCAAGCACAAAAATGTAAAAGCATTTCACTAAATAACCCCCCAAAAGGAAAGTTGTTTACAGCCTGGACTGTGCACTCTAGGGTATTGAGCAGTCTCTGGTCTCCATTCACTCGATTCCCCAAGTTGTGATAACCAAAAATGCCCCAGACATCACCAAACGGGGGTAGGGGGTGGGATCAGAATCACTTTCCAGTAATAAATACTGGTATAGCAATTAGAGGGATTCAATAATAACAAGCAGCAATTTCTCTGATTTCAAGAAGCTTTCATTACGAGAGACTGGGGAATGAAATGGGGAGTTGGTGTTTAATGAGAACGGAGTTTCAGTTTGGAAAAATGGAAAAGTTCAAGAGATGGATGGTGGTGATGGTTGCACATAGTGAATGTAATTAATGACACAACATTACACTTAAAATTATCAGAATGGTAAATTTTACATTATGTATCTTTTTAAAAAAGATTATATTTATTATTCTTCAGAGAGAGGCAGAGAGGAAGAGAGACATCAGTGTACCATAGCCTTCTCCTCCCTCCAGCCACGGACCTGGCTGGAGACCTGGCTGGAGACCTGGTTATGTTGTCCTGGCTGGGAATCGAACCAGTGACCTTTGGGTTTGCAGGCCGACACCTTATCCACTGTGCAACCAGCCAGGGCTATATTATGCATATTTTAACTGCAATTTGAAATACATCAGGCAAGTGCTAAGTGTGGGCTTCTCGCTGGGCTCTGACGTGGAGGCTGCTGCAGCACCACGGACAGCTCCCCGCTCCCGTCTCCGGAACGTGGCTGGCCTTTTCAAACAGCCCTCTGTCCTGAGTGCCTTTCTCCCCCTTCTCCATCCATCCAACTGGTACTCAATCATCAGCCTGGGAAATCTTCCCATGCATCCCCCTAGACATTCAGCATCAAAGATGTTTCTAAACCAGCCCAGACTCTTTTGCCCCTCTTCCTCATAATGGGAGTCCTGTGAAAGTGAAGTCTTATTCGAGTTTTGAACCCCAGAACCCAGCACCAAAGTGGTCTGGGTTTCCTATTCAGCTAACACAAGAGTCTCTTCCAATTCCACTAGCCAGTAAGTGCAAAGCCCAGATTGTGCTGGAAGCTCTGGGGCCTCCTCCCTGTCTGCTGTGGGGTGGTTGCCTTCATGCCTTTCGCTTGAAGGGGCACATAGCCTGATGTTGTGAGGGAGGCAGCCACACACTAAGAATGTGTGGTATCAACAAGAGGAACAGCGTTTATGCATTCTACCTGCATTTCCTAAACATCTCCTTTGTGCCAGGTGCAACTGTCCTCTGCAGAGAACATCAAAGTGAACAAGATCAACGAAGTCTCATTCCCTTGAAATTTATAGCCTAGTAACATGCAGGGGAGGCCAGAAAACAAACAACAAATAAAGCATTTCAAATAGTGAGAATTGCTGTGAAAAAAAATCATTAGGTTTCTCAATAAGTCCATATACACCCATGTTGATAGCAAAACAATTCACAATACCTAAAAAAAAGAGTAGAAATATCCCAAGTGAAGTGTCCAACCACTGGTGAGTGGATAAACCCAACATGGTCCATCCATACACTGAAATATTACTCAGCCATGAAAAGGAGTGAAACTCTGAAATATGCTATATGTGGACGAAACTTGAAAACATCACATTCAGTGAGGGAAGCCAAACACAAAAGGCCATATAGTGTGTGATTCCATTTGTGAAATGTCCAGAACAAGCAATTTCACAGAGACAGAGAGTGGATTTGTGGGTGCCAGGGGATGAGGAGGGGGGTTAAGGGATGGGTTACTGGGGGTGGAATTTTCATTTAGGGTGATAAAGAAAGACCTGGAACTAGATAATAGGAATGATTGCATAACAACGTGAATGTATTTAATGCCACTGAACTGCATCCTTGCAATTAAAATGGCAAACTTTATATATGTGTATTATACCACAATTAAATATATATATATATATATTTAAAAAATCAGACTGAGCAATGGGATGGAGGGTGATGGAATGGGAGGCAAGGTAGGGAGTGATAAGGGAAGGCCTCTCTGAGGAGATTTCTTTTGAGGTGACACCTGAATAATGGGAACATCTGGGGGAAGAGCATTCCTGGCAGAGGGCACAGGGACCTTTGGTGAGAATAAACTTAATGTGTTCACAGAAGAAGCAAGAAACCACTACAGTGATTAAGGGGCTAAGGAGAAAACCAAGCATCGACTCCTACTTGGGGTCATGTGTTAGTTTCCTGGGGCTGTCATAACAAAGTACCACAGACTAAGTGGCTCAAAACCATAGAAATTTATTCCCTCACAGTTTTGGACACCAGAAGCCCAAAATCAAGGTGTTGGTAGAACTTCTTCTGGAGGTTGTGAGGGAGAATCCATTTCAGGGCTCTCTCCCAGCTTCTGGCTGGCAATTCTTGGTGTTCCTTGGCTTGTAATTGCATCATCCATTGGCACATGGCATGCTCCTCTTATATGTCTTCTCTCCTTCTCTCACGGATACTTGACATGGGATTTAGGGCGCATCCTAAATCCAGGATGATCTCATCTGGAGATCCTTAGCTTCATTCTATCTCAAAGACTCTTTTTTTCAAATAAGATCACATTCAGAGCTTAGGACATGACCATATCTTTGAGGAGGGCGGTAGGGCACTATTCAACCTGCTACAGCTCTAAAAATAAAAACAGCCGGCAAGAAACATGCACAGAGCCTTTCTCATGCTCCTGCACCAAGGTAGGCGCTCTCAGTGCATTAGCTCATTCACTGCCGAAACACAAGTACCATCTTTCCATTTCACAAATGAGGAAACTGAGGCTGATCCGAGGCTCAAACCCACTTCCGGTCTGATTTCAGAGGCTTCACTGTTTATTCTATTCCATTCTACCGTCCTCCTGGAGTCCTCCAGAGCAGTGTCACCGCAGTGCACAACTGCAAGGACTGCCTTTCCTTCAGAGGCCCTGAGCAAGTGCGCCTGAGAAGATTCTCCCCAGCATCCATCCAGGTCCTTGGCACACAGCCTCATCAACAGGGAGTGGCCGACTGAGGGCCCGGCGAAATGGGGTCCTGAGGATATCGTTTCCTCCCTCTTTCCCTCTTAATCGAAGAAATGAGGACATCGCCGCCATTTATTTATTTATTTGTTTGCTCCTTATTTTGCTTTTTAAATCTGTGATGCGCCATCAGAAAACCATTTCCGCTTCTGCCGCTGATTAGGGGCTTGGAAATACTCTCTCCCAGCCAATGGAGAGCCCCGGATTCTGGCAGCGGGCTGTGCTTTTTGGTCAGCCCTGCCCCCACCGACCCACCCGGCACACAAAAACAGCGTAATTAACCGTCTTAAGGAAGCCGAGCCTCTGACAGCTGCGGGCTGGAAGGAAGAAAATACCTGAGAGGCACGAGCTGCGACAACGACAGGGGACGCAGCTGCGGAGCGAGGGGCAGCTAGCGGCAAACCGCTCCCCACCCTTAGACAAAAGCGCCCCTCCGCGCCGGCCACGTTGCTCTGGGTGACCTTGCTTGGATGCAGAGTCCACCTCTGTGCGCATCTTCTGTTATTCTGAAGGCCCAGGAGCCGGCTCGGAAGACCAGGGATGCCCTGCTGCAGCCGCGCAGGGGTCGCCTTTGTCTGCGCGTAATCAGGAGAGGCCGCGGAGGTAACCGGTACTCACCTCAGAGGTGAGTCCACCTTCCTTTTTCCCTCACGCTGCCCAGGAAGGGTGCCCCAGGCATCTGCTGCCGCAGGACCCCTTCAGTCTGATGGGTCTGGTAGGAGCAGAGAACCACAGCCCTGTGACTCTCTGGGTGGAACCCACCCATCTTCCCGTCCACTGGCATTCACACCTACCGTTCCCCCTTCCATGCCCACCGCTTAACTGGAAACAGAATTGCACAATTTTCAGGACCTGTTTGAAGAATGGGCAGATAAAACCCTCAGCCCTTCTCTGGGATGCTTCCTGAGAGACCAAAATGTCCACGTCCCACTCCTGTGCCTTTCCTATTTATAACACTGGGAGGATCTGGGAAAAGGATTTGAGAAATGTATACATAAAGGCTTGCCTTTGGGTTGGGAGGAAGGGAGATGGTGGAAGACAGATTCCTCTTTCTCTCTGAACTTTAATGTGATGTGCTAATAATTCTGCACCTCAGTGAAAAGAACATGTCTCAGCTTTTACCTTATCCGTCATTCTTAAACGTGAAGTCAGGATGGGAGAATGGGAGTGGACAGGACCCATGGGGAGCCTACCCACACCCACATTTAGAGGATCTTGGGTGACCTGTGTGGCTCCACAGTTTGGGCTGTAGATGTATGTATTGGGGGGTGGGGGCTGGATTCACTCCCAACTCAGGAAAACTGACACAAAAGACCACTCCCTTTAGATGGGAAGCGAATTTTCATTGATGTGAACTTGCACTTGCAGTAAGGTTCTGGGTGGTGGTGGTTGCCTGTACTGTCAGGAAGAAATTTTCTTCCTTTCTTTTTCTTCCTTCCTTTCTTTCTTTCTTTCTTTCTTTTTTTTTTTTTTTTTTTCCTTCTTTTTTTCCTGTATTGCATCTCACTGTCCCTCCTCCATGAATGAATGACGACATTGAGGACAGTGAAAAGAATCAAGTGAGAAACTCTCACTGGTATAGGGAAGGGGTTCTAATTGTAGCCATCTCCTCCCTCCCTGTCTGGCCCCCTCACCTGTCACCTGACTTGGCTCCTTCTGGGTCCTCCCTCTCTGAGCCATGGTCCCAAATGCAGACCTGTTCTCTTCAGGGATTGTGGTCCAGTGCCAGTGAGGCTTTGGCTGTCACACCTGGACTGTTAGCCATGCACCAGCTGTGCATCAGAGAAGGTGAGGGGCTAGTTGGAGGTGGGGAACCTTGGACGCTGGCAAGTGAGACTAACAACGGGGTCTGTTTGAGGACAGGATGCAATAACACAGTAGGTCTTCTATAATGATAGCCAAACCCACACCTGAGGTCCTTTCACAACCTTCGGGTTAAAACAGGGTTTCTCAGTCTCAGATTTATAGACATTTGAAGCCAGATCATAATATCCTGGGCACCGTAGGGTGTTGAGAATCATTCCTCACTGTTGGGCCCCCACTGTTTTAATCCCAGGAGCAGTTGTGACAACCAAAAATGCCTCCAAGCATTGACTCCAAGTGACCCCTGGGGGTGGAGGGAGCAGAATTGCCCCCAGTGGAGAACCACTGGTTTAAAACCACAGAACCTGTGGGTCACTGGAGTCACAAGATCTTGAAATGTTACTCCCAAAAGATATTGCAGAGATTATTTTTAGCACAACTCTTTCATTTATAGACAGGGAAACTGAGGCCTGGAGAGGTGAATGGCCTCAGAATACGCTGTGCCCCAGGGTATACCCAAATTTAATCTCACTAAGCAGCTGACTCTGTTCCCAGACAGCCCAGCACTTAAGTCATCATCTAGAGTGCTGTGTCCACCCCACCCCTGCTCCCAGCCAGCTCCTAGAACGATGAAAACAAAACTGGCATTTTATGGTTGGTAATAATTATGATCCTTACTTCCAACCCCTGCCACTTTCCACACAGCCTTCATTAGTCCTCAGGTCAGCATGTTGTCAGGATTTGCTTCTTTGGGAGGAGGAGGGATGGAAGACAAAGGGGCAGGATGGGTAGCCTGGAGCAGGTAAACATGGGTTGGGATTGACCAGGTCAATCCCAGCAAGGAAGCTTGAGTATATCAGTCATCAGCACTTTAGTATAAATGAGTTTAGTAGCTTTGTTGTTCCCCAGTTGAAGCCCAAGATAATGGAGGGGTGATGAGGCCTGGGGAAGTTGTATTTAAGAGCCTTAGAGGGAGGGGACCTTGTAGCTGGAGACTCACCCTCTCATGTGAATTCACACTCCAGACCCATTTGGGCGTCCTTAGCTCTCTATACATTTTTTTTCACCTGTGAAATGGGAAGCCTCAAAGAACTGGGCAATGATGATTCGATAAAACAATGGCTGCAAAAGGTCTTTGCAGGTGGATCTGAAATGCTGCACATGGGAGAAGAGTTGTTATTATGATGATTGTTCAGTAAAACCTCCATCCATTATTCCCCTTCAGAAATCTTCCCTGCTTCAAGCTGGTGCCTCTTCTCAGATCCCATGGGGACAACAGAAGCCACACTCCGAATGGAAAATGTAGATGTGAAAGACGAATGGCAGGATGAAGATCTTCCCAGGTACAGCTCCCCAGGTCTCCATGTCAGCTCTGGAGGGAGTGGGCATGACCATGGCATTTCTCCAAGGTGGGGTGCAGGAAGCCCATTGATCAGGCCAGATCCATAATAAGTATTTGCTGCATTATTTAACATTTATTTCCACCTCACCTGCCCTCCCCCAAAACTCCCATTTCCAAACTATTTTAAAGAATTCTAAACATTCTTGTAAATCCACCCGATGGGCTATTACAATAGCCTTACCTGGGTTCCCACAAATCCAGGTGTATTTTTATCTGCAGCAGCCAGAGGGACTGTGTCATACCCTTGCTTAACCCTTGGGGCAAAAATCTGTCTCACAAAGCACCTGGGGGTTCAACCTCCACCTGCTTCTTTGAGGTCATTCTGTCTGCTTCGTGCCCCTCCAACTCCAGTAGCTTCCTTCCAGTTCCTTGCCTGTGCCGGCCTACTTCTGACTTTCAGAACTTTTCATTGTTTGTTCCCTGTACCCGGAATGCTTTCCCCCAAGACACCCATGCCTTCAGGTCCCTAGCCAAAGGCCACATGCTCAGAGAGGACCTCCTAGCCCCTCTGTTCCCCGCCTTCCCAGTTCCTGAATAATGGCACCCAAAGATACTCACATCCTAACCACTGAAACCTGAGAATGTTCCCTTAATGGTAAAAGGCACTTTGCACATGTGGTTAAGTTAAGGATCTTTTTAATTTAATTTTTATTTATTTATTTATTTTTAGGAAGTAGAGACAGAAAGGGGATCCAAAAAGGAAGATGAGTGGGCAGGCAGTACTGAGAGAGGGTAGCGTGGGGTTAAAGTGGACTTGTTTGGAGATGGAAAGTTATGTTGACAGGCTTGAAGAGAAAGAGTAAGTAGGGGGAAAATTGTTTTATGATTTGGGAGGCTGAGAACATTTTGATTGAATTAAATGTTTTTAACATAAGGAAAGAATGGAAGAAAGAGGGACGGGAGGAAGGAATGGAGAGAAACATCAATGTATGGTTGGTTGCCTTTCACCTGCCTCCAGCTGCGGACCTGGCTGGAGACCTGGCTTGCAACCTGGTTATGTGCCCTGACTGGAGAATCAAACCATGACCCTTGGGTTTGCAGGCCAGCACCAATCCACTGAGCCACACCAGCCAGGGCTGAGCCTATGGGTATATTTATTAGCTTGACTGTGGTGATAAATTCACTATATATATATATATATATATATATATATATATATATATATATATATATATTTCAAGTTGTACACTTATATAGACAATTTTTGATTATCAGTTTTACCTCAGTAAAGCTAGGGGAAGATCCCTAAGGAGGCAGGAGTAGAATTCATAGCAGCCCAAAGGGCATTGTGGTGGACCGGAGCAGGAAATGCCACCTGCTGACCTGGAAGAATGAGGGACATGATGTGAATGTGTCAATGGAAGGTGAGGGCTGGGTGCTGCAGACTTGGACTCGGCTTCATTCTGAGGGGGCTGGCTGGTTGGAGTGGCATTAGCTGGCCTCAGGAGGCCTGCCCAATAACTCTTGGAGACATCAGCTGCATTTTGTCAACCGAAATAGTTCTCACAGGACCTATGCCTTCCGCCTCCTTTTTCCTCCTCTTTGTGTAGACCTTCATTTCTAATCATTGGGTGTTGCTGTCATGAGTGTACTTTTCTGTTCAGGAACGTAAAAGAAAATCCTCCTGACAGGGATCTGGTGGGCTGGAGGTGAGGATCTTTTTTATTTTTAATCCTCGTGTAAATATGTATTTTTATTGAAGAGAGAGAGAGAGAGAGAGAGAGAGAGACCTATGTGAGAAAGAAACATTGACCAGTTGCCTCACCTCAAATATGTACCCCAACCAGGGACTGAACCAGCAACCTATGCATGTGCCCTGACCGGAAATCAAACCAGCAATCTTTTGGTGCGTGGGATGATGCTCCAGCCAATTGAGTCACCCAGCCAGGCCTAAGTTTAGTATCGTAAAATGAGGCGATGATCCTGAATTACTCAGGTGGGTCTTCAGTATCATCATAGGAGTCCTTATGAGAGGGAGGCAGAAGGAAACTTAAATACAGAAGTAAGAGCTATGATGATGGAAGTAACAGATTGGAGTCATGGGAGAAAGGGGTCACAAGCCAAAGGATGCATGCATCTCTGGAAACTGGAAAAAGCAGGAAACAGATTCTCCCCTGGAGCCTCCACAAAAAACAAGCCCTGCTTGCACCCTGCCTTTGGCCTAGTGAAACTGATTCTAGACTTACTTCTGGCCTCTGGAATCCAGAGGGAATACATTTGTGTTGGTTTAAGCCACTAAGTTTATGGCAATTTGTTACAGCAGCTATAGGAGACTCATACTATCTACTTTGCTAATTTTTTTTTTTTTAAGATTTTATTTCATTATTTTTAGAAAGAGGGGAAGGGAGAGAGGCAGAGAGGGAGAGAGACATCAATGTATGGTTGCTTTTCACCTGCCTCCAGCCACAGATCTGACTGGAGACCTGGCTTGCAACCTGGTTATGTGCCCTGGCTGGGGAATCGAACCTGCGACCTTTGGGTTCACAGGCCGGCACCTTACCCACTGCGCCACCAGCCAGGGCCACTAAATATTTTTATACTTATCTTGTTTAAAGTCTATTTTCTTCCGAAGGGGACCCCCACAAGCACAGGGGCCTTTGGTTAGAACACTGCTTCATGCCAGCATGAGGACAGAGCCTTGTATACAGTTGGTGCTTAATAGACAGGGTGAATGAATGACAGTCACTGGAAGGAATAAAAACTTAAGTAACAAGAAAGCCTTGAGCATATGCTGCTGACAGGAGTGAGCCACTAGGCCTCTTCCCCCCACCCCCTTTCTCTCTCTCTCCCTCCCTCTCTTTCCTCCTCCATCGAGGCGTTGCTTGCTTGCACAGGCTCTCCTAATTCATTGGTCAAATACAACCACTCATCTCCTTCCCCCTTAAAGCAAGGACTTTGCCCCCAGGACATGATGACCAAGAGTTAGTTATGTAACCATCTGGGAAGGAATAGTCAAAGGGACTATGTTCACCCTGGAAAAGAGACTTTGAAGAGGATGTTCAGCTCTAGAAATCTCAGTTGGCAAGGGCACTGAGGGCAGAAACTAGGCTGATGGACAACAGGCATGAAATGGACACAGGTTTGAGTCCAGCATAGAATATGTGGACTCAAATGGTCCAACATTTGCTTTATACGGACAGTACTGTTCAAAAGCTAAATGGACTTGTGAGAAAGGTCCTGAGTTCCCTTTTGATTGTGTCCAAATAGAAGCTGCACTATCATCCCCACTTGAATTTGAATTTAGCCCTCTCCCAAAGCTGGTCATTTTCAGACTACATTTTGCCCAAGTATGTGTGGTTCTGTATAGTGAGAGGTGCAGATTCTCAGAAGAGCTGAGAATCTGTGTGCCCAGTACCATTGTCTGCAGGAGTTTGTCTCCAGGAATACAAGTATTTTTGGAAAGAGATGACCACTGCATTGGGGCCAGCCTCCTGTCCTTTCACCTTTAGAATGTGCTTTCCTCTCCACATTCCTCCCTATAAATCTTTCTCTTCAACTCTATAGGATAGGGAGTGCTCATGCCTGTGTAAGGGGTCTTGTGACACCCAGACTTGGCAGTTTGGGCAAATTAAGGATCATTTTCTAGCAAGAAAGTCCTGACAGTTAAAAATGCTCTAAAATAGACTCAGAACTGGCCCTGGCTGATGTTGCTCAGTGGATTGAGCATCAGCCTGTGAACCCAAAGGGTCGCTGGTTCAATTCCCAGTTGAGGCACATGCCTGGGTTGCAAGCAGGACCCCAGTTGGGGGTGTGTGAGAGGCAACCACACATTGATGTTTCCCTCCCTCTCTTTCTACCCCCCTTCCTCTCTCTCTAAAAATGAATAAATAAAATATTTAAAATGGACCAGAACTGGCTTTGAGTGCAATCACTTGCTCCTAGTTTCTTCCCATGTGAAAGGTGGAACCTAACGGGGTACCTTCCAGCACCAAATGTCCAGGGTTCCTAGGGGTCTTCAGGCAGTCTTAGCATCTCTGGCCTCTGCTGGGACCAAAGCACTCCTGGGTCTGGACTTTGAGAACCTGGCTCAAACCCCAAGGTTCTTGGCCATCTTGGGCAACTCTTTGAGCATCTTTATGCCTCAGTTTTCCTATCATAAAATAGGGGCAATCATCCCTGGCTCATGAAGTTGTGAGAACTCAATGAGGCATGTAGGACTAAATTATGAAGGCTGCACTGTGTCATTGTCAACCTCAGTATTGTTCCTTGTACCTTGTTCACTCTAGTTCCTTCTTCTGCACCCCAACCCCCACCAAGCATTTTTTAAAAAATGAGAGCCCCTCTCTGGAGCATTGTGGAGACGAAAATGGGGCTGACTGCAGCTGCAAATGTCAATTTGAAGTGAGTTTCCCCAGCTGCAGAGGATCCCTCTCCCTTTTTAGTAGCTCACTGTTTGCAAAATAGTGGCTTTGCTGTGCAGCCCTGGGGCCATGAACGTGTCTTTGCCAAGACTTCTGTCTTCCTCGTTCCAGAAGAAATGCGCGCAGCTCCTTGATGCTGCATCCAGCTGCATCTCAACATAAGCATCTCTGTCTGGTGCCAGACAACCCACAATTCTATCCCCTCCAGTTCAGGGAGCCCATCCCGGGGGTCATCTTCAAGCTTTTCATTGGGTGTTGGAGTATTCACCCTGTGTCCATAGTCCTCTCCTGCTGCCAGTATCTTGCAATCCCTTCCTTCACTTCCTGCCTTTCTACAGGCTCCTATGGGGCCTGAGCTGAGGGCAGCCTGGGGATTATCTATTTCACTGCCTGTTTCCTCCATTAATTCATTCTAATGATCTGCACTGACTACAAGCCAGGCCCTGGGCAAGATGCTGGGGACACGTGGAGAACAAGACAGCTACCATCATGGGGCACTCACAATCTAAAGCAGAGACAGGCCATCCCCTTTAACCTTACAAACCAGTGTGAAATTGCAGGTTGGTTCTTGGCACTTGGAGAGTTCCTGGGCGGGGTCTGACCAGGTAGAGGCTGAGCATTCCAAGCTGAGAGAGCAACATATGTAAAGGTCCTGCAGAAGCAGGGTAAGGGGATGATGGAAGATTGAATGGGGAAACCAAGAACCAGGGTAGAAAAGGGCTGGACCAGGGTCTCATAGCTAAGGAGAAGCAGGTGCAAGATTAGATGTCTGACTGATGCATCAACTGAGTGGCTGTGGATTTTCTTTGCTTGATTTTTGTTTTGCTTGGTTGTTTTCTACTATAGTCCCAAACTAACAGAATACCTAAAAGCAGGAAGCAGTGAGGCAGCAGGCACGGGATGTGAGAAGACACTGGGGCAAAGCAGACTTCCGCATGGTAGGGAATGCAATAGGAGAGCCAAACTACATCATTGGTATGAGGTTGGAGGGTTCACAGGTGTTGCATCCTGAGGGATGCCCAGGTGAGAGATTTCAATTTCATGCTGGGAAGGTGCATGAGTTTCCTAGAGCTGCCATAGCGAAGCACCACAAGTTGGGTGGCTTAAGACAACAGAAGTGGCCCTGGCTGGTGTGGCTCAGTGGATTGGGTGCCAGCCTGTGAACCAAAAGGTCACAGGTTGGATTTCTAGTCAGGGCATATGAATGGGTTGTGGGCCAGGTCCTCAGCTGGGGGCCTGTGAGAGGCAACTGGTTGATATGTCTCTGGCACATCAATGTTTCTTTCCCTCTTTTTCTCCTTCCTTTCTCCCCTCTCTAAGAGTGAATAAATAAAATCTTTAAAAACAAAACTTATTTTTAAAAAGGCAAGAGAAATGTATTCTTTCGCACTCCTGGAGGCTAGAAGTCCGAAATCAAAGTCCCTCGAGACCCATATTCCCTCCAAAGCCTCCAAGGGGAGGATCTAAGGGGAAGATCCTTCCTGTCTCCTCCAGTTTCTGGTGCCTGCTGGCAATCTTTAGCATCTCTTGGCTGTGGACACATCACTTTAACCTCTGCCTCCATCTTCACACGGCCTTCTTTTCTGGATGTCTGTGTCCAAATTTTCTTTTCCCATAATACACCACTTGTTGGATTCAGGGTCCCCATAATTTGGTGTGAGCTCAGCTTAACCCATTGTTGACTGGAAATTTTATACAAAAGCTAATGCAAGTGCAAACATGAATTAACTCACGTAGCAAACTACATCTATCTGTTTATTAACACATTGTTGACCAGCAATTTTATAGCAAAAGCTAATGCAAGTGCAAGCATAAGCTAACTCGTTATAGGTCAACATTTGGGCTTGAAAACATGAGTTTTTTCATGACTGGTCAACAATGTGTTAATTACATCCACAAAGAGCCTATTACCAAATAGGTCACATTCCCAGGCACCCGGGGTTTAGTAACTGAATTATCTTCCTGAGAGGACACAATTCAACCCACTATAGAAGGATAAAGCCACATTGTTTGCCTTGCATGTGAAGGGAAGCCCCATTTTTTTTCCATGGGATGCCTGTCACTGAGAGCACGTTCTACAGAGAGCCATCTGGACCCACCTCAGGCCAGGCTGTAGCTCTGCACAATTTGAGGTTGTCCTGGGACTTGCGGAGATAACAAAGTCTCACCTGGTCTTGAAAACCACAGCACTGTGGACTGGCTGGGTGGGTATTTGCTCTGCCATTGCCAGGAAGCTGTGGGCTTTCCTCCAAGGAGCCTGGAGTCCTGCTGAGTTGGCTTTTGCAGTTCTCCAACATAATCTGAAACATTTATTGAATACCCAATGCATTCTGGGGGCTATGCCAGGTGCCTCAGCCTCAAGAGCTCCTCCCATTCCCCACAATAGCACCTCCCTCTGGCCCTGCCTCCCTCCCCACATCCTTCATCCAACCCTCTTCCCCCATTGCTCTCTCTGCTCCTGGCACCCTGAATCTGCTTTCTAATCTGTTCCTAGAATTCACCAAGTTTATTTGGCCTCAGGATTTTTGTGCCTGCTGTGCCATCCACCTGAATGCCTCCTTGGCATGCCCATCCCTCAGTCTTTCCATGATGCTAACCTCTGGCTTTTAAGTCTCCACTCAAAAGTCACATCCTCAAAGGCCCTCCCTGACCACTTTGTAATTGCACCCTGTCCCCCCTCCTTCAGCTTGCTTATTTTTTTTATTGTAAATATATCCATCAGGGTTCCTTAAAAAAAACAAAAATAAAACAAGAACAGAACCAATTGGTTTTCATTATATACTCGTATATAATATATATTTGTATTATTGTATTTATTATTGCTGTATATATTATTAGTTAATATATGCTATTGTATTTATTTGCATTATTTGTATACAATTATACATATCAGTATATATATTTTATTCATAACATATTTAATAATTATTTTGTATATATGATTGTGTATATTATATATGTACATATATGTGTGTGTGTGTGTGTGTGTGTGTGTGTATCCCAAATAATTGTCTTCCTCAATTGTAAGGGCTGTCAAATCTAAAGTCTGTAGGGTAGAGGCTGGGAACTCAGGCTGGATTCAATGCTGCAGTCTTGAGACATAATTCCTTCCTCCTCAGGAAAACCTTCAGGCCTTTCAGTTGCATGAGGTCCACCACATTACCAAGGGTAGTCTCTTACCTACCATCCATAAATTATAGTGGTGAACCACATCTACCCCATACCTTCCCAGCAACACCTAAACTAGCATCTGATCATATTACTGGGTACTAGAGCTGACCAAGTTGGCAGAAACCTGTTTACAACCCGCTCCAAACTGTGTGTTACTATCTATCTCATTCAGGCCTGTACAATCTGCAGAACCCAGACAGCTAATGTATTTGTGAAATGAATGAAAACTAGGTACTAGCTCTATTTCCATTTTGTTGATGAGGAAAACTGAGGCTCAAAGAGGAAAGGCACCACCTAGATACAGTGTTGGACAGCAGCAGGGCAGATGTTTGTTTCCAGGCTCTCACACACTCGCGCTGTGGTACTCAGTTCCCTGGTTTTGCCGTCTATGCTACTGAGCAGTTGAATGCTTTCCCCACCTTGACGGTTAGGCAGCTGCCTGGCAACAGTCTGTTGAATTGGCAGCCAAGTAGGATCTTCATGGACCATCCAGGACCGGGAGGCTGAATCACATCCTGATGAGAACTAAAGACGGTGCTGGCTGTCCAACCGTGCATTTTCTTGTCAGAGGAGTTAGTGGTGGAACAGGGCATCCAGCTCCCCCAGTGAGAGGTACCCTCCAGGCCAAGGAGTTTCTTCCCTGTTGCCCTGACTGGGGTTGGTGCACATGTGCTAACTGGGCACAAGGGGGAAGTAGAGAGCAATAACTGAGTTGGGTGAGCCAACTTGTTTGTTTCAACCCTAGAGTGGTCCTCTAGCCCAGCTTCAGTTTCTCCTCTGTGAAATGAACTTCTGTCTACCTCATGGGGCTACTGTGAGGAGCAAGTGACATCATGCCATGGACATTCCAACCTGGCACACAATAAATGGTCAAGGGGGTAAACTAAGATTCTAGCTGATTCTGGAATAGAAATTGCAACCTCAAACATTGAAGGGTGCCAGCATACATGTGAAAAGGAGCTGGAAGAATATTCCAACACGCAGGTGAACAGGATTGATGGACAGTCAGCTCCTGGTGGTGGATACCACACATGAAGGGCAACTATGACTCAAGAAAAGACAGAAAACTGGAATTTTTGTGTCAGCTCTCCAATTTAATAGCAAATTTAAAGTGTTAAATGCTGTGTGGGCAGGATGGAACTGGAGGTAGTGCATCAGCTATTAGCCTGCAATTTGGGGGAGCCCTGCACATGGGCAGTGTGTTTCCTGGACCCAGGACTTATTCATGAGTCCCCAGCCTGCCTCTCTCCCATGTTAAGAGCAGGAGTAGCAGCGCAGAGAAGAGGAACAGAGCAGTGTGTACAAAAATGGGTGTGTGTGTTGACTCTTTAGTTTCCTTGCCTCTTTAAAACCTTCTGACTTTATTAAAAGCTTGCCTTATAAAAAATAGCTCTGACTGGTGTGGCTCAATGGATTGAGCACCAGCCTGCAAACCCAAGGGTCGCTGGTTCGATTCCTAGTCAGGGCACGTAGCCAGGTCCCCAGCCAGGTCCCCAGCTGAAGGCAGGTGAAATGCAACCATACATTGATGTTTCTCTCCCTTTCTTCCTCCCTTCCTTTCCCCTCGCTATAAAAATAATTAACAAAATCTTTTTTTAATGGGGATGAAATTCACATAACATACAATAAACCATTTTGAATGCACAATTCAGCGGCATTTGGTGCATTCACATGTTGTGTATCACCACCTCTGTCTAGTTCCAAAACATTTCTATCACTCCAGAAAGGAGCTCTGTCCCCCTTAGCAGTAACTTCCCCACCCTCCCCCAGCTTCTAGCAACTACTAACCTACTTCCTGTATCTGTTCCGTACATTTCACATAAATGGAATGACATACTAGATGGCCTTTTGTTTCTGACTTCTTTAATTCAGCATAATGTTTTCAAGGTTCATCCACATTGTAATGTATGTCAGTGTTTCATTTCTTTTCATGGCTGCATAATATTCCATTGCTTGGCTGAGCCACACTTATTTATCCATTCCTCAATTGATGGATATTGATGTTGTTTCCACTTTTTGACCCTTATGAATTAAGCTACTGTGGACATTTGAGTATAAGGTTTTGTATGGATGTATGTTTTCATTTCCTTGGCACCTCTGCTCTATTTTGAGCTCCTTGAGAGCAGGACAGCCTCTGATTCATTCTTTACTTCCAAGACCCATCAAAGCACTTGGAAGGAAGTAGTTACTCAAAGAACATTTGATGCATGGTGAATAAGAAAAAGGTGGGAGGGAGGAGAAGGGAGAAGCATGGATAAGTTCCACTCTGCGAAGGGGACCAGCTCATCCCCTCTAAGGATCAGAAGCAAGGAAATAAAGAGTTTTTGAAAAGGAAAGGAGAAGGCATTCTACCATCCTTCCCAGTCTAAAAGCCCCCTTTCAACTGAACTGGCAGTGATGAGCGGCAGAAATGAATTCATGCTGGCGCGCTTCCGTGAGTCAGAGTGCCTTGCAGCTAGAGCCTCGGACAGCCCTGTGCACTCTGCAGAACCTGCTGCCTGGAACTGAATATTTCCCCAGGGAGTGAAGAGCCTGGCAGGTGTGGGTCAAGCTCACAAAGTGGGAACTGTTGCTTCGAAAAAGTCTGGTCATTACCAGAAAGGCAGGTCTTATTCTGCAAATTTGTGCTCAACAAGCATTAAAGTAGCACAAATGCATAGTTGGCAGCATTTTAAAAAATTGCTTTATTTATTAATCCTCACTCAAGAGGACATGCTTATTGATTTTAGGGAAAAAGAAACATCGATGTGAGAGAAGAACACCGACTGGCTTCCTCCAAGTGTACACCCCAGCTGAGGATTGAACCTGCAACACTTTGGTTTACAGAACAACCCACTGAGTCACCCAGACACAGCAGCAGCATTTTTTTTTTTAATTTTTAAAAAGATTTTATTCTTTATTTTTAGAGAGAGGGGAAGAGAGAGAGGCAGAGAGGGAAAGAGACATCGATGTATGGTTGCCTTTCACCTGCCTCTAGCTGGGGACCTGGCCGGAGACCTGGCTTGCAACCTGATTATGTGCCCTGGCTGAGAACCTAACCAGTGATCTTTGGGTTCACAGGCCGGTGTCTATCCATTGAGCCACCAGCCAGGGCCTAAAATAATTTTTTTTGTATATAGAGAACCCTAAAGATTTTACCAGAAAAAACTACTAAAACTGATAAAGTCAGTAAAATATCAGGATACAAAATAAATATCCAGAAATTGGATACATTTTTATACCCCAACAATGAACTTATAGAAATGGGAAAAAAAGAAAACAATCCCATTTACAACTGCATCAAAAAATACCTAGGAATAAATTTAACCAATGACATAAAAGACCTATTTTCAGAAAATTATAAGATACTGAAGAAAGAAATTAAAGAAAATTAAATTAAATGGAAGGATATACCATGCTTGTGAATAGGAAAAATTACCATTGTTAAAATGTTCATACTACCTAAAAGCAATAGATTCAGCTTAAATCCTATTAAGGACATTTCATGAACTAGAACAAATAATCCAAAAATTTATATGGAATGACAAAAGACCTTGCTTGAATAGCCACAGCATCTTGAGAAAGAACATTAGAGTAATTGCACTACCTAATATCAAACTATACTACAAAGCCACAGTAATCAAAACATCATATTAGCATAAAAACTCACATATAAGAACATGAATAGAAAACCCAGGAATAAACCCACACCTATATGGTCAATTAACATTTAACAAAGAAGGCGAGAACATACAATGAGATAAAGATAGTCTACCCAATAAATAATGTTGGGAAAATTGGACAGATACATGTGAAAAAATGAAACTAGACCACCTTCTTATGCTACATACAAGAATAAACTTAAAATGGATTAAGAACTTAAATGTAAGATTCAAAACCATAAGACTCTTGTAAGAAAACAGAGGTAGTAAAATCTTGGACATTTCTCTTTTTTTCTTTCATTTAAACATTTCTCATAGTAACATTTTTTCTGCCATATGACTGTATGCAAGGGAAACAAAACAAAAAAATAAACAAATGAGACTATATCTAACTAAAAATGTTTCACACTGCAAAAAAAAGAAAACCATCAACAAAACAAAAAGACAACCCAGTGAATGGAAGAACATATTTGCCAATGATACATCTTATAAGGGATTAATATCCAAAATTTACAAAGACCTTATACAACTTAACACCAAAAAACCCCCAATCTAATTTTAAAATAGTTGAAGGACCTGAACAGACACTTCTTCAAAAAGAACATACAAATGGTCAATAGCATCAATTTGTTGAAAAGATGCTCAACATCACTAATCATAAGAAAAGTGCAAATTAAAACCGCAGTGAAATATCATCTCACACTTGTCAGAATGACTGTCATCAATAAAACAACAAACAAGTGTTGGTGAGGATGTGGAAAAAGGGAACCCTTGTGAACTGTTGGTGGGAATGCAGCCACTGTGGAAAACAGTATGAAGGTTCCTCAAAAAATTTAAAATGGAACTGCTTTATGACCCAGTGAATCCACTTCTGAGTATATATCCAAGGGAACCCAAAACACTTATTAAAAAGCATACATGCATCTCTATGTTCATTGCAGCACTATTTACAATAGCCAAGCCATGAAAACCACCCAGGTCCCCATCACTAAACAAATAGATAAAAAGTAATGGTACACATATGTCATCTACAATGGAATATTGGTTGACCTTTAAAAAAATGAAATCTTACCACTTTCAATAAGATAGACGGTTCTAGAGGGTCTTATGCTAAGTAAAATAAGTTAGCCAGAGAAAGACAAATACCATATGATTTCACTTATATGTAGGATGTAAAGAACAATATAAACAAAACAGAGATAGAAAACAGAGAACAGACTGATGGTTGCCACAGGGGAAGGTGGATGGGGGGGACTGGGTGAAAAGGTGACATATTGAGAAGTACAGATTGGTAGTTTTACAGTCATGTTGATGTAAAGTACAGCATAGGAAATATAGTTCATCATATTGTTGTAACAACTTTGGTGCCAGATGGGTAGTGGAGCTATCAGGGGGGACACTTTGTAAAGTACGTATATGATTGTCTAACCACTATGCTGTACACCTGAAACTAGTACAAAATGATATTCAGTGTAATTACACTTGCAAAAAATGTGTTCAAACCCTGGCTGGTGGCACAATGAATAAAGCGCTGGCCTGTGAACCCAAAGTTTGCTTGTTCGATTCCCCAGCCAGGGCACATAACCAGGTTGCAAGCCAGGTCTCCAGCCAGCTCTGTAGCTGGAGGCAGATGAAAGGCAACCATACAGTGATGTCTCTCTCCCTCTCTGTCTCTCTCCCTTCCCCTCTCTCTAAAAATAATAAAATCTTTTAAAAATATATTTTAATAATAATATTTTAATAATAATAATAAAATGTTCTTTAAAAAAGAGCAAAATGTGTTCAAGAAGTTTTGTATTTACAGAAAAGTTGCACTAATATTGCAGAAAGCTTTCATATACCTTGCACCCAGTTTTTCCTATGATTAACGTTTTAAATTAGGCTGGTACATTTGTTACAATTAGTAGCCCAATGTTGGTATGTTACTGATGACTTAAGTCCACAGTTTATTCAGATTTCCATAGTCCTTTTTTGCCAATATCTTTATTCGACCCCAGGACCCTGTCCAGGATTCCTGGTAACATTTAGTCCTCGTGTTTCCATAGGCTCATCTGAGCTATGACGGTCACTCAGAGTTTCCTTGTTTTGGCAAAACTGATCTTGACAGTTTTGAAGAGGACTGGTGAGGGATTTTGTAGAATATTCCCAAACTGGGAGTATGTGTGGTGTTTTTCTCATGATTAGACCAGGTGATGGGTTCTGACACCACAGTGAAGGATTCTTCATATCCCATCAGATCCAGGGTCATGTGTCACTGTGACTTATCACTGGTAACCTTGACTTTTATCCCCTTGCTGAGTGTGTTGGTCAGGTCTCTCCACACTCTTTCCCCCTTTTCATGCTGTCCCTTTTGTAGGAAATCATTCTGTCCAGCCCACAATAAAGAGTGGGGAGTTATTCTCCACCCCCTGAGGACAGAGCATCCACATACATTGTTTGTATTTCTTCTGTGCAATAAAGTTGTCCCTTCTCCCCTATATTTACTTATACCCATATGGACTCATGGGCATTTTATTTTACACTCTGACTTACAATCCAAGACTCCATGATTTTTTTTTGTTGCTAAAATTGTCCCAGTGCTGGCCCTGGAGAGCTCTTTCAATTGACCACTGTGCCCATGGGATAACTTCTTGCTGCGTTTTAATAGCAACAGTTCACCAGAGACCAAACCCTACAGGGTCACCTCATCAAGAATGCTGCTTCTATCTAGAGTGTGTAAAACTGTGAGCCTGTAAAACTGTGAGCCTGGATGAGATCCTCTCTCTCAACTTTGGTTTTCCCCATCAAAAAAGAGAGAGAGAGAGAGAGAGAGAGAGAGAGAGAGAGAGAGAGAGAGAGAATATACATTAGGCTGTCTGCAGGGAGCCCTCCAGCACTGGAGCTGCATGGTGTTCTGTGCTGATGAACAGAGAGAGGTATTTTGTCCCAGCAATTCCCAGAACTAAATGTGTTTTGTTGTTTTTGTTATTGTTGTTGTATCTGAACTCCATGCTCCAATGGCTGGATTTTCGGTGCCTGGTAATACACCCTCCCGGCTGGCTTCGCAGGCCATTACAGGAAGAGACGGGGATAGACTCGCTTGGCAGTCCAGCGGAAGACACATCCTGTGAGTTTCCACGCTTGCAGAAACAGGTGTGCTGTTTCCAGACCTCAGCTCTGCCTGGGACTGTAGAAATCTCAGAGGCCATAGCTCCTGTGTAGAATGTCAGGGAAGGGGGTTGGGTTGTTCTGCTCAGAGGCCTGCAAGGAAGGCAGATGTGGTGGGTGAGAGACATGTGGGCACCATCATGAAGTCGTCACAGCCCTGTTGCTGTGTGTCCTTAAGCTGATTGCTGAGCCTCTCTGTGCCTCCAACTTCTCATCTACTAAATATAGGTAGTGAGCCTATCACATAATGCCGTGTAGCTCCTACCAGGTCAGGAAGTGGAGAGGAGTCGGGGCAGGGTGGGGGAAACACCTATTTTTTTTTTTTTTTTCCTGTTTCCTGTTTCTCCACAGCCCCTCCCAACACGTTGAACTTCAATGGAGCCCACCGTAAGCGAAAAACACTGGTCGCTCCAGAGATCAACATTTCTCTGGATCAGAGTGAGGGCTCCTTGCTGTCGGATGACTTCTTGGACACCCCTGATGACCTGGACATCAATGTGGATGACATCGAGACCCCTGATGAGACTGACTCACTGGAGTTCCTAGGGAATGGCAATGAGCTGGAGTGGGAAGGTGAGCCCGAGGGCTGCTCATGGCCCCTTAGTGGCCCCAGATTGCACTCAGCACACCTAGTCACTTCCCAGGCCAGCTTGCTGGAGCAACCCCTCCATCCCACAGGCTTGGAGGGTGGGGAGGCCCGTTGTTCTAACCCAGGGCTCATGAAACAGCCCCAGGAGGGTCTACCTGCCCCTGCAACTCCACACATATTTTTCTTGAAGGTAACCAAGACGAAAAGGAAATGCCTCCAAGTGATTCCTCAAATGTTTGTGGAGAATTCACTCGGGAGCAACCTTCAGTTGAGATGTGGGGATATAGAGGGATCATGGCAGGAATAGGTCGTGGTGTCCCACCTGCACACATAGTGGTCAGAGACAGACCTAGATAATAAATGTGCACGAGGTAATTAATTCAGCTGATTGTCAGTGCTATGAGAAAATTGGGTGAGGTGATGGTTATAGGGTGGGGGGTCTCACCTGAGGGTTGATTCTGTCCCCTAGAGAAAACTTAGTGATGTCTAATTACGTCTGTGGTTGTCATGGCTAGGGGTGGAGGCCAGAAATGCTGCTCAACACCCCCACAGTGCTCAGGGCAGCCACACACACACACACACACACACAGAATGATCCAGCCCCAAATGTCAAAAATGCTCAGGGTGAGACACCTTGATCTGGAGTAACTGGGGGTGGGGACTCCTTTGAAAGGTGGTCGGGATAGGTTTCACTGAGTAGCTACTAGTGGATCTGACATCCTGAGACAAGAGCACAGGTCAGGTGAGAAGGACTGTGAAGCTGGTGGCCAGGGGAATGGACTCGAAGCCACAGTACCTGCTGGGTGGGTGTGGAATCTAAAGGGAAGGAGTTAACGATGATGCCTGTGTGTGGGGGCCTGGATAGCTCATTTCCTGAAGCAAGAAGCCTGCAGGATGAGAGGTGGGAAAGAGGTGGGTATGTTAAGAATGGTTGAGCGGCCTGCGAACCCAAAGGTCACTGGTTCGATTCCCAGCCAGGGCACATAACCAGGTCTCCAGCCAGATCTCCAGCCAGGTCTGTGGCTGGAGGTGGATAAAAGGCAACCATACTTTGATGTCTCTCTCCCTTCCCCTCTCTCTAAAAATAAATAAAATATCTGGGGGGAAAAAAAGAATGGTTGGGAGTCCTGTGCAGGAAAGATGCCCAGGCAGGAAAAATGTGTGCAAAGACATACAGCAAGTCATTCACAGGAATGAGCTCTGATGGCCCAGCATCCACCCTGAGTATTTTCCTTTATTCCACTGCTTGAAAAAAAAATTATTTGAGTATGACTTTTTGACTCCAAGGTGCTCCCTTTTCCCCAACAGCCCAAGCTAACACTGTCGGTGACACATTTGGTAGCACTGACAGCTAACACTGTCAGTATGGGATAAGTGGCCTGTGGCCAGGGGTGAGGTTCTGTGACCATGGGCAGCAAAGGGGGCTGGGTGAGCCTGGGATGAGGTATGGGACTCAGGCATCCCTTCCACTCATCCCTGGCCTACTTCCAGATGACACCCCTGTGGCTGCTGCCAAGAACATGCCCGGAGACAGCGCGGACCTATTTGGGGACGGCACAGCTGAGGACAGCAGTGCTGCCAATGGGCGCCTGTGGCGGACAGTGATCATTGGCGAACAAGAACACCGAATTGACCTGCACATGATTCGGCCATACATGAGGGTGGTGACCCATGGAGGTGAGACCACACCCCTAGGGCCCACTTGGCTCCAACTGGGCCACTGAAGAAGCCCCATCAGTGGCCCTCTCTGAACCTCAAGACTCTTCATGAGCCATGGGGTGCTAAGTGTTTATCTCTAGATGGGTGAGGGTGAATGTGTGGGGGGATGAGGCATGGATGGCAGGTGCACACAGGGAGTGCCTGTGAGGGTGGCTGGTGTTCCTTACCAAAGGCAGAGACAGGTCAGGGGCATGGGGTACCTCAGAGCTTAGAGCTCAGAGAGGGCTCTACCCATCTCTGCCTGGGGCCACTCACTGGCTGTGTCCCCCCAGGGTACTATGGCGAAGGTCTCAATGCTATCATCGTTTTTGCTGCCTGCTTCCTCCCAGACAGCAGCTCTCCTGACTACCACTACATCATGGAGCACCTCTTCCTGTAAGTGGCCCGCCGGCCCTGTCCAGGCTACAAACATTTCTGAGAGTCCTAGCAGTGGGCTGGACCAGGCTGCAAGAACCATGTTGGGAGGGGGCTCTGCTTGACACCAGGGAGGGGCTGGGCCACCAGCAGACATGGATCTGAGTCCCCTGTTCACCCACTGGGCCTCATTGGTGCAACCATCATCGCCACTATGACTTCTTGAGGATCACTCTGTGGCAGTCACAATGCTAAGTACTGTGTATGTGATAATGCATTCTACCTTCACCACAACCCTGTGGGGTAGAGACCTCCCATCCTACAGGTGCAGAGTCTGAGGCACAAAGAGTAAGTCACTTGCCCAAGGACACACAGGTACCATTTTATTATGACAGAGAAAGGTAATACATATAAAGCACCTGGCAGATAATGGTAAGCACTCAGTAAATCTTGATTACTCATTATTATTATTATAATGATGTCCTTTTTACACAGTGGGGCTTGAGTGCTAGATGGATTAAAGGAGATCAGAATGGGAAGTGGCCTCAGATATCAGGGAACCCAGTCTCCCCAATTACAGATGGGAAAATAGAGGCTGAACGAGAGGAAAGGATTTTTCTGAAATTGCTCAGAGAGAGATGGGGCTGGATGGACCCCACATCCCTAACGTCCAGTGCAGTGGACCATCCATTGTGGGTGCCTGTTCCCCAGCTATATCTGGGGCTGTTGAGACCCATTCCCAGAATTAATGGAGATATTTAGTGAAGTCATGCATATAAATCACAGCACAGAGTAAGTGCTCAATTAAATGTAATTACTACAATCATTATACCCATTAGCACAAATCTGGGGTGGGCTAGGGTCACTCACATGGCCCCCACCCTGAGGGTGCCAGAACAGCCAAACAATTCCTGAACTGGTGTGGCTGGCCAGGTGGGGCAGGGGCTAGCAAAGGGGGCAGGTGCCACAGATGTTCCATCCCAGGACCTGGGGCTTTCTAACTCTGAGCTGCTCTCACCAGATCCATGTCCTTTGTGCCCTGTGCCCAGGTATGTCATCAGCAGTTTGGAACTCCTGGTGGCAGAGGATTACATGATTGTGTACCTGAATGGTGCCACCCCCCGGCGGAGGATGCCGGGCATCAGCTGGCTGAAAAAGTGTTACCAGATGATTGATAGAAGGTGAGCAGGAGGGGGCCCGTCCCCGGTGCAAGGGCTCCTGAGTGCTGAGGTGTCAGCAAGGCTGGTTCCTCGGGGCCCTGAGGGAGAATCTGCTCCACGCTCACCCAGCTGCTGGTGGTCACTGGCAATCCTTGGTGTCCCTTGGTTTGCAGATGCATCACCCCAATCTCTGCTTCCATCTCCACGTGGCATCCCCCTGTGAGGGTCTATGTCCTAATTTCTAGGTCCCTTTTTACAAGGACACCACGCATCTTGTTTCAGAGCCCACCCTGCTCTGGTATGACCTCATGTGAAATCATTACACCTGTAATGACCCTGTTTTCCAGTGTTCCATTTTGAGGTCCTGGGAGTTAGGGCTGATGTATTTGGGGGTGGAGGACACCGTTCAATAAGACCACACAGGTGGTCAGAACCAGGGTGCCCCAGAAAAACTTTCAAGAATGGGAGACGGTGTGGCCATGCCGACAAAAGCTCAGATTCTAACTAAAGAGAGAGCCAGCTCTGCCGCTTGCAAACACCAGCAAGGGGGGTGAGCTTTACAAAGACTCCGCTTCCTCCAGGTAAAATCTGTACCTACGGGGAGTACAGAGCAGGCAACACCTGTGGGCTCCTCCCTCCCCAGAACTTGCCCCCAGGAGCCCATCTTGCTCCCTCTGCCTTCCCACGCAGGTTGCGGAAAAACCTGAAGTCCCTAATCATCGTCCACCCGTCCTGGTTCATTCGCACTGTGCTGGCCATCTCCCGCCCTTTCATCAGGTGAGAGTGTAGCCGTGTCCAGATACCCACGTGGGTTGTTGTGAGTCTTTATATTTTAGACCTGCATTTCCCAGCTTCTCTATGCTAAATACGTATTATTTCCTTAAACTGTTTTCAATTACAGGTGTTGTGATTAAACGACAAACATGGGGACAATACTAACAACGAGCTGGCCCATATTGAACATTGGCTACCTTTACACATTTGCAACCACAACCCTGAGAGGCTGATGTAATCATGCACATTTCTGAGTCTCAGAAAGGTCAAGGAACTCACCCAGGGTCACACGGAGAGGTCACTAGCCCATCACACTCCCTCAGAAAGGAACCCAGCTCCATTCACTGTAGAATTTGTGTAGGAGCCATTAGGATGCCAAGAGGGTCTGACCTACTCCTGGCCAATAAAATAATTCAATGAGCCAATACATGAAGCCCCATAGGGACTGATGATTCACCAAAAGGACCCACAGAACTCAGAGTAGCTGTTATACTCTTGCTTATGGTTTATTACTGTGAAAGAATGAAGATGAAAATTGACAAAGAAAAAGGGTGCTTGTGGGAGTCTAGGGGAAACCAGGAATGAGCTTCCTGTTGTCCCGTCCCAGTGGAGTTGTGCCAAAAGCCCTTAATTCTCCCAGCAAAGACGTGACAACAGGTAAAAGTCCTGCCAGCCAGGAAGCTCACCTTGGGGTCCAGTGTTTTATTGTTGTTTTTAAATATTGTATCTGTTCACCCTTAGAGAAAGGGAAAGGGAATAAGAAAGAGAGGGAGAAAAACATCAATGTGTGGTTATCTCTCATGCACCCTTAACTGGGGACCCAGGCATGTTCCCTGAGTGGGAATCGAACCAGTGACCCATTGGCTCACAGGCCACTGCTCAGTCCACTGAGTCATACCAGCCAGGGCAAGTCCAGAGTTTATACTGGGGCTTAGCCACACCAGGACGGAGGACCAAGTGTCTCCCTTAGTTACTCAGTCTCCAGCCATTCCGGAGGTCAAATTGGCATTACATGGTCCAAGGCCCCTCCCATAAGTCACACCATCAGCATAGACTATGTGGCAGGACTCAAGGCCCCAGGTAACCTAAGACATTCTTACCAGGCAAGACAATTCTAGGCTTACAGGCCATGAGCACCAAGAGTCCAGGTCTTTCTTGGCAATATGCAGGGTTAGGGCACTCCAAGCCTTCTGGGTTCACCCTTTACTGCATGATATAGGAGCACCTGGAAAAAGAGATCAAGAAAAACAAAACTTGGCATGTTAAATGCCCTAGTCAATCACATAAACATCGAATGTACATTTAATTTAATATCATTCCAAACACTGAATTGAATCAAGATCCTTCATTTCCACATTCCCAGTGAAGAATCTGTGATGAGTTTAAGAGTTTAGGACCTCAGTTGGCCTTGAAAGACACAGTGTGAGCCACTTGCAAGGAGGCAGCCTCAGGCAGCCTGTGCTTAAGGACTCCTAATATTAGTGGAAGGTGAATAATACCCTAACTATGGATCATTTGTACTAATGATGAACCCACTGGGCAAAATGGTGAACATGCACTTCGACCTAACCGAACTGCATTCCATCCTCAATATTCCCTCATTCAAGGCAGATCATTTACTCACTCTAGGTTGCTGTCCCCATGGTAAAATTTGAGGATCTCCTTTTAAGCTTTCAAAGAAAAAAAAAAAGAAGCGGGGGAATGAACCTCTCCATTTAAAAGCTGAGGAAAGTAGAGACTGATTCTTAGCTACAACCTCGCCGGGAGGTTCTGTAATTGTATGTGCAAGAAAACCCCTGTGTGTCCCATGCTGATCAAAGTTTGGGAATGAGGTTCATGCTGAACTGGAATTCTCCCTCCCGAGAGCCCCACTCCCTTAATAGGAGATAGAAAGCTCAGCTACCAGGCAGACAGAGCACAGTCACAGTCACAGTCACTGTCACAACAAATCCGGGTATCTGTTCCCACTGATGGGCATGGTGGGTGTGACCATATCATGGTGATGTAATTGTGGCCTGTATTTATAGACCAGCACTCAGAACAGCAGGGTTGGCTCTGAGCACCACAAAAAAACACCTTCCTAGCAAATCCAATCGGTCCGTCCTCAGGGCCTGCCAGACTTGGACACATTCAGGTGCAGAGTGGACAACCCACTTCACTCCCTGCCTGTTCACACTTACCCTTCTGTCACGCCAACTGGAGGGAGGCCTCAGGCCCTGGGAATACCACTTTTAATATAAAGATAAATATGAACTGCATGAAAGCAGTTGGAGTTGTTTATTCCAGTACACATGACCACTGTGCGACTCTCCACGGGAAAAACCTCTCTGGTGTCCCTAATCAGTTACATTGGCCTCTGCTGAGTAACTGCTGTGTTTTTTCCCTTATAGACACTATGAGCTGCAAAACTTATCTCTGGATGCTGGAAAGCTTGAGCCGAATTTTCACCTAATCTCTATAAATAAATACAAAACTTCTTTTTTTCAATGTATTTTATTGATTATGCTGTTACAGTTGTCCAATTTGTTTTTTTTAATTTTATTGTTGTTGTATTACATCCATCCCCTTTTTGCTCCCCTCTGTCCCCCTCCCCACCCACCCATTCCCCCCAAAGTCAACCCCACCTGTTGTCCATGTCCATGGTTCCTTCATACTAGGTTCTTGTCTAAGCTGCTTCCCTTTCTTGCCTCTGCCTCCCCCCTCCCCGCAACCCTGTTCCCCCTGACCACTGAAGGCCTATTCACTGTATTCATATACTTGGTTCTGTGTTGCTTGTTGTTAGTTTTGCTCATTATTGTCCCGTAATGGGTGAGATCATATGGTATTTGTCCTTCACTGACAGGCTTATTTCACTAAGCATAATACTCTCCAGTTCCATCCATGTTGTTGCAAAGGGTACGAGTTCCTTCTTTCTTTCTGCTACATAGAATTCCATTGTGTAAATGTACCAAAGTTTTTTGATCCAATCATCCACTGATGGGCACTTAGGCTGTTTCCAGCACTTGGCTATTGTAAATAGTGCCGCTATGAACATAGGTGTGCATAGGTTCTTATGAATTGGTGTTTCAGGATTCTTTGGGTATAGTCCAAGTAGTGGAA